>CM054119.1:7629366-7730472 GCA_028673005.1 Tanypteryx hageni | reverse complement strand
TATATATATATATATATATCCCTTCAATGATGACAACAATTAAAAAACACGAGAATTTTTTAAATTACTAGATTCTTGTTTGATTTTCTTGAGATCTGCTGCTCCTATGACAAAAATATACTGAACAAAACTTATGCCATTTCACTAGTTCTGCAAATTTTGTTTGAAGACGTTTTTGTTATAATTAATATTTTACGAGATATAAAGAAAAGTTGATTTTTCGTCACCAGCAAGGTGGCACTCCCGATTAGGCTAAGTGAACCATTTATATCATTTTCTTATTTTCTTTACTTTCATGTTCTAAATACCTAATTTCATCAAGTTCTGTCCCGAAGTTTCTGAGATGAATCATGCAAACTGACGGACAGACACGAACTAAGCATAAGGCGTTCCTTTTTTAGCATATTTAACAAAATGGATATAGACTTATAGTTTCGTGGCTGTGTCTGTCTGTCTGTCCTCCCTATTAACTTTTGAACCACTAGACAGATTTTCATGACACATGGTGGAAATCTCTTGCTGCTGGGTCCCAGCTCCCCCGAGGATAGTTTTTGTTGCGAAGATTGAAAGTCCCGGGTTCGATTCCAGGAACACTATCCTTCCCATTTGATTTAGTACGTACGCCACCTGCCGAAGACTATTGTTATAAATTGACGCTTAGTTACGTCTTAGTAACGCTCCTTTTTCTTTACTTAATTGTCAACCGGAAGTAATTATTGACAACGATCCCAGAGCTAACAACATGTAATTTGCCATATAAATATGGAGAAAGTCATGTGTTGCCACAATCAGTTTATTTTTATTGTAATATGAGATCATAAGTGATATATCAATAAAAATAATGAATAATAAAAATCGCTTGCTGCTTAAAAGAAAACTTTCTCGAGCGAAGCCGGGCATTTCAGCTAGCGTGTTTGTGTGTGTATATATATATATAATGTACAAAAAACAATGACAATTAGTACAGATAATTATGAGAAATAGCGTCTATATGAAGAAAGAGGAAGAGAGAGAGAGAGAGAGAGAGAGAGAGAAAAAGAGAAATAAAGGTGGAGTGAAGAATGAAGAGACAGGAAGGAAAGGAGAGAGAGAGGCAGAAGCGAGAGAGATGGCAAAAGAGAGAGAATGGAAGAGAGATGAAGAAGAGAGAGAAAGAGAGAGAGATGGAGAGAGAGGATTCCTCTGGTCTACAGGTCTTGTTATTAAACCTGGTACGTCGACCGCATCAACCGCAAATGGTTCCTACAGAAAACGAGTAAGAGAGAGAGAGAGAGAGGAAGAGAGAATGAAAGAGAGAGGAAGAGGGGAAGAGAATATTTAGCCCTAAGCAATTCCCTTACGAACCTCGACGGTTTGGTAGATGTGGGAATTTGAGGGGGTTTGGGGTTGGGCTGGAAGTAAGCGTGCTCTCACTCTGTGTGTGTGTTATCTGTGCGTGTGTGTGTTTTCTGTGCATGTGTGTGTGTGGATTTGGAGTGGTAGAGCTTCGCTCCTTACGCACGATTCTCCTAAAAGAGCCTTTCATAATAATAAGACCCCGTTCGACAATGCGCCGAGAGAGTCCTCACCTAGTTACCACCTTACCCTACAGTTACGCCATGGCGATTAAGAATCGGCAACGCATCCATTGGAATGTTTTTGACATCCGAAATTTTCTACAGAGTTGAATTTTATAAACTCCCTTATGTTTACGCTCTTTCTGTCAGTCTGTGACATCAGATAGATCGAAATAACAAGTGAACTCTATGAGATAGAAGTCCGGAATTTAATTCGCCGTCATTGTTTTGTTTGTGCCGTGAAGCTCTCAATTCCACAACAATTCCAACGCGGACATGTTACGTTTTCATGCGTTCTTTGCACGAAGCGGACGCAAATAGGGGGAGGTGGTTTCCGTCCGTCCGTCCGCATGTTGAAACTAGGGAACCGCTGGACGTATATTGATGTAATTTGGCATTGGGGAGTTTTGCTAAAATTGGTCGAACGATTCTAATTTTGGTTAAAATCGGGCAACAATTAGGACCACTTTACATGAAGACCTACATGTAGTTTACAATGTTCCAATACCCAGTTTGATACATTTTTATTGGACGCACATTAATTATTCCAATTCAATTTTACTTTCGCAACCGGGGGGAGCGCTGTGGTTGATTATGTGTTCGGTATTTCTGCCACTGACGAAATTTAAAATTTCTCGAAAGGTTGGATGTTTAAATTATCAAACCAATAATTTCAACTAAAAATAACTTTGCCAGTCGATTGGTCAACGTTAATTATACGAGTTGTCGGTGCTCGCGTGCTGCAAGCGATTAAAAAAATCACCATACATCAAGATCTAAACTCGCAAATAAACCAACGCGATATCCATATATATTGAATATGCATTCACACTAACAATAATAATAATATAGATATAAATGGAATATTTTATGTGTTTGGATTAAGACGTCGCCATATTTATGTTTCCCTCTCGTTGGTTGGCATCAACGATATTATGTAATATAGTCCAATAATTCCCATTAAAAGCATTAAATCAATGCTCTTGAGGTATGGAACGTCAATTCCCATTGAAATGCACTGGAGTCGTTGCTATGGTAGTCAATATTTTCCATTGTCGGAAACCGAAAATCTTTTTGTAATTTTATTATTAAATCAAATTTTATGCAAAAATTCAGCGTGGATTGGAATTCTGTTTTCATGAAAAATAAGCTTCATTCTTTTCTCCATAGTATGGTGAATGTCCCGACTTTGTATCTTAATTGTAAATAATTTAAAAAAGCGATTTTATATAGCTCTGCACAGTTTAAATGGTTTTCTTATGGGGTGTTTAAAATTGGACTTTGAGTTCAAAAACACACCTTAACGACAACCCTTATTAACGACCACCCATATTAACGACCACTCCTATTAGCGAACATCTCTATTAGCGATCACCCCTATTAACGATCATTCCTTTCAAAGACCAACCTCTTTCCAGGACTGCCTCTATTTTTACGATTTTTAATGCTTTTGGAAAATTCATATTCTGTAAAGTATTAATTTTCCATTTGGTCATAGAATAGGTTATAGCGATGATATCTTGGAGAGTGAGAGGGAAGATGGAGGAAGAGGAAGGGAGGGAGATAGGAGAGAAAGATGAAAAGGAGGAGTGAGACGGGAAGAGTGCGGTTGGGCTGCCAAGAGGGTTCCTGTGTTTGCTGTTGTTGTGTTTAGGCAGAACACATATATGTAACAGAGAGAGAGAGAGAAGAGAAGATATTTGAGGAATCTTTTGAGGTCTGCGTTCTGCGGTCTAATCTGAGGATGCAGAAACCGACATAGGGAGAGAGAGAGAGGGAGAGAATGGAGGGAGAGAGAGAGAGGTGGTTTGGTAAGAGGGAGAGAGAGAGCGAGGGAGGGAAAGTGGAGAAGGGAAAGAGATATGGGAAGAGAGATGGGAGATAAGAGGGAAGGTAGGAAAAGGAATGAGAGAGAGGGATGGGGTGCGTAGAGAGGGAGGAAGAGAGTAGAGTGGGAGAGAGAGAGATAGGGAGAGTGAATAGAGGGAGTGAAAGGAAGAAATAGGAGAAAGTGTGAATGAAGGAATGAGAGACAAGAGAAGGAGGAAGAGAGGAGATGGATGAGAGGCGAGAGATGGAGGGAGAAAGAGTGGGGAGAAAAAGGGAGGGAGAAGGGATGGAGAGAGAAGATGGAGAAAGAGGGAGGGATAGTGAAGAGAGAGAGGAAGATGGGAGAGAGAAAGATGGAAGCTGAAAGAGTGGGGAGAAAGAGGGAGGGAAGGAGAGAAGAGGGAGACAGGGAGGGAGAGGGAGGTAGAAAGAGGAGAGGGAGAAAATGAAAGAGATAGGGGAATGAGACAGAGGAAGAGAGGGAGGAAGAGAGGGAGGGAGAGAGGGAGGGAGAGAGGGAGGAAGAGAGGGAGGGAGAGAGGGAGGGAGAGAGGGAGGAAGAGGGAGGAAGAGAGGGAGGGAGAGAAAGGAAGAGAGAGGATGGGAGGGAGGGAGAGAGAGGAAGAGGGAAAGCAGAGAGATGAAGAGAGAGGAAGAGAGGGAGAGGAAGAGAGAGGGATAGGAAGAGATGTAGGCAGAAATGGAGGGAGATAGGGAGGAAGAGATGGAGGGATAGATAAGTTTAAGTACATAGAAAAGTCTTACCACCGAGTCGTGATTTGCACTGTTTTGATATTTTAAATCCTTCAGCTGTTTTCAAAATTATTAAGAAAAGAATATTTTGCCTCGGTAACACTTTAGAAGAACTTCAATGTATCACAATAGGGCCGTAAACAACTAGGAATACTGCATTACATGAATATTAGGCGTATGCCTCTCAAATGCAGTCTTCGTTAAGAGGACTGGAGTAGAAAGACGGATAATCAGGGAAAACGATATAAAATACTTGAGAAAGTGGACAATCAAAATTCTAGATCCGTACTAATTCTAAACGTAAATATATAAATGAATTCCTAATTGGAAAATAGAGAAAATGATGACATTCGAGGGATTTAACTTCGCTTTGAATAAAGCGGAAACAATATCACTCGAGAAAAATGATTCAAAAGACTTCGAAATCGAGAAATATTTATGAAAGATAATAAATTTCGCTTCGTAAAATAACCACTATATTTAATAGAAAGACGACCCGCGGTTCAACTGTTAAACGTAATCTTTGTGTGTACAATATATCGGTATGATACACTTTTACGAAGTTAATTTTATTTTCTTTTTACTTTCTCCACATACAAAGTAGAGAGAAAATATCGTCTTCATGAAAACACTTGAATTCGAGATTTCAACGGAAATACATGTTTTTAAGATCCTCTGAACACGTTCTGACTATTTTATCGACGATGTCTGTGACCGGAATTTTGTGATCGCTGTAACTCAAAAACAGATAATCTGATAAGCTTAAATTTTTATATTTAGCATTTGTATTAGAAAATCAAAAGTCGATTAGATTTTGGCTAAAATAGGTCAAATGGAAACGGATGTTTGTTCTTGTCATTTAACTGTTTGTGTCAAACATCTCCTGAAATTTTTCATTAACCTAATTGAGTTTAATAACCTAAGTTGTAGATAATTGTATTCTGCACAACTTTTGCATTTAATAATAGTTTGTGCATTTTTGTACATTATTTTCCCTTTTGCCGTTCAAACACGCGTACAGACAGATTGAAATTTCGTCCCCAAAACCCGACTACGCTCTCCATCATACGTATTAGATCAAGCGTGTGGATTTGTATAGCACAACAGACAGAAAGACAAACACTATAAATTATGATATAGATTCCTTCCCATAATATTGACGGGGGATTTTATATTAGCACATTACAACCACAGATTATGACGCAGCGTGGAACCAATATATATATTACGGAGAGCTCGAACCGCGTGTTAAGAGGAGTTGAGACGAACTCGACAACTTATATCTTCCACGCCCCCTTCTCCCAAAAAAAAAACCCACGCGCAAAGAGTGTTTCAATGGGGAAGGCTCTTAAGTAGGAGAGAGATATCGGGAAGTTCTCGGGGTCACCGCCAGGGGGATTGTTTGCGTTATAAGAGACGGAGGTTAAAAAAAAAGAAGGGGCACGAGAAATCAAGAGATTGCTCCCTTAGGAGCTGTGACGTCAGATTCGACTCTGTGTTCTGAACGGAATAAGAGGCATGACAACGCGAGGAGATCAAGGAAGTCCCGGAGGAGAAGATGGAGGGAGAAATCAGGTGAGGAGAGGGATAGTGGAGTGGGGAAGGGAGGGAGGGAGGGAGAGGGAGGGAGGGGAGAAGGAATTGCCCTATTGGGACATAAAGGATGCATTGGAATTGTGGGGATAGAAGGAGCTGTGATGGGGTGATAGATAAGTAGAGAGAGATGGAGGACGGGGAGGAGAGAGAACAAAAGAAGGAGAGGAGGAACGAATGGGATGAAAGGAATGGAAGAGGGAGAAGAAGAGAATTGAAGAGGGAGAGAGGAGAGAATGGGAGAGTGGGTGAGAGAGGGAGATAATGGCTGAGAAGAGAGAGAGAGCGAAGGAGATAATGGGAGAGGGAGGGAGAAAGAGGAAGAGGGAGAATTGATGGAACAGGGAGAGAAAGGGAAGGAGAAGAGAAGAAAAATCTAAAAGTATGTCAAAATCTCGTTCTGACATATTTTGCATGTATTTTGACTTTCTCCAGAGGGGAAAGTATTGTATTCACGAAAATATCGACTTCGCGAGATCAACGGAAATGCACGCTTTGAGGTCCCCTGAAAACACGTTTTGACCATTTTCTCGATGATGTCTGATTGTGTGTATGTGATAGCTTTTTTATGGGTGCTCTAACTCAAAAACTATTACTCAGGTCAACGCGAAAGTTTATATTTAATATTACTATAAAAGTCAAAAGAACTGATTAGTTTTTGGTATAAATCGGTCAACCGGAAGTGGGTGTTTACTCTTGTCACTTAACCGTTATTTTAAAATAAATGTAAAAATATATCCGAATAAAAGTTGTAGGAAATTAAATTAACCGTCTCCTCAACTAAATCATTATTTTTGCTGTTCAAATAAATAATTATTTTTATGCGAAATATAGCGGCTACGAACCATGGTTTCCTAAGGAAAATTTATTAAAAGAAATATTAAATAACAACACTGCGTCGTAGCACTCTATCGGGGGAGACGTGTAGTTAGCAGGGATCGCGAGAGAAAAAATGAAGGCGCAAGTCCCGCTCACTTGTAGATTCCCCCTCTTCTCTTTTCATTATTTCGCGATTTCGACAGTCAGTTTTTTTCCTTCCTTTCAATGCGTTCCAGCTCTGTCGTTTCTGGATTTATATACTTTTCAAATAAAAATAATATATATATATATATCCCCTCTTTTCTCGGTTTACTGCTGCTGCTGCAGCGGCGCCGGGCGTCACTCAATTGTTTCTTCTCGTTTTGTTGTTGCCACCGCGATCCTTTTTTAAAATTTTTTCTCTCCCCCATAAAAACTCCGACGGCTCAAAAAATCCGCGAGAGAACTCGCGACCGACCCGCCCCTCCCCCCCCATGGCGGCGAAACCCGGAACTAGAGGAAAAAAAGTGAGCGGAGAAAAGCGCGAGAGAGAGAGAGAGTTAGAGACGGAGGATTTTTTTTTAGTATTCAGCCCTCTAGCGGTAAGGAGAGGAAACAGAGAGGAGGCAGAAAGAATGAAAAAATACGGAGGCCCGCGAATGTTCCCTCTTTTTTTAGCGAAAAAGGGTCGGGTCAACAATGGCGCGATTGTTGGGCGAGCAATAATGGGCGCCCTCTCTCTCTCTTTCCAGAAAATTCTAAATGATAATAATGTAGAAGTTTATTCAGGGTCACAGGGCGCGGGAAAGAAAGAGCCCGGGGTGTGAGTGATAACAAAAAAAAGAATTTTTCGATTGTCTTTTGTTTCTCCCTTTCTCTCGCAGAACTTCCGCAGTTTTCCCGACGATTCCGAACGTTTTCTTTTGTGCATCATGGAGCGAATAGGGGGATTTTTTATTATTTTTTTTTAACTTTCCCTCTCGCCCCTCCCCCCCACTCCGTGCAAAACCCTTTTTCCACGTCCCCCTGGTGGCTGATAAAGAGACTTTTTGCCGCATTCGACTTCTCCCTCTTGTTGCTTGGAAACCGTTACCACCACAACCACCACCCTCAGAAGTCAAATGAAGACAAAATACGCGTCAATTCTGCTGCCTAGATACCCTGTAGCCAGCGACACCTATCGTGATTGGACTGTGTTTTGGTCTTTTTTTTTACTTTCTCCAAAACGTAGTATAGGGGAAAGTGTCGTTTTCATGAAAAAAAAATCGATTTCAAGATCTCGACGGAAATGCACGTTTTGGCCATTTTATCATAAACTACGCATCAGATCGACACAAAATTTTATATCTGACATTTGTTTTGAAGTGAAAAGAGCTGTTCAGGTTTTGGTTAAAATCGGTCACCCGGAAGTGGGCGTTTACACTTGTCACTCATCGGTTTCATTCAAAATATTTGCTTTAATACTTTATCGACGCAAAACATTACCGGAATAAAAGTTGCAGGAAATTAGTTATTCTACAACTTACGTTCGCAACATTTTCCCATATAGTGCATCGTTTAAGAGATATTTTGAAAAAAACATTTTTTTAGCTCCCACCACCACCTGGAGGCGATTTTTGTAATCAATTTTGTTCACGCTTAGTTACGTCTTAGTGGCGCTTCTTTTCTTTCTTCATTGTTGGAGCTTTCTGGCTATATCCAGTATCGGAATGCTATGGTTTGAGTTTATTTCTCTTCTTTCTAAGGTCTATGAATTTTTCTCACTGTTCCTGAAAATATTTATTATTCTTGGAGTGGTAACTGTCTCCATTCAACTCTCTCTTACTCTCTATACCTCCCCAATTTTGCTTTCAACTTATTTATCTCGTTACTTTGCCCCTCCCCCCCCTCCCCAACTTTCCTCAACTTCTATCTCTCTACCGATTAATACTGTAAACTTTGAACGAATTTCTGTAAAATATCTGTATCTCCAATGAGTATATATAAATTCACAAGTGTGTGTGTCTGTCTGTCACGGAATTTTTTGGACATTTCGCAATGGCATTAAAAGCTGAAACTTTCAACATTCTTAAAACCCCATGATCTATGGATGAGAAAAATAAAACAACCCCGAAATGGTCCCGGATTCGACTCCGGGAGACGATTATGTTTTCCCGTAAGTTTACACAGGATTTTCGATTTTTCAAGGTGCAATGTTTATTTCCCCCAGTCATTAAAATACGTAATTATGGACCAAATTTCTCCAGTTTTGGTTTATTCGACGGATAAAACTATAAAACATCTTATTCTTGCAATGTTTACATCCTACACGGAAGAACTTGTCAGAAATTAGCATTTATATTCGATATTTTATGGTTTTTTTCGTACTCTTTCCGGGCGTTGCCAAGGCGAACCTCATTGTTACCTCCGATTTAATTAGTGTCTATTAACCCTTCAAATAGACGAAAGAATTGCGCTATTCGCTTAACGCTTTTTATTAAGCATCGTAATTATAGTTGTAGCAACATCAAACTTGATAGATTTCAAAGTTAATAATTGCAGATAATTATTGTTAATTAAACTGCGTGTGGTCTGTGGGCGTTTTTAACGATCAAACAAAAGAAAATAGCTTATTTCTTTATTTCAGTATTGGAATGTTACCATTTTCGTAAGTAAAATCATTACATTCTGCACATTCAATGTTTATTTAGGCAAATAGGCCTACGCGTGGGTTTTAAATTCGATGATAAGGAGAATACTTGTGTCGGTAATAATTCGTGAGCAAACAATAAGTCCGAACAAGGACAAATGCAGGCTGGTTTCCCAAATTTTAAGTCTCGAATGGATTACTTACGCTGATAGGAAATGTTTCAGTACGTGTTAGTCATTCCAAGGAATTCTCACACCATAAATACCATTTATACTATTCATAGTTTATCGACGATAGAGAGAATTAATAGACCAATATCAGGTTTAAGCTATTTAAAGCGATGTGAAAATCTCCTACTGACGTTATATTTCGTAAGTGATTTTTTAAATTAACGAATGTAATAAATGTTGTGTTTTATATGTTAATAAGTACGTATCAACTGTCCATTGCTGAAGGGTAGCCGAGTGAAAAAGAATTGAAACCCATTGGTTCACTCGACTATGCTCAAAGTGATTTCGGTAACAATCGTCTCCATGGCAACAATCCGATAAAATGCGATTTAAAACGCAAAAACGCTATGTTTTAGTATAAATTCAAGAAAATGCGATCAATTATCAAAGTTCGGTGATAAGAATTAGAATTTACATTCCTTTCTCCTTAAAACAGTACAAACCTCTTTCCGATATCACAACTTTAAGACATTTTAAATTATCAAAGAAAACATGTCTGCAGGATGAATTTGAGACTTCCTATGTAAAACAAATAAGGAAAAAAGTTTCTGGAATCGAACCCGGGACTTCAATCTTCGCCTTAATAAAACATAGCTCAGAGGTGGGCCCCGGCAGCACGAACCTCATACCAAGTTTCATGAAAATCGGTCCATTGGTGCAAATGTCGTCACTATGGGGCACACAACATACATACAGACAGGACAATTTCCTTCGGAAACGAGCCTAAAAATGAAATAAATGGATTAATTACTCGTATATGAAAATATTGCATATATTTCAGTGAAATGATCAATTTTAAGGCGTCAATAACGTAAAACTTTGAAAATAAATGCTGTGCATAGTTATTTTACTCTCTAAGATAACATTTATACAATAAGATTTATGACTGACTTAGCGAAATGTCCGAAATTGTTTATTGCGAATTTTTGTTAAAGGGACAAAAAAATGATTAGTTTTTGGTGAAAATCGGTCAACCGGAAGATGGCGTTTACTCTCGTCACTTAACCGTTTTCGTTGAAATATTTGCTTTGATATTTGATATTCTCGTACGTGAACGTGTATCGGGATAAAAGTTGTAGGAAAGGCAATTTTCTGCAATGTTTGTTCTGAACAGTTATCCATAGAATATAAGAGATATATTTTTAAAACTATTTCTTAAGCTGCCACCATCACACCACCTACCGCCGACTATTGCAAACACTTTACTCTTGGCCGCGTCTTAAAATTGGTAACTTTCCTTTTTATTTTCTTAATTGCTGGAGCTTCGTGGCTATATCCAAAATCAGAAGGTTATGGTTTGAGTTTATTTCCGATCTTTGTAAAGTCTTTCAATTTTTCTAGCAGTTCCTTAAAATAACTGTTATCATTTAACCTATTTTGAGTTTTTAGAAATATTATTACAGTTATGAAGAAAGTCACATCAGATTTTGTGTAAACAGAATCCAAAACAGTATCGAATGGTAGCGACAAATTGTTTTTAATCCCCATCTGTCCAAATATGGCGTCCTCCTTCTCTCCCTCTCCCCCTCTCTCTTCCTCTCTATCTCCCTACCTATTTTTCTCTTCCTCCCTCCCTCCCTCTCTTCCTCCCTCCCTCCCACTCCTTCCTCTCTCCCTCTCCTTCCTCCCTTTCTCTCTCTCTCCATATCTCTCCCCCTCTCTATTTTTCTCTTCCTCTCTCCCTCCCTCTCTCTCTTCCTTCACATCACTCTCTTCCTCTTTCTCCCTTTTTCTCCCTCTCATCTTCACGTCTTAATTTCCTTCCATATCTCCCTCCCTTTATTCCTCCTCTCCTTCCTCCCTCCCTCCGTCTCTCAAACTTCTCCCTTTCACTCCCTCCCTCTCTCCTCCTCCCCCTCCTTTTTACATCTTCCTCCTCTTTCATCCTCTATCTCTCTTTCTCTCTCTCTCTCCCTCTGTCATCTAACCCACTTCCTTCCTCTCTCCTCCCTCCCACTCTCCCTCCCTCCCTTTTCTCACTCCTTTTCACTCCTCAAACACACACTGCATCTCTCTCTCTCTCCTTGATACTGTTGACACTTAATTTCCGATCCAGCGTTGAAAGATTGAGGAAGGGAGTGAGGGAGAGAGAGAGAGAGAGGGTGGGAGAGGAAGGGAGGGAGTGGGAGGGAGTGAGACGGAGAGAGGGGAGGTACGAGACGAAGCGAGATGGTGCGCAAGGTTGCTGAATGTCTGATGGAATACTGGTCTTAATCCATCGACGTGTTTTCCCCTTTTAGATTTATATAAATTAGACATATTAGGGACTGTTCGTTAGTAATGAGAGTCGTGTCATTTTTACGACGAAATATAGTCATCACCTAACTATATAACTCTTACTCTCTTGATCACTTTGTAATTCTGTCCGTAACGCACATTATCTCAGTTATTTCTTCTGACAGTTCAACCGAACTTGGTATGATTGCTACGATCACGTACCAATAGCGAATGACATAAACATTTTTCAATGAAGATCCCGGGTTCGACTCCAGTGGGTGATTTCAACCTTATAAGACGCTCAATATCTCAGCCGTTTGTTTGATTACAAAGTCCTTTTTAGACGTGTTCATTCGTCTAGTATAGAAAGAAGGAAAGAAATTACTTTTTTACACCAACTTTTATTAATATATATAGAATCTTTCAGCAATTATCAACTAATAAGAGTTTATATTCAACTACCAAAAACCCTTAAGAGAATTCAGGATTCATTTGTTGCTACTTCTACGCGCTTTTGACTTCTGTCCTTATTCAAAAGCGATATTTTTTCAAAGTTTAATAGTTAATCCTAATACTTAGCGAAACAACTCCATGATTAACTACCACAAAAATAATGCGTGTATATATATTTTTGACTGATCAACCTCTTGGATTATTATAGCCATAGCTCCTTCCACACCGAACACAATCACAACTTGGTGCCGGCAATAGCCTTGTCTTAACGATGAACACCAAGGGGGCCAACGGCTTAACGCCGGACGGAACAGCTGAATTTGCGCGGTCTCCTCAAACCACACAAACAGGGGGCCGAGCGACCTTGGAAAAAAAAAAACCCTACATGCGCAGGATTCGTGCCCGCTGCCTTTTCAAGCAGCAGGTGTGTAGCAGCCAGCGTCCTAACCACTACACCACCGCCCCCCAACGCAAAAAAAAAGATTTTAACATCCAGTCGAAGGAGAAGTTTATCTTCAAATTATACAAATGAAAAACTTACAGGTTTTTAATTGAATTAAAGCACATTAGAAGATTTTTTCAATTATTTTAAACTAGAAAATATATCCTGGGTCGTGAAAATATTTTCAGTTGGTAACTCTGTCAAAGATTGATGGCATACTAACATTCCAGATGTAATTATTTAGTTTTGGAAGATGCTACCACGCGAAGTTGGCTAAGTGATTCTAAAAGATGATAAATGAACTATTAACATACGAATAATTTATAATTATTCACAATTTCAGAAGTAAATAATCATTGAGTTTGTGGGAGATTGTATAACGCAAACTTGACGACGTGGTTATGAAATTTAATAAATCAGCTTTTGACTTACGTGCAATAAAGTTACGATCTGTCGGCGACTGTAGGCCTGTCGCTCATTATTTGCCTCTGTTTTTACGATAAGATAAAGCACGCCTTGTTCATTTGTTAAGGCATCTGAGCATGCAAGAAGTATGTGCCATATTTTTATTCTTTTATTTTGAATTTTTTCCGGATTATGGAAGATCTGAAGTCTTCAAATATTGTATACAGGAAAAATAAAAATATTTATTTATGTAAAGAAAGATTTGAAGCTTTCCCGGCGAATCATCATGGTGAATTTTTCTCGGGTTTCCAACCGGGTTGTCTCGGAGATTTCTTCCGACGTTTCGGCGACTAGCTCTGTCGCCATCTTCAGGGATCCTGAGTTATGTAGCTTCAAGTCGATATCATAGATATCCGGCACGTTAAAGTCCTGAATAGCATTGTTTATAATATACAATTACTTTACGAATTTTATGGATCGATGATATTTTTCAATGATAAAGATAACAAAAAAAATACTCTTTAGGAAGCATAAAACTTCCCATCGGTGGGTAGAAGCATTGGCCGCCATGGAAACCGCGAGATTAATTGACTCCTCATTTAATTGTGACTTCGTGAAGTGCGTTGCCATGGTGATCGGCAGAAAAGGAGCTATCATACGTGATTGTAAATGAGTGTGTTGCGGAGATTTTAATGCAGTCGATTCTTTGGTAAAGGGATATCTGACTGTTTCCCCCTCCCTACATTTCCCTCTCTCTATCTCTCTCTCTCCCTCCCTCCTCTCTTTCCCTCCCTCCTCACTCTCTCCCTCCCTCTTCTCTTTCCCTCCCTCCTCTCGCTCTCTCCCTCCCTCTTCTCTTTCCCTCCCTCCTCTCTCCCTCCCTCCTCTCTCCCTCCCTCCTCTCTCCCTCCTTCCTCTCTCCCTTCCTCCTCTATCCCTCCCTCCTCTCTTTCCCTCCCAACTCTCTCCCTCCCTCCTCTCTCTCTCCCTCCCTCCTCTCTCTCTCCCTCCCTCCTCTCTTTCCCTCCTTCCTCTCTCCCTCCCTCCTCTCTCTCTCCATCCTCCCTACCTCCCTCATCTCTCCCTCACTCCTCTTTCCCTCCCTCCTCTCTCCCTCCCTCCTCTCTCCCTCTCTCTCTCCCTCCTCTCTCCCTCCCTCCTCTCTCCCTCCCTCCCTGCTCTCTCCCTCCCTCCTCCCTTCCTACCTCCTCTCTCCCTCCCTCCTCCCTCCCTCCCTCCTCCCTCCCTCCCTCCCTCCTCCCTCCCTCCTCCCTCCCTTCCCCCCTCTATCTCCCTCCCTCCTCTCTCCCTCCCTCCTCTCTCCCTCCCTCCTTCTCCCCCTCTCTCCTCTCTCCCTCTCTCCTCTCTTTCCCTCCCTCCTATCTTTCCCTCCTTCCTCTCTCCCTCCCTACTCTCTCCCTCCCTCCTTTCTCCCTCCCTCCTCTCTTTCCCTCTCTCCTCTCTTTCCCTCCCTCATCTCTTTCCCTCCCTCCTCTCTCCTTCCCTACTCTCTCCCTCCTTTCTCCCTCCCTCCTCTCTTTCCCTCTCTCCTCTCTTTCCCTCCCTCATCTCTTTCCCTCCCTCCTCTCTCCCTCCCTACTCTCTCCCTCCCTACTCTCTCCCTCCTTTCTCCCTCCCTCCTCTCTTTCACTCTCTCCTCTCTTTCCCTCCCTCCTATCTTCCCCTCCCTCCTCTCTCCCTCCCTATCCCAGCTTGTGTACTTAAAGTAATTGAGATACGTTTGCAAAGTCTCCAGATGTAAAAAAAATTACGTTTTTTTTGCCCGAAATTAAATTATTTTTTCGATGATTTTATTATTTTTGGAGAGGAGGAAAAAGAATAGGTTAAAAGCAAGAAGCCACACTTCCTCTCTCTCTCTCTGATCATTTTCTGTTTCTGTCTGTTCCTTCAACAGCTCAACCATCAGTCCTTTACCCCTTACATTTCTCTCTCTCTATTTATGTTCCTTTTTCTTTCTCTCCCTCCCTCCCTCTATCTCTCTCCCTCTCTATCTCTCTCCCTCTCTATCTCTCTCCCTCTCTATCTCTCTCTCTCTCAAACTCAGAATCCAGATTCACGGTCCTCTGAAGACACTCGTTAATTAGTTGATTTGTGGGGAGAGAGAGAGAGAGAGAATGAGGGTTGGAGAACGGAAGAGATAAAAGGAAGGGAGAGAGTGGGGTCATGAAAATCGGTGGATTGGTTAAAAAGTTAAAAGGAGGGAACGGACAGACAGACAGACAAAACGACGAAACTATAAGCCTATTTCCATTCTGGAAAGTAGGTGAAAAATAGTTACTATGGTTACCGGCATTGTTATAAACTGCTTTTTATTTCGTTTGCACTTAATTCACAGTGACACAGACGTATGACGGATAAAAACCTATTGAACACAATTTCGTCAAACCTATCGTCTAAATACGAAACAAATGAAAGGCAAATGATTTCTAATCCGAAATCAGTAACGATTGCAGCCACTTACATAATATCTGTTGGCGATAAAATTAGAATATTTATTGTGCCTTAAGCAATGCATTATATAATGATTTTAAACTGGTTAAGATCTCGTAATAATTTTCCGATGCCATCAATTTCTCCGCCAATAACTGATTTAAAATATGGATTCTGTTTTTTTATTCCTATAGTAGATGAATTGGCCCGTTTAAAACGGGCTTTGCAATCAAACAAACGGATGAGACATCGTGCGTCCTATTGGAGAGTGTAATCATCCTCTGGAGTCGAACCCGGGACCTTTTTTTAAACACATATTATTTCATTCGCTATTGATACGAGATTACAGCAATCCCACCAAATTTGGTTGAACCGGCTGAAGAAACAACTGAGATATTGGGCGTTACGGACAGAGTTACAGAGTGAAAAAGAGAATTTGGGGCTTTATAATGAAGTGATTAGACAAAATTCTAGAACTGACAAAGTTGCTTCCGGAATGGTGGCAGCACTTATCGAGCATTCATTATTCAACATGAGCGTCGTCCCTATGGAAATTAATTATTCCTAAATACAGATTTTATTCAAGGTCAATCGAAGCTCCGTGTAGCTGAATTCATAGCTTTATCTCACAGCTGGCACAACTCGTTTTTTCCAGAATTAAATTAGGCCGAAATAAATTTTCGCAATTAAAATGCGGGTAATTTGACACCTACTGCCATACGCTTCCAGCGGCGTAACTGGTGATTATGTACATGGACATCATTGTAGTGCGCTATGCAATTTTTACTTGAAAAGTTGTGAACAAAGTAGGTAATGACAGTGATTGTGCAATTAAAGTAGCAATACGGACAGCTAGATCTTTAAAACCATGATAATAATTTCTATATCTCGGGGAGATTGTATATTTTGCTACGTAGCTGTAAAAAAATGTTTGGAAAAATTGGAATTCAATGGTTATTCAATCTTAAATTTGTAACAGTAAACATTCGTAATCCCACTATAATTACTTTAGTTGAAAAAGTGACCTCTATTGATCTTCCCGTCAACTCATCCAACTTCCCCCCTACCTCCAATTCTCTCTCTCCATCCCTCTTTCTCTCTCCATCCCATCTCTCTCCCATCTGTCTTTATCTCTCCCTCCCCCCACTCTCTCTCTCCAAGGGATTATGTAAAAATGGACCTTATGGTCTAAATTTCTCACGAATGAAAGACAATTCTCTATAAATCTCTCCATATTTCTCTCTTCCCCTCCATCTCTCTCTACCTCCTTCCCTAACTTCATCCCTCTTCTTTAGTCTCCCTCTCCTTCTCTCCCTCCCTCTTTCTCTCTCTCTCCCTCCATGTCTCTCCCTCATTCCCTTATTCACTCCCATTTCTCTATCTTTATTACTCTTTCTCACTCACTCTCTCCCCCTCAACCTCTCTTCCTCTCTAATTCTCCCTCCCTTTCTCTTCCTCCCCTCTTCCTTCCTCATTCTCTCTCTCCCTATCTCTCTCTGTCTCTCACTTACCCTATTTCTCTCTTACTATTTCTTTCTCTCCCTATCTCTCTCTCTCCCGATCTACCCCTATCACTTTCTCTCTCCTTATCTCTCTCGCCCTAAACAAAGTAGTTTTTCCGTCTGTCTGTCTCTCTGCCTATCTCTCTCCTTATCTTTTTCTCCCTATCCCTCTCTCCCTATCTCTCTCTCCCTATCTCTCTCTCCCTACCTCTCTCTCCCTATCTCTCTCTCCCTATCTCTCTCCCTATCTCTCTCTCCCTATCTCTCTCCCTATCTCTCTCTCCCTATCTCTCTCTTCTTATATCCCCCTATCACACTTCCCCTGTCTCTCTCCCCCCCCCTCTCTCTCTCCCTCTCTCTCTCTCCCTCTATCTCTCTCCCTCTCCCCCCTCTCTCTCTCACTATCTCTCACTCACTATCTCTCTCACTATCTCTCTCTCCCTATCTCTCTCTCTTTCTTTCACTCTCTCTATCCATCTCTATCTCTCTCTCCATATCTCTCCTTATCTCTATATCCCTATATTTCCCTCTCCCCTTACCTCCCTCTCCCTATCTCTCCCTCCCTCTATCTCTCCCTCCCTCTGTACATCCTCTCCTTCATGTAATAACGGAATCCCCTTTCGTATTCCACTATGCAAATCAGATTATCTTTTTTAGCAGAATACACGTACATACATATATTTATGTATGTATATATTAATAGGGTTCCTTTTTATTCTGCGGCCGAGAATTTTTTTTAAAAGAGAAAGAGAGAGGACATATTAAAATCTCCTTCTCATTCCTTAGCCATCGCCGGTTTTTCATTAATATACAATGCGGTGTACCTCCATCTTTCACCCCTACCGCCCTCCCTCAATCTCCCTCTATCTCCCTCAATCTCCCTCTATCTCCCTCCCTCTATCTCCCTCCATCTCCTTTCATATCTGCATTAATTATATTTCACCCATATATTTTATTCTGATTCATGGACGTATCTTTTTTAACCATATAATAAGCCCTCTTCGAGTCGCAAGAATTATTGAACGCTTTCAACAATGCTTGTGCCCGTGTATCTTGGCGATGTTTTGGATCATTATTGTCGTCTATGAAATGGCACGATACTTTACTCACATAGGAGATAAACAATTGAAATGGTCCTTTTATTACTCATACTAACATATTTACCTTCTAAATAATGCAAAAAGGAAACGAAATTAAAAATTTTTATTTTAAATATCAATATTTATCTGGATTTTGTTTCTTGCAGCGATCGGTTGTTAAGATAAACAAATTCCGAGGTAGGGGAGGGGATGAGGGAAATTCATTCAGCCTTGGGACAACAATAAGAGCTCGAGTTTTTACAATGGCATTGTCGTCAAAGCAGTTGTCGTCAAGGGGAAGATATTAACCCAAAATATATGGTTTACACATTAGTTAAGAGCGATTTAGAGCTGCAGGCGAAAAAAGATGGACAGAATTACGGTCTTTATTATTTTTCTATAAAATGGTTCAAATTGAATGACCATAGGTTAGTTTTATCTAATTTTAATTTCCAAAGGAATAAAAGCATATATATATATATATATATATATATATATATATATATATATATATATATATATATATATATATCCCTGTTTTGCTGGTCTGGCCCAAATATTCTATTAATATTTTGTATATTTGTTCACATTACCCTTACATAATAATTCTCATGTGTCCGTCTGTCCCGGTATTTTTGGACATTTCCCAATGGAATTGAGAGCTGAAACTTTCACAATCGTTGCATCCACATGAGGTGGTCTCTAGAAAAATCAAACATCCCGGGAAAAGTCTCCCGGATTCGACTCCGGGAGACAATTATTTTTTCCTATAAGTTTACACGGGATTTTCGATTTTTCAAGCTGCAAGGTTTATTTCCTTCATTCATTAAATACTATCTAATTCTTGCAATGTTTAGATGTTACGCTGAAGAATTTGTCCAAAACACACATTTCTTCTCGAAATTTTGTGGCATTTTCGTACTCTTTCCTGGTGTTTCCAAGGAGACCCGCATTGTTGCCTCCGATTGAATTAGCGTATATTGAGCCTTCAAATAGACGAAAGAATTGCGTTATTCGCTTCGCGCAATGTCAAACCTAATAGATTGCAACGTTAATAATTGAATAATATTATTATTCAGTAAACGTACGAAGAGTAAGAATAACGGAGCCAAAGAGTGGCAAATCAAGTCGTATATTGATGCCGGAATGTAATAAATTTTAAGCGCTTCATTTTCTGGGATAATTCAAATGATTGTAAGGAATTTATTAATTAATCAAACAATATCATTGACTATATATATATATATATATATATATATATATATATATATATATATATGTTTTTACACACACCTCAGAAGTTATATTTTAATCACACTACAATGTCCCGTTGATGTTCAACGGGTAATTCCACTACTAAATGTTAAATTTCGTTCAAATTGATGAAGACGGTTCAACACAAATTCGTGAAAAAATAAATTTTATTATCACTTGCGTTGTGGCAGACCTGCTTTCTTTACCTTTGGTAAACATCTCGATTTTGTTTTTTTTTATGTGGCACGCCTGCTACATACACAATTTCGTTGAAATCGGTTCAGCTAATTCCTATCAAATTCACAATTACCGGAAGGATTAACTTTGCGATTGTGGCACCCCTGATGAGTCGATCCGGTCGATAGATGTCGTTTCGACGATGAATTCATGTGACAATTCTATGTACCAGATTTGGTTGAAATCGGATGAGCCAATGCGTACGGACGGACATCACGAAGATAATAGGGCTTTTCATCGATGGCGAAAAGCACTAATGGTTCACAGGACCTGATCATGAGTACCAGTTTACTGGTGACAAAAAGAAAGAACTTTCCGTAACAAAACGCGTACAATATTGGCCTTACCATAAAATCTCCGAATAAAATAGAACATTTCCCGCCGAACACAACTTTCGAGTGTCCGTTTCAGAGAAAGCTTTCTCGCCATTAACATGGTCTGGTAAAAAAAAACACAAATACTTTTATTGATGCTTAAACTCGTGATTGGGAGGAGATTAGTAGTACATAGACAGGCATAGCGGGGGGTCATGTTGTAACGCTGTTTTATTGCACGCGTTCGTTCAAACTATATTATGCACAGTTCAGCATCAAATACTCTGTGGGAATCTTGAATTTCATCTCCTAAACCTCTTTTACGGATTTTAATTACATTAAGTGCAGGCGATCCTTGTCAAAATTTATCGACGAATTTTGATTTTGATCTGCGTGCGTCAATTATCTGTTCTCTGTGAAGGCATACATTAAAGGGATGAGGTGAAAGATTTGATAAAAAAAGATAAAAATTTGAAATAATCACATACATTTCATGTATTTTGTTTACGTCGATCAATACGACAATTCTTTCGGCAGAGAACGACTTAAAATCTAAACTTTTCCATCCGATGCCTTTGTGATAATAACTAGAATTTCACCCCGTCATTATGACGGAAACGAAAATTGTGGAGTTATCCAATTATTTAATGAACATATTATATATATATATATATATATATATATATATATATATATACATATATATATTTATATTTATTTATTTATTTATTCGATCCGATTTTAAATGTTGTGTATCGCTCATTAATTTTCCGAATGACAAAATACATCAATAAAAAAAAGAGTTTTCTAAGTGTTTGCTTGTTTTCGTTGCCACAACAAATAGCCTAAATAAATCTTACGTTCCTCCAAAAAGAAAGAAAATTTATATATATATATATTATAATTTCTGAATTCTGGTACGTAAATCGGTTCGATTTTCTCTCATGCGCAAACCGCGTTTCGTAAGAGAAAATGAGCAGAACATTGATGCGAATAGAAGATAAAACGAACAATTAGAAAGAATATATGTATGGTTTTAATTAAATAAATATTTTAAATGCATAAAAAACACAGTTTTACCGGAATTCAAGCTTGGCGGTGGATTAAGTCAAATACGAAAATTATAATTAACAAATAACAGATATGTAACAATAATAAAAGGCTAATTTGTTCCTTTGGTGTTCCCTCTGCCACGCTATAAAATTGCGAATAACTCGATAATGGAAGGAGATTCATTTTTTTATGTTTGGCAGGAATGATCGCCTCACATATAGTAAGATGATGACGGAATTAAATCTCGAAAAAAGTCCTAGGTTCGACTCCGAGGTAGGCATTTCCATTTTCAATATGATACACACGTAAAAATCGAGTTTTTGACTTGGAGGCATTTATTCTTTTTGAGATCTAAATTAGAAAGAATTCACCTATGATCTTCGGATCTAGACCATTTTAAAGGAAAAACTATGACGTTTCCTATTCAGTTCATCTTTTCCCGCCTACAGTTCGAAATTCCTCATGTTAAATGTTTAATTCACATATTTTGGAGAAATCTTGCCATTTTAACGGAATGTAGCCATGCCAACCCATTACATTGTTAAACCTCGAAAACCTATTGTTATTTCAACCCTTATGGGTGAAAGCGTGCTTTGAATACTTTTACAATTAGTACGAGAGAGAGAGAAGGAGAGAGAAATTCTTTTCATAGCAACCAACGTAAACAACATTTGTCGCGTTATTTGCGAGAAGGAATACATTTTAATTTAGAACATTAATCAATCGCATTTTAAAATTAGAAATCATCGCAGGAGTTCGAAACTTGAAACAACGAACTCCTAAAAGAAAGAAAGTTTGTTTTCTTGCCGTCCAAAGAAAGTCAAACTATATATTTATTTGTTCATTTTTTATTTCACAGAAAACTTTCCCTTTGAATTTCAACTGGCATCTCCCTAGTAATGTGATAATTGCTCTTTCATGTCACCGAATGACGGAATACATCAATTAAAACGCAAAAATGTAATGCAAGTGAGCTAGGTTTCCATGGTTTTTTTGCCATCGTTGCTACAACACACGGTTATGCCAGGACAAAAACACAGAAGTAGGTTGTTATTATTGTTTATTGAGAAGACCTTTGAAATCTCTGCGTATACCGTTTATGGAGCATTCAATTTCTTCTTGTTCTCATATTATCGCAAAAACAATATTTTTTATAACCAGAATGAAATGGAACCGTTTCGCCGAAGTCGCAAAAAACTCCATCCACTCACGCTGCCAAGCTTTACCAAAAATACATTTATAATCGTCGCCGCCATAAGCACCGGTGGCGACATCTCTTGCTCGCTCGTCAAACCACTCCTTGATGACGCCGCGATTTAAGCAGAACGCAAATGATTAATTTATAAACCTCACCTCTCGACAAGGTGTATTTATTTATCTTCCTCCCCCCGCCATCGCGTCGTCAAGCGACACGTGACAAAAAAACAAACAGAAGACTGTCGCGTAAGAACACACGAAACGGCCTACCTACCGTCGTCATGGGGAGTACTAATGACCCCCGTTGCCAGAGTGACATCCATCAAAAACACATTAGCCCTAATCCCTTATGAGGTATTCCCAGGAGCCGAACGCTTGGCAACGCAGCATCCGCCGAAACCGCGGGATTACGAGGATTGGGAAAAATGTACGTAATTTTGGCAACCGCGCGGGTAATGCGGGGAAAGGGTATACATACTTTTATATATATATGTAGCAAAAAATATATATTCAGTGGATTTTCGCTGTTATAGGAAGAGAGATTTTCGTTTGTTTTTTTATTCGAAAAATAAAACGAGAATTCGGGGATTATTTAGGCAGGAAGTTCCTCCATGGCGACCATATTTTGTTTGCGCTGGATTGTTTACAAGGGCAATACGGTCCGGGCGAAGGGAATTATGGGATAGGCGTTGCGCGGGGGAATAATGCGGGTTTAATTAGATTTGCATTATCGACTTGGAGATTTTACCGTTCATTGTTTCCATGTGGAGGACTGCTAAGCGATCGTTTCTAAGGAAACTCTGGCGATGGAGAGAATACGTTTAATCACTTTGTATCTTCCCCACGCATTATTCCGGACGGATTTGTTTGGATAAGCTATCGCAACACGAAAATTATTTCATCTGATGTGTCCAACACACACGACTTTCTCCACACCTGTAATTATATTATTTTTAATTAAATGATAAAAAATATTTTAAGGAACAGCGAGAAAAATTCAAAGGCCTTATAGATTACAGATATAAACTCATACAGTAGCCTCCTGATGTTGGATACTAGCAGAAGGTGCTTGCATACTGCAAGCATTTCATCTCACCTTGAAAAACCATTGATTTTTCGGAGAGAAATTTCATCATGAGAAATATTTCTTTAAGTCAAAAGATTTGTCCTCGGAACCGATCTTCGTTTTTTCCTTATGGAACAATAATGGAATATAACAATTGCTAATTCTTGCAATTTTAGGAATTATATACGTTTTCCACATTGGATTAATATTTCCACACATTTCTGCCAAATTTTAAATTTGTAGCACATTTAGGAGTGAAATAACATTCATCTAGAAGTTTAAAGTTAAATAATTTTTAACGGCCGCAATAAGAATTTCATGGTTACATTGAAATGCTTATTCCTTTATATTGACTAAACTCTAAATAACTAAAAATCTTCAGCTCTTTAACTCGTCTCGTAGTATCTAAACATATACCTATTTTTTTAACTTTAAGAATTTTTAACTGCCAAACAAATCAAAATATCAAAATTTTCATAATCGCTGTTACGTTTTTTTACAAATCCTACCTATAATAAAAAATCAGATCCCTAGAAAATGCGAAAATACATAAACCCTGAAAATTTGTTTAAACAACTGCGAATTTTTAGCGGACGCATTGTTGCACTTTTTCAAGATTTTCGTGTTTTCTAGTCGGTTTTGCACAAAATCCTACCTAATAAAAAAATTTCGAATCTCCAGCTCATCTGGAAGTGGCTAAACATTAGTATCCTCCTCCTCCTCCTCTGTAAGAAACGTCGATATGTAATGATAGCCGCGAAGCTCCAACAATTAAGAAAATAAAAAGGAGCGTTACTAAGACGTAACTAAGCGTAAAGTGTTTACAATAATCGCCGGTAGGTGATGTGTGGTGGCAGCTAAAGATATCATTTAAACAATGAATCGTATGGGAAAATGTTTCGAACGAATATTATAGAAAATTAAATTGCCTACAAGTATTAATTCAGTAATTTTTTACATCGATCAAGTGAAATATGGACCGAGTTTCTCCGTTATTGCTTTATTCGACGGCTGAAACTACAATACATGTTATTCTCGCGATGTTTTCGTATTACACGGAAGAATTTGTCAGAAACGCGCATTTAGAATTGATACGGGAAAGTGACCTCTTTCTCCTCCCCGAACTTTTAAAACTGACCAGCTGTTCATTGCGCTACCCATTGGGCGTAGGCGAAAGGGAATCGGCAGGTCGTAAAAGAAACAAGATGGCGGAAAAGCATGCTCCATCAATGGAATACGGAAAGAGATTTCAAAGGCTTTCTTAATGGGAAATACGTACGAAAAGTTATCGAAAGATTCTAGAATTTTTATCCCCGAAACTATAGTGTCCGGGATTATCTTGTGTAAAATGTTGTTCTCTATCAAAATAATAGATTTAATCTGTTCCTCACAGATAATATAAGAGAATGGGAGAGACATATATTGATTTTTAATTGTTGTTTGCCGAGAGAACCGTCGTAACGATCGATGTAAACAAAATATGCGATGTTTTGCTGGGGATATTCTCGAATTTTTATCTCCGAAACCACAACTCGTAATCATGTGGTCTCGCTGACTTTCTTGTAGTAAATGCTGTTCTCTATCCGAATAAAGTTTTTAATCTATACCTTACAGGTCATATAAGAGCTAGGGAGAGAAAAGTTTAGTATTTCATTGTTGTTTGACGGATGTCATTTAACGAGATACGAGTATAAGTTTATTGAAGTAATTATGAAAAGTGGAAGTAATAATTGAAGGGTTCAGTTGAAAATAAATATTGGGCGATAAATTTCAATAAAGATTAAATTAAAATCCGTCCAGCGGTTTAGGAGATGAAAGTCACGACGGACGGACGGACCAGACGTGCCCCTAAGGCGTTCCGCTTTCACCGCTCCGCAGGTAAAGAACGCCTAAAAAACGCATTTATTTTCGAAATTTTATTGCTTCTTCGTACTCTTTCTGGGTCTTGCCGAGGCGACCCGCATTTGTCGCCTCCGATTTAATTATCTTATAATAATTTGTCGATTTTTGTCCTTCCGAAGCCTTTCTGACGTCATCGAGTAGGGTGGCACTTTTTAACGTGTTCGAGCAAACCTCAACGTTAAATACAATTTTGAATTTTTGCGCGAATACTCGATTTACATATTATCTGGCGATGACGAAAAAAATCTCGAAAAAAGTCTTCGACTCCCAAGTAAGGCATTTCCATTTACCGTAAGATAACGCGTAAAAAATGGACTTTTCGAAGTGCAGGCTATGAATATTTTTCATATTAAAATCAGAAATATTTAACGCACGAGCTTCGGATCTGAACCATCTTAAAGAACAAATTATTAAGTTTCTTATTGTATTCGTATTTTTTCGCATACAGTTCGAAATCGCCCAAGTTAAAAGTTTAATTCACATATTTATGGGGAAATCTTGCCATTTTAACGAGATGTTGCCTTTGCGACCAATTACATTGTTAGACCTCAAAATCCTATTGTTATTATGGGTGCAAGATTGCTTTGATTGCTTTTAATACGAGAGAGAGAGAAAGAGAGGCGGAAGGAAGGAGAGGGAAATGGTTTTATCATAGCAACCCAAATAAACAACATTCCTAAATTACTATATTGAAAGAAACTGAAAACGCATTTTTGTAAGAACATCAAAGTTATTTACGTTATTTCAGTAAATAAATTCTTTTTTTTTATTTTAAGAGTACTGACCAATTATGACACAACTAATGATTGCACAAACTTATTCTCCCTCATTTCAGTAACTCCTTTCTGTTTTGATTGCATAAGTAATGATAATAATATTGCATATGACAAATATCACAAGCATAAAAGGCGAAATGAAGAAAAAATCCCGGATAGAAGAAGACCTGGTTTCGCCTGCAGGGTATAATTTCTATTCCCCATAAGAAAACCTCAAATCTCCCGAAGTATTTAGGGGGGAGCAAAATTTTAAAAATTATTGATAACTTTATTTATGATTCAAATAGAACAGCTACAATGCATAAATTATGTTTTATTTCGGAATGAAAACAGTTTGCCGAACCCCAGTTGTACTGAACCTTCAGATATACGAAAGAATTGCGTTATTTGCGCTTTTTATGAAGCCACGAAATTATTGTTGTGGCAACGTCAAGCTTAGTAGATTGGAACGGTTATAGTTGAAGATTATCATTATTCAGTAAACTGCGTGTGAACTGTGGGGATTTTTAACGATTGAACAAAAGAAAAAAGTCATCTTTATTAATTTCAATGCTGGAATATTACCTTTTTCGTAAAGGAATAAGCAGTTAAAATAGCATATGTAAATTATAAAAATAAACATCGTATTCAAAATGTCAGTTTTCTAATTTTATAAGGAGAAATTAATCGATAAATTAAAAATGACACAATGTGAAACAAAAATTTGCTTTGGTAACAATTCACGAGAAACAAATTAAAAAATCTGATGTGCCCACCACATGACTTTCACCATATCTGTGATATTTTTTAAAATTCCAAATAGGTTAGATAATAATAAATATTTTATGAAACTGCGAGAAAATTTTAGACTTGGCAAAGACCAGAAATAAACCCAAACCATAGCCTTCTGATATTGGATATAGCCATAGCTCTCCAACAATTAAGAATAGAAATTGAAGCGTTACTAAGACGTAACTAAGCGTCAATTGTTAACAATAGTCGTACGAGTGATTTAACTTTTCCAGACGACAACAAAGGAAGCAGGGAAATCAAAAGGAATCTATGAGAAATGGTAAGCATATAATATTTAAAAATTTATTTAGGTGACCAGATGGGAAATGATGAAACTTGCCTTCGGGATTGCGGAGCATAACAAACAAAAAACACAAAATCAACAGGGAAAGAATGATTCTCAGATTTCATGAAGCGTCTTCATATCTATCTGGCATGTTACATGATGTTAGCTCTGGAATCATTGTCAATATTTACTTCCGGTTGACAATTAAGAAAATAAAAAGGAGCGTTACTAAGACGTAACTAAGCGTCAATTGTTAACAATGGTCGTCGGTAGGTGGCGTGGTGGTGGCAGCTAAAAATATAAGATATATCTTAAACAATGCATTATATGGAAAAATATTTCAAATAAATGTTGTAGAAAATTAAATTTCCCACAGCATTTATTCCAGTACATTTTTACATTTATCTTATATTAAATCAAATATTTCAAAATAACGGATAAGTGATAAATGTAAACACCCACTTCCGTTTGACCGATTTTTACCAAAAACTAATGAATTTTTGTAATTTTGCGTTGACCTAATTAATAGTTTTTGAGTTAGAGCACTTACAAAATCTATCACACACAAACACACAGACATCATCGAGAAAATGGTCAAAACGTGTTCAAAGGGACCTCAAAACGTATTTCCGTTGAAATTTCGAAGTCGATTTTTTTCACGAATACAATACTTTCCCCTATACTACGCATGTATGGAGAAAGTAAAAAACACGGATGATGACGCAATAATCCTAACACAAAATATCCTAATTTTTCCATAACTTTCGATGCAACACGTGGGCTATTGTCTTAATAATGATTGTTCTTAGCGTTCTTATTTCGAGGCGATCCGAGTCGAGAACCTTGAAACACGAAAACTTGGACGCCAGCCGATTGCCAGAGGATTTGTAAATTACGTATGGTTGCCCTAATTTCGCGGAAAATTATAAATGTTCTGCTAGAACACATGGAATTTATTGTCTGATATATAAGGGTCCCGTCGTGTGTCTGAAGCGCCGTTGTCATGGAGATCGCGTTGGTTTGTTTACGAGTTTAGATCTTGGTGCACGGCGGTCTTTTCCAGCAAAGCGGTAATAGCGGAACGCCTTATGGGAACGTCTTGTCTGTCCGTCCGTCGCAACTTTCATCTCCTAAACCGCTGGACGGATTATAATTAAATTATTAAAATTTATCGCCATAATGTGATTTTTAATTGCATCGGTCAATTAGAACGCCCACTTTTCCAAATTACTTTAATAAACATATACCTACTCGTATCTAGTTAAATGACCTCCGTCAAGCAACAATTAAATACCATATATATAGCAAATGTAATTGTTTGATTAATTAATAAATTCCCGACAATCATTTGAATTCTCCCAGAAAATGAAGCGCTTGAAATTTATCACATTCTGGAATCAATCAATACACGACTTGATTTGCCACTCTTTGGCTCTGTTATTCCTCCTCTTCGTATGTTTACTGAATAATAATACTATTCAATTATTAAAATTACAGTCTATTAATATTGACATTGCGCGAAGCGAATGACTCAATTCTTTCGTTTATTTGAAGGCTTAATAGACGCTAATTCAATCGGAGGCAACAATGCGGGTCGCCCTGGCAACACCAGGAAAGAGTACGAAAAAGCCATAAAATTATCGAAAGAAATGCGTGTTTCTGACAAACTCTTCCGTTTAATATCCAATCATTGCAAGAATAAGATATTTTATAGTTTTATCCGTCGAATAAAACATAAATGGAGAAATTCGGTCCATATTTACATATTTTAATGAATGAAGGAAATAAACCTTGCACCTTGAAAAATCGAAAATCCCGTGTAAACTTATGTGAAAATATAATCGACTCCCGGAGTCGAATCCGGGACGTTTTCCGGGATATTTGATTTTTATAGAGACCATCTCTTGGGGGTTTAACGATTGTGAAAGTTTCAGCTCTTTATTCTATTGGGAAATGTCCAAAAATACGGGCATTTGAGAATTATTACATAAGGATACTGAATGAATTATACCGTTTACAAGGGAATTTGTAATCAAACAATATAAAAACAAATTCAACAATTTTATTAAAAAATTAAAATGTAGCAATCCTACCAAATTTGGTTTAACTGGATGAAGAAACGGCAGAGATATTGAGCGTTACGGCAGATTGACGAAGTGGCCAAGAGAATTAGGAGTTTTATATTTAAAGTGTTTATTATTATTATTTATTATATATTTAACCTGTCATTCTTTAAGATGTCCCCAACTCCCACCGCAGTCATTCAAATTGCTTTTCCTTCTTCCGAATTTTCCTTTTTCTAACTTCCAGACGCCTCTCCTCTCTCTCTGTCTCTCCCTCTCTCCTCTCTTCCTTCCTCTCTCTCCCTCCCTCCTACCTTCATTCCCTCCTCTGCGTTGAATTCTATCTCCTTATGGCGACAAATACAGGAATCTGCATTTAAATGGCCTGCTTACCCGCTCTGGCCCCCTTCTCTCTGTCTCTCTCCCTTCCCTTCCCCTCTCTCTCCCCCCGCTCTCTCCCTCCCTCCCTCCCGAAATCCCTCGCCTAAACCACAGCTCCATGCGTTTTCCATAACATCTTCATATCTTTGCTTTCCCCCCCCTCCCCCCACTTTCCCTTACGGTCTCCTCTGCCAAAATACGAGGGTCCTCTTTCTTTCCATCTGTACTCCTCCCCCTCACCCTCACTCTCTGTCTCACTCCCTCTCTGTTTCTCTCTCCCTCTCTCTCTCCCTCTCTCACTCCCTATCCCTCTCTCTTCATTCTTTCTCTCACTTCCTGTCTCCCTCTCTCTCTTCCACTCTCTCTCTCTCTTCTCTTCTCTCTCTGTCACTCTATCCACCTCTCTCCTCCTCTGTTTATCACTCACTCTTTCTTTCATTCATCCTGTCTCCCTTTCTCCCCTGCCTCTCTCCCCTGCCTCTCTCCCCTGCCTCTCTCCCCTGCCTCTCTCCCCTGTCTCTCTCCCCTGTCTCTCTCCCTTGTCTCTCTCCACTGTCTCTCTCCCCTGCCTCTCTCCCCTGCCTCTCTCCCCTGTCTCTCTCCCTTGCCTCTCTCCCCTGTCTCTCTCCCCTGTCTCTCTCCCCTGTCTCTCTCCCTTGTCTCTCTCCCCTGCCTCTCTCCCCTGCCTCTCTCTCCCTCTCTCACTCCCCTGTCTCTCTCCCTTGTCTCTCTCCCCTGCCTCTCTCCCCTGCCTCTCTCTCCCTCTCTCACTCCCCTGCCTCTCTCCCCTGCCTCTCTCCCCTGTCTCTCTCCCCTGTCTCTCTCCCCCCTGTCTCTCTCCCCCCTGTCTCTCTCTCCTGTCTCTCTCCCCTGTCTCTCTCTCCTGTCTCTCTCTCCTGTCTCTCTCTCCTGTCTCTCTCTCTCTCACTCCCTCTCTCTTGATCTATGTTCCTCTATCCCTCTCCGTCTCTCTTCCTTCTCTCTTTATCACTCACTCTTTCTCTCTCTTCTTGTGTCTCTCTCTTCCCCTCTCTTTCTCCCCCCCCTCTCTCTCCGTCGCTCAATTCCTCTCTCAGCCTTCCTTTTTATCGTTCTCTCTTCCGCCCTCTTCCTCTTTCACGATATCTCTCTCTCTTCCATAACGTTCTTCCTTTCTCTTCCTATCTGTTTCTTTCCTTATCTCTATTTCCCTTTCTCTTCACTCATTCTCTCTCTTCTTCCCCCCTCTCTCTCTCTATTTCCCCTTTCTCTTTATCACTCACTCTTTCTCTCTCTCTCCTTCTCACGATTTCTCTCTCTCTCTTCATTTCTGTTCCAATCTTTATCTTTATTATTCTCTCCTCCTGCCACTCTTCCTCTCTCTCTTACTTTCTCTCTTCCCCTCTCTCCCTCTCTCTAACTTACAATCTTCCTTCGACCACTCTCTCTCTCTCTATCTTCATCTCTCTCTCTTTCTCTTCCCATCCTTACTCTTTTCTGTTTCTCCTTCCCCTCGTTCTCTTTTCCTCTCTCTCTCAATCATCTCTCTTCCTCCTCCTTTCTGTCTTTTTCTCTCTTCTGCTTTCATTTATCTCCCTTACTCTCTTCGCCTCTTCCTCTCACAATCTTTCTCTATCTTCCCCTATTTCTCACACTTCTCTCTCTCTTTCTTTCTTTCCCTCTTTTTCTCTCTCTCTCTCTCTTTCAGTCTTTTCCCTTCTCTCTCTTCTCTTTCCTCTCTTCTTCGCCTCCTCTTCCTATTTTCCTCTCTCTCTCTCTTTCCTCCTTCATCTCTCTCTCTTTCTTTCATTCGCCCCTTCTCTCTCTCCCACTTTTCCGGCATCTCTCTTTCTCTCTTTATCATCCTCTTTATCTTCCTCCTCTGTCTCTCTATTATTCTTCTTACTGCCATTGTGTACCTACATCTCCATTTCCCTCTCTTCACGCTTTTTCTCTCCCCTTTGACTCTCATACTGTCTTCCCTCCCCTCTCTCCCTCCTTCCCCTCCCTCCTTCGCTCTCTCTCCTCTCTTATTCCCTGTCTCCCTCTCTCTCCCTCACTATTCCTCTCCACTTTACATATTCAGCTTCCCTCCTCCCATTTCAATTTCGCATATATTTATTAATATTCCTATTTTCCTTTATGGCCCCTTCACGTTCCTCCGCCCCTCCCTCTTCTCCCCCTCTTTCCTCCTTTCTCTCCCTCCCCATCTTCCATCCAATCCCATTCCTTCATTTCCATGGTGACCAAATCTTAATCCCATTCCCATGGAGATTCCATTCTTTTCCGGATCTCCAGTTAGATGCTTGAGAATATTTTTTAGTTCTCTTTCCCTTATTTCTTATCTGAGTTTTGTTTGGTTTAGCTTCTCTTCATAGCTCGCGTTCCATACAAACATATCTTTGTCCACCTGTCCGACTGTGTGCATTGTCCGTTTGTAGCGGACGCAAACTTCGTCTAACACAAGCAGTAAACCTATAGTTTAAACTACTTCTCTGTGGCGTGCAATGCATTTATGCCAACAAGTTGGAACCAATCCTGTGTCTCACTCATTTAGGTGGAATTAGCCAAAGTTATTATGTGTTTGAAAGCAAATTTTCACGCCAATTTGCCGTTCGCTAAAATAATATCGTTTAGTTTCAAATATGCCATAGGACGAAACCCGCCTATTTGCTATATAATCTACGCTTTCCTAGCTTCTTTATTACTATAGTACTGTTTAAAATCGCCTAGTTAAAATTACAGCGATAATCATCGCAGCACATTTCATTGAAACGGAATATTTACGCGCAATTTATAAATCCTCGTGCATCACGAATTTACGCCATTGTTTTAAATATCCTCAATTACTACATAATATAAATCTAATTCGCTTTTAGAAAAAATGCGAAATTTGATGTTCGTATAATACGTATTTTGAAGTGGTGATTAGATAAACAATTATGTTTCTGACATCGCCAGATTTACACCAAAAAAAATCATATGTGGCCACTACGTGACTTTTTCCATACCTGTAACAATACTTACAATTTTCAAATCGGTAAAATGATAATAAATATTTAAGGAACTGTGAGAAAAATTTATAGACTACAGAGAACAGAAATAAACTCAAACCATAGCCTTCTGATATCGGGTATAGCTACGAAGCAACAACAATTAAGAAAATAAAAGGAGTGTTAATAAGACGAAACTAAGCGTAAAGTGTTTACTAAAGTTCCCTCCAGGTGGTGTGGTGATGGCAGCCGGAAATGTTTTTTTTTAATATCTCATAAACATTGCATTCGAGGAAAATATGTTTCGAACAAAAGTTGCAGAAAACTACATTACCTACAAACATTATTCCAGAAAGTGTTTACATTAATCAAGAAATAAGGCAAATAATACAAAAAAACGGATAAGTGGCGGGGGTAAACGTTTGAGTTAAGAGCACCCACAAATTTCCTATCACAAACACGCAGTATTTACTGCTAGCTATATGCCACTGACGACGACTGCTTTGCGCCGGAATGGCGACCTTGATCGCCCCAGTCTTAAACGTAGGATATCAACGGGACCATGGCAACAGATGAGAATGCGAGAGAGAAGAGGGAGGCTTTTTACTGCGATATAATTAATTCTGATGAACTCATAATTTGCGATTAAGAGGGGATGATTGAAATTTAAAAAAAAAAAACAAAAGAGTAACGTTTCGTTCGCAGCGAAGACACGTGTTTCGTGGAAGCGGTTCGCATTTTGAGAGGAAAAAACGGCTTCTTTATTTTTTCATCGGAGCAAGAGGGAACGGGTTAAAAAAAGTAAACAGAAAAGCGAGGAAATGTGAAAGCAGTTAATTAATTAAATGCACTCAGTTTTGAGGGGAAGAGGGGGGGAGGGGAGGAAGAGAGAGAGAAAGAGGGAGGTAGGTGGAGATGATGGAGGGGGAGAGAGATTAAAGGAAAGAGTGTGAGGGAGAGAGAGAGAGAGTGAGCGGGAGAGAGAGAGGGAGAAACAGAGAGGGAGAGAGAGAGGGAAGAGAGAGGGAGGGAGTGTAGAAGAGAGAGTGAGGGAGAGAGAGTGTGAGGGAGAAACAGAGAGGGAGAGAGAAAGAGGGAGTGTAGAAGAGAGAGTGAGGGAAAGAGAGTGAGGGAGAGAGAGTGTGAGGGAGAGAGAATGAGGGGGAGAAAGAGTGAGGGAGAAAGAGAGGGAGTGAGAAATAGAAAGGGAGGGAGAAAGAGAAAAGGGAGGGAGAAAGAGGGAGGGAGAGAGAGTGAGGGGGAGAGAGAGAGAGGGAGAAACAGTGAGGGAGAGAGAGAGGGAGTGTAGAAGAGAGAGTGAAGGAGAGAGAGTGTGAGGGAGAGAGAATGAGGGGGGAGAGAGAGTGAGGGGAGAAAGAGGGAGGGAGGGAGAAAGAGAGGGAGGGAGAAAGAGAGAGGGATGGGGAGAGAGGGTGTGTAGGAGAGAGTGAGGGAGAGAGAGTGAGGGAGAGAGAGTGAGGGAGAGAGAGTGAGGGAGAGAGAGAGTGAGGGAGAGAGAGTGAGGCAGAGAGAGTGAGGGAGAGAGAGTGAGGGAGAGAGAGAGGGAGAGAGAGAGCGAGGGGAGAAAGAGGGAAGGAGGGAGAGAGAGAGAAGGAAAGAGAGAGTGAGGAATAGAGTGATAGTGAGGGAGAGAGAGAGAGTGAGGGAGAGAGATATTGAGGGAGGGAGAGAGGAGATACGGAGAAAATGAGGAAGAGAGATATAAAACGAACTTTATTAAGGTCGAAATTTAAATACAGTAAATGGCCACTTAAATATTTAGCATCTCGAACCCCAGGGTCTCAAGAACTGGAATCTTAAATGATACCACTACATTAACTGAGGAGAGAGGAGGGGAGGTAGAAATGAAGAAAGTGAGAGGAAGAGAGCAAAATAGAGAGTGTGAAGAGAAAGTAAAGAAAGAGAGAGAAATAAAGAGGACAGAAGGAGAAATTGGGATAGAATTATGGAGACAAGAAGATAGGGAGGAAGAGAGAGAAGGAATGATTGTGGGGAAGAGAGGAAAGGAGAGGTGGATATGACGGAGAGAGATAGAGAGAGTGATAAAGAGGAAGAAGAGAGAGAGAAAGAGGGAGCGAAATAGAAAGAGTGAAGGAGAGAGGCGAGGGAGGAAGTGGGCGAGAGATAGGGAGAGAGGAATAGGAGAAATAGAGAGAGAGAGGAAAGGAGGGAAAGAAGAGAGGCGTGGGATGGATAGAGGGAAAATGATTGAGAGGTTGCAAATGAGAAAGAAGAAGAGAGGGGGAGAGAAACAGAGAAGAAGAGGGAGAGAAAGGATGGTAGAGGAAGAGAGAACGAAAGAGGGAGTGTAAGAGAGAAAAAGGGAGGGAGGGTGAGAGAAGACGGAAGGAAATAAGGGTAGAGAGAAAGGGAGAGAAAGAGAGAGTGGAGGAGAGAGGCAGGATATAGGGAGAGAGAGAGGAGAGGGAGAAAAATAGAGAAGGAAAGACAGGAAGTGTAAAAGGAAGAGAGAAGAAGAGAGAGAGGGGGGATATGGAAGAGAGAATAGGATGCGGAGAACGGGAGAGGGAGAGAAAGAGAAGGAGAATGGGATGGAGTGTAAGAGAAAAGGGAAAGAGGGAGGAAGGGAAGGAGGAGAGAGCGAGGGAGAGTGGGAGGGAAAGGAGAAAGACGGAGAGGAGAGAGAAAGAAAGAGAAGGAAGGAAAGAGGGAGGGAGAGGAAGGAAGGTGGAGAGAGGGGAAGTAGAAAGAGAGTGGGCGAGTGAGAGGAGGTAACTTGTTAAAAAAGACCGAAAAATCCCCCTTTCCGCTTGCTCTTTTCCACACATATAAACCCTTTCGTATTTTTTTCACTCCAAAAAAGAGGAGGAGAAGACCGTCTCTCTCTCTCTCCCTCTCTTCCACTCCCAACGATGAAATTAATCCGAAATCTTTCCTTAATTATCGAAATTTTAATTTCGATGCTCGCTTTTTTCTCATCTCAGACCATGCGATTCATTTTTTTTTATTTTAACCTCCTCCAGTGCCCGTCCGCCTCTTTGGATTTGTTTCCTCTTCCGCTCCTTTCCCTCTCCCTCCCTCTATCTCTCTCCCTCCTCTCTCTTTCTCTCCTTCTCTCCCTACCTCCTTCCCCCTTTCCCTCCATTCATCTCCGTCCATCTCTCGTCCTGGTATATCTTTTTTCTTCCTTTTCTCTCCATCTCTCCACTCTCTCTTCCTCCCTCTCTTTTTTTCTCACTCCCTCTCTTCCTCTCCCTATCTCTTCCTCCCTCCGTCTTTTCTCCCTCTCCCCCTTCCCTATCTCCCTCTCTCTCCCCCTCCCTCTTTCTCCATCTACCTCTCTCTCTCCTCTTCTCTACCCCTCTCCTTCCTTTCTCTCCCTCCTCCATCCCTTTCCCTCTCCCTCACTCTCCCTCCCTCCATCTCTGGCCCTAATACTTTTTTCCTATGTGTATTTCTCTCTCTCTCTTATCCACCCTTCGTCTCTCCCTCCCCTGTCTTTCTCTCTCTCTTTCTCTCTCTCTCTCTCCCCGTCACTCTCTCCTTTTCTCTTCCAAGTTCCCTCTCTTTCCCAATCCCTCCATCTCTCTCTCACTCCATCTCTTCCTACCTCACTCCCCTACCCATCTTTTCCTCCTTCCCTCTTACTCTCTCCTTGCTGTCTTTCCCTCTCCCTCCGTCTATCCCTCCCTTTCTCTTCTTCCGCATTCGTAATTAACGAGATGATCCGAACGGAACTTACGATGCCTTACTTTCACAAATTGCGTAATTCGGCGTTGTAAAATATTACGAATACATCCGAACGAAATACTAAACTGGACACGCGTATTTTTGTGTGGCGAAAATAGCGTATGCATTATATTGACTACTCTGAATCCGAGTCGAACAATAGTCGTTGCGATGGCAACACTCGTAATAAGCGATGGAAAACGCAAAAACGCCAGCATTTACGCGAAATTCGCAGAAATGCGATCGATAAACGAAATTCTACGATAAAAATTAGAATTTCCATTCCTTTCCTCAGAGAATAGCACAAATGTGATCTTCGAATCCGAGCCACGTAAAAGAAAAAATATAACGTTTTTTATTCCGTTTATTGTTTTTTGCCTTAAGTTCGGAATTGCTCATGTTTAAAACGTTTATTCCACAGATGTTACGGAGATCTCGCCATATTAAGGGGATGTTATCAAATAACCCAGCGGTGCCCAAACCTTTCTAATGGCGGGCCGCATCAATGGTTGCGAATCCCTTGGAAGTTGTCAATTCTTCGGCGGGCCGGATTAGAGCTTAAATCGGAAATTTTCTATATATTCTAAGACGCCATTAAGTGAAAATCGTGTCTAAATAAGGTTTTCATGGCTAACATTTCAATATTTAAAGTTTTATTGCGAAAATTTTCAAAAAATGTATGAATTTGTGTGTTAAATTTTTCGAATTGATCTTTCGCCTTAGCTTCGCGGGCCGAACAAAAACCCTTCGCGGGCCGCATTTGGCCCGCGGGCCGTAGTTTCGGGCACCGCTGCTATAACCGATTGCATTGTTAAACCTCGGGATCATATTGTTACTTCAATCCTTATGCGTGAAAGCGTGCTATGAATGCTTTTAATACGAGAGGGAGAGAGAGAGATTGATTGATTCGACCCTTTATTAGATAGATAGATAGATAGAGAGAGATGGAAGAGGAAGGAGAGAGAAATGATTTCCATAGCAACCGATGTAAACAACATTCGCTGTGTTATTTACGAGAAGGAATTCATTTGAATGTAGAACATTAACCATTCGCACATTAAAATTACTTTAGAATCATCGTAGAGTTCGAGACTTGAAACTACGAACGCATTAAAAGAACGCATATTTGTTTTCCCGCCATATAGTTCGAATCGAACAAAACAGATCAGACGCGAAAATTTGACATATTTTCAGTAATGATTTCCATTCCTGCCGTTTACTGGAATTGCGTACCGTTGCATTCGATAATACGGCATCGCGTAGCATTTATTTACCAAAATTCACAAAAAACTTTCCCTTTGGATTTCAACGGGCATCTCCCTAGTCTTATTAATTACAAGCGGAGACTGCGGCGAAGATAATGTAAAGATGGGAATCAACTCCAACGACGTAAATTAAATAAAAAGAATTTCGCACAACGATAAAACGAGAGGAACGAATAAAATAAATTTAAACGAAAATTAAACGAAAGATATTGACACTCACGGCCTTCCAGGGAGCCCAGGACACACATTGCAAAGCGCCTCTCGACAGAAACGCAACTTAGAGACGGAATAACACAAACAATCGAGCGACTGACACACACACAGAACTGAAAAATAAAAACCAAGGAAAAAATTAAAATGAAGAACCTTTTTAAAAAAATAAGATAAATGAATTCAAAATAAAACAACATAGAAACACCAGGAACCATTCTAAAATATCGAGCGCGCATTTTAAGAGCATTAATCAGCAAGTGAAATATTCTGATTCTATTTTTAATTTTGAACTAGTGAAATACAGGACTGATACGACTGATAACTATTTCATTTCAACAGCCATCTCTCTAATTATTACATATTATCCGCCATCGATATCCGTCCTGAAATTTCATTCCATTATTTCGTTACCTCTTTTTGTAAAAGACTCGTCGAAAAAATAACAGTGGAAATTGAGAAAGAAGGAGAAAAGTTTTCTCTCTTCTGCTCCCTCCCCCTTCTTGCCTAACTCCCTCCCTTATCTCCCTTGCTCCATCCCTATCTCCCTCAATTTCCCTCCCAATATCTCTCAAAAGATGAGCGGGTTGAGGATTCTCAATTAATGCACTCCAGTTAATTATCGAAGAAATTAGGGTTTTGGGGGTTGGGTTGGGGCGGAATACCCTTTTCCCCCCACCTCCTCCATCTCCTCCTTTCCGCTCTCCTAACCCTTCTGTCTTCCCTTCCTCTTCCTCCGGTCAGAGAGAACTTCTTTAGATATATATATATATATATATATATATATATCCCCTTCTCCCTATAGCAAGCGTGGTCTCAAAGCAACCCAACCCTCAGGGCCGCACTTAACGACAGAGGAAGATAAGATTCCCCACACTACCGATTCCTCCGCAAAAATTATCTCCCCTCCCTCTCTCTCTCTCTCTATCGCTAATTCCCATCCATCTTACCATTCCCTCCTATTCCTCTCCCTCTATCTCTCTCACCCTCTTACTGTCTCGCTCTCTACATACCTCTATCTCCTCTCTCTCTTCTTCTGTCTTTACATCTTCCTCTCTCTCTCTCTAACTCCCTGTTTCTCGCTCTCTACGTCCCTCTTCCTCTCATGTTTTTCTCTTTCTTCTCCTCTCTTGCCTCTTCCTCTTCAACTGTTTCTTACTCTCCCACTCTCTCCCTCTATCCTATCTTTCTCCTCTCTTCCTCTCTCTTTTCTTCCTCTCTCTATCTTCCTCTCTCTCTTCTCTTCCTATATCTATCTTCGTTCTCCCACTTCCTCCCTCTTCTTTTCTTTCTTCCTGTTTCATTTCATCTCTCTTACTCTCTCAATTCCTCTCTATTCTTCTCTCTCTTTTCTCTCCCTCCTCTTATCTTAATTCCTCTCTCTTCTCCCTTTTTTCCTCTCTCAATCCCTGTTTCCCTCTCTCTCTCTTTGTCGCCATCTTCCTCTATCCCTGTTTTACCTCTCTCTCTCTTTTTCCCCTCCTATCGCCCTTCTTTCTCCTCTCTATTGCTCTTTCTCTTCATCTCTCTCCCTCCCTTCCTCTCTCTCTCTCCTTCCCAACCCCCTTCTCAATAGTTCCTCTTCCTACCTAACATCAGTCCATCAATTACGTGCATATTACAGCTAATATAAATCGATTTTAAAACCACTCACTGGTCGTATCCTTAATGTTAATCAATAAATAGTAAACTATTTTTGAAGACATGAAAAGGGCCCAGAATTTTACCACACGGGTCGACTAACATACATTTTTTCATCGCCATATTTAATTATTACCACAGATGTTTAAAGTGTTGCATACTGAACATTAACAACCGTCCATAAAGTGTAATTTCCTGATATTAAAAGTATCCCATAACATTCTATGTAAATTTTTCAAAATTGACAATGTTTTGAAGCTTCTAAAATGGCCTAATTAAAACACTTAAGGTTTTCAACGAACCGTTTTCGCGGCTGCCAAGCATTCGGCGACGCAGATGTACTACTTCCTGATGTCGCATAGCAACTTTAAAGTCCTCTCGGGCGTTGTGATTAGATTTTCTCGCAAATATTTTTTCATAATTAACCGGGATATGTTTTGTGATTCCATAGCGACTTTTCGGGTTATAATATTTTGGATCTGTGTAATAGCACACTGTACAGAGTGATCAACCACTGGAGCACCAAAGGGTAATTGCGGAATATCCGAATTTTACCGAAACGATTTCTTGTAACATTATGACGGTAGTGAAAATGATGGAATAAAGCGATCTGGAGATCCTATGCAGACAGGAACAAGCGGCAATGTTGGGAATATTTTTGAAACGAGAAATAAAGTCTGCTGTGACCGGGAATCGAACCCGGGTCTTCCATAAGCCGGACGGATATTCTACCACTGAACTATCGTAGCAGATCATCCTCGACGCACCTCGTCGAGGACGTCCGTTGGGCCTGTTTGGTACTAATTTGGCTAGCTCTCACCCAACCAAGAAAACCTCCGCGTTCAGAAACGAGAAAATTGATCTGCTACGGTAGTTCAATAGTAGAATATCAGCCCGTAAAGTGGAAGACCTGGGTTCGATTCCCGGTCACAGCAGACTTTATTTCTCGTTTCAAAAATATTCCCAACGAGAGTGAAGACAATACTCCAGAAGAGAAGCGTGATTCGCCTCTGAGACTTCACGTGTTGGAGGGAACTGACAGTCTGAGCAGGAAACATTCACGGTGCTCGAATAAGCTCAAGCGGCCAAAGGCTGAAACGTCAGGACTACGCGTCAGTACAACGCAAAACCTCTCGCCTAGCGACGAGTCGATAAGAGTAACCGATTACGTTGTTCCTATTTTTTGAGCGGTATTTTCAGCGAATTTCTCATGTATTTACTTCACAAGAAAATTCCGTCCATTTAAAAGGCAATAGAATTGCAGCAAATCATGGCGTCACAAATATATTTTAAAATTACCTGTTAGTTTACTTTTAAAAACTGAACAATAACGCCCATTTTCTGCTGACTACAAATAAAAGGCGTTGATCTATAAATAGCTGGTTTGCATCGACACTCGCACCTCGTGTCTGACATGCTTAAAGAGACAAGTAAGTTCAACTGGTATTTTCAGCCTATTTTAGGCTTAATATAGTTTCTTTGTTGTCTGTCTGTATGTCTGTCCGTCCTCCTCTATTCACTTTTGAACCAATAGACCGATTTTCAAGACACTTAGCGGAAATCTCCTGCTAATGGGGCCGAGCTCCGGAGGACTGACTGACTTACTGAAAGTCCCGGGTTCGATTCCAGGAACTATTTAATCTTCCCATTTGATTTGCATGGGAAATCTGAAATCCATCGTGCAGAGTATTCTTCTCATTCACATTAAGATATCTTAGAATCGTAATATCGGGGCGGGATTTGTACAATTCACTGAGTAAAGGAATGAAGAGTCTAATTTCTACCGTAGAATGTTACTTATTGGTGGAATTTCATCGAATTTTGCGTAAACACTGGCGTTTTTGCATTTTCTATCGCTTATTACGAGTGTTGCCATAGCAACGACTATTGTTGGACTCGGATTCAGTATAGTCTATATCATACACGCGTTATTTTTGCCGCACGCAAAGACGCGTGATAAATTCAATATTCCGTTCGCATGTATCTGTAATATATAATAAGGGTAAATTATGAAATTTAGAAAGACATTGAGCAACATATCCGAGGTGAAGTTTAAGGCTATCAAATCCAATAAAAGCATTAAGTAAATAATTATAATAATTATTTGGAAGGCAGGCATCATAGGTTCCGTGTGAGTCATCTTCTTCGTCCATAAAAAAGGACCAAAATCGAGATTAAATGAGAAGAATCAGTAGAAAGTCCTTTTGCTGAACTTTCGTGCATGCAATCTTCAGTCCATAGAAATGTTCGTGTTGTAGATTTCTTAAAGAATACCCAAATATAAAAGTTATCATGTTAAGCCACATGTAAAAGTGATGAAGATAGTGTGTGTATTGATATGGACAAATATCGAGGATATAAAAAACATGGATAATCAAGCTAATTTACCGGATCAGAGCACCACGTGAAATAAAAAAGGAAATAGCAGTAAAGGAGAAAAAAATAAACAAACAAATCAATGCGATTGGTCAGTCCATTTGCGCTGTTAGATATGAGGGGATGCAAGCCTATGATGAAACAGATACACGTCCAACGCCTTATAAACACTTGAATATAATGAAGCGTCCGAAATGGTCAACGAGAACCCAAGCGATATTCCATCGAAAAGTTTTAAGGTGGATTTTTCCGAATCGAATCTTATGAAAATCGGGCGTTTTTTCGTGTGGATGGATGGATCGCATTGAAAATGCGTTAGGTGCCCGCGGCGACGGGAAGAAGTCGGAAATGAAGGAATAATGGATGAGAGATGGGCGCAGAAGAGAAGAATGGAAAATAACATATGGAGAAGCGCCACAACTAAGGATATAAAGAGGAAGAGAGAGAGTACGGATATTAGAGAGGAAGAGGAAGAGAAATGCAAGACGATGGATGAAGAGAGAGAGAGAGAGAAAGAATGAGAGGAAGAAAAGAATATAGTGAGGAAGGGATAGAGAGAGGGAGAGAGGAATAAATATACTAAAAGGGAAAGGAAGAGATAGAGAAAGAAGGAAAGAGAGAGAATGGAAAAGAGAGAGAGATGCAGAGAGAAAGGAGAAAAGAAAGGAAGAGAAGAGGAACAGAGATAGAAAGGAAGAAATATAGAAAGGAAAAAAGAGATAAATGACGAAAGGAGAGAAAAGGGCAAATAAGAAGGAAGAGAGAAATGCAGAAAAAGATACTAAAAGGAAAAGGAAAAGAGAAAGAAAGAAAGAAAGGAAGAGAGAGAAGTGAAGAAGGATAAAGAGAGAAAAGGGGAAAAGAGGGAGGAGGATAAGGAGAGGAAGAGATAAAAAGGAAGAGATAAAAACGAAGAAAAAAAAGAACAGAAGATAGAAAGATAGATATACGTCTTTATTAGGGCGAGATTGAGACTAAACAGTCTCCTCTTCCATCTAACCCAATGTCAATTACATAAAATTAGACAGTAACAAGTAATAAAATTAAACTAAAAGGTTACATAAAATGAAGAGCAACATAAAATACAATGAAATGTATTGGAAAGCATAGGATTTAAAAAAAAGATGGGTAATTGTTGTTGTTGCGGGGAAAACTAGGGAAGATAATGTACTATTCCCTAGGAAAAACCCCACCGCAGGAAAACACCCACACAGGAAGGGGAGTGTGAAAAACCTGCGAAACCTACTTATAGCAATATATAAAGATTTAGAGGGTCTTGGAAGGTGAAAACATATAGTTAAATACAGAGAGGAAGAGAATGAGAGAAGAGAATGGACAAGAAAGAGAGAGAGAGAGGAATACAGAAAAAGGAAGATATAGTAAAAGGAAGAGATGGAGAGGAAGAGATGGAGAAAGAGGAGAGAGAAATGGGAAGAGAGAAGAGAGAGAGAGAGAGAGAGAGAGATGGGAAGAGAGAAGAGAGAGGGAGATGGAAAGAGAGAAGAGAGAGACAGAGAGATATGGGAAGAGAGAAAGATAAGGGAAGAGAGAGAGACAGAAAGAGAGATGGGAAGAGGGAAAGTCCTCCCGTACAGTAGGAGCAGCAAGCAAGAACTGTGATAAGGGTTAGAACGCAGAAGACGAGAGGGTAAGAAACTCCATGGAAAGAGGGAGGTAGGGGGGGGGGAGGAAGGGGCACGCACCCACGATGGGAGGGAGAGAAAAGGAGATAGAGTGGGCGGGGGAAAGGACCAAGATGCAGATAAGGGAGAGAGGTAGAGAGAGGTAGAGGGAGAGAGAGAGAGAGGGAGGGTGGACAGCAGGCATTAATATTCAGTGTGTCGAGTTCTTGAGCTATCAAGAAGTCATTTGTCCAAGGACAATATGTGGAAGACCAAGTGGAGTTAGAGGGTGAGAGGGAGATTAGGAGATGAAGGGAGTGATGGGGGGAGAGAGGGAGAGGGAGGCGGAGAGAGGGATGGAGAAGGCGGGAAATATTCCGCAAATGTACTGAGAGAAATGAAGACTAAGATTTATTACGTGCATTGTGGCAGCCCTGCTTTCTATTTTTATACTAAACATCTTGATTTTGTTTTATTTTATGTTGCACATCTCCTTCATACAAAATTTCTTTGGAATCGGTTCGGCCAATTCCTTCCAAATTCATAATTAATGGAAGGTTTAATGTACTAAGAGACATTAGGATTAAGACATTGCCGTAAAACCACGGAAGGAAAACATTTACATTTTCTTGATTTGCCCGTATTAAGCGACAAGCGACATTAACCGCCTTAAAAAAATTTTCCCGTATAAATACAGGAACTTATTTTTCGTCTTATCCTTCATTAATTGCCTGTATATTTTCGCTGACCGTCATATTCTTCTAGCTATAGGTGGCAGTTGAATCGCCCTTTGAAGCGCTATTTCGTTTTTAGTGCTTTTCGTCATTACTGAAAATGTCATGTCCGTCCGTCCGTACGCGTATATCAGAGAAGAATTGCCTTAGCGGATTTAAAAAAAAACTTGTAAAAAGAATATAAAACATAAATAAATTATCAAAATTATATATTCGGGCCAGATTAACTAAGCAGGGGTACCACAATTGCAAAATAAATCTTTTCGCTAATTATGGATTTGGAATGCATTTGCTCAACCGAGTTCAACAAAATTTTGTATTAAGGAGATATTCAACATAAATTAACAAAATCAAGAGGTTTGGTATAGATATAGAAAGCAGGGCTGCCACAATACAAGTAGTAAAATATTATTTTACAAGTATTTGTGTTGAACTATATATCCAAATCCGTAATTATTGAAAAAGTTTAATCCGTAGTTGTGGCACCCCTGTTTGGCTGATCTGGTATAAATGTGCCATTATGGATTTGTGTTTTTGCGTACATTATAAATATTAAATTTAGTTAATATTGATGAAGACAGTTCAACACAAATATGTGTAAAAATAAATTTTATTATTCCTTGTATTCCGGCAGCCCTGCTTTCTATATCAATACAAAATATCTTCGTTTTGTTTTTTTTTTATGTTGCACAACTCTTTCGTACATAATTCCGTTGAAATCCGTCCAGCCAATTCCTTCCAAATTAACAATTACCGAAAAGTTTAACTTTGAAATTCTGGCACCCCTGCTGAGTCGATCCGGTCCAAACATGTCATTTTCGTCTTTAATTTATGTGGAAATTCTATGCAGCCCGCTCTTCCCTGATATATGCGGACATCAGCAATTACGAAAAGCATTTATAGCGCTAAAAATAATTTAAGGAAAATGAAGGTTTAAGTTTTGCGTCGACAATACCTGGTTTTTTCAAAAGAGACTATTTATCAGTAAGGAGAAAAGAGGGACAAATGCAAAATATATTGTTTTTCACTTGTCATTGCGTCTTTTAACGATTATAATCATGGCGGGCCGCATGATAAGTTCAGCGGGCCTTAGTTTTATAAGTCGTGAAGAAATTGAAGTCCACAGAATATATCTTATGCTTACTAAACCTGGCTATTTTTTAACATAAGATATGCGTTCTAATTGGGTGCAGCGTAAATATTAATACGTGTTTTTCGAACCTGTCGTTATGTAGTGACCAGGGAGGGGCCCGTTGAAACAAATGAAGTTTTATTTATGAAATTTCGTGAATAGATGCGACGCGGAGCTGTATTATCCAAGTCAAAGTTACGCAATTACTAGTGATTGTGATTTCTCGACTGTTTTCCGTTCTCGAGATTTCTCTTTTTTCGCGATGTTTTTTATCTCGAGAATTTATCTTGCCTTCTCGAGAATTCTAGGGAAATGGCCTCGTGAGAATTTTTATTAATATCTTTTTCTTAAAAAGAAGTATTGGGAAGTAAGGATTCCAAAATATTTTAAAATTAATTTTAATTAATATTTCTCGTACAAAAGCGAACTATATTTTCCTTTTAAAAGTAGATTTCACCAAAGGCGGATTTATAGGTTTGCGCAGTACGCCTATAAGTAGGGCCCCGTGGGGCTGAGGTGGCCCCTAGTTCCATACATAACAAAAAATTATTTCGACTCTGTGGACCTTGATTCAACTCTGTGGAATTCAATAAAAGACGACAATTATCATAACTTTTGATTTAATCTCTTCCGATAAAAACAAAGCTGTGACTATATATTGTGTGTGATGCGTTGTTGCCAGTTTTTGTTTTTCCTAGTGAAAGAATAGGTCCCCCAAAAAAGGACCGCGGGCAGGGTCCCAGGGATCATAACTCCGCCGCTGATTGCATAGGACAAATGAGAAGGCAATGGGCCTTATTGCCCCTTGCCTGTCTCATTGAAAATACAAACCGGACTGGCTTCTTATGTCTCATCCCTGGCCAAAGAGCACGGAACCTCATAAGAGAAACTGCATTGCCTGCATGAAATATGAGCCGCTTGTTCATAGCAAGTCAATTTACACTCTCTGTAAGCAAAACATTGGTCGTGAGCCCATAACTCTTTGATCAAAATTTTCAACCATGTCCCTCAGATGATGTGACTACGTCTGAATTGCGGGAGAGTGCTATCGGGGAATAAACACGCCTTAAGAAGAACCAAAGGTTCCTATTGTTAAATTAATGGAAGGCGAGCGTCCAGAAGAGGGCGCAAACAAACGAGTCGAGTTTGTTGATGGGAAGAGAAGGGTGATGTCTCTCGCCGCCCATTCACGCAAAAACGCATGGAACAGAATGAGTGGTCGTGACGAAACGGTGGACTATATTCTGTTAACAACAGACACAAAGAATCAAAGTGCATAAACAACGTAATAACAACGCCGAGAATGGCGCCAGATAAGTGAAGAATCAGACCGCAAAACAAACGAAAGTGTGAGACTGTGAAAATACATAAACTGCTGGAGATTGTATTGCCGCGTCATCATAAACTTGTGACAAACGAGGTCACGCAAACAGACATCCTACGGAAAATAGGCTAAAAATGTAAAATGCTGCTTCATATTTTAAAACGAAAAAATTTCTCGAGAACCGCGAGGAAATTTTTTCGAGACTCGAAATTCTCGAATTTATGGAGAAAAAATATCCCGAGAAATGCGAATTTAAAAAAGGAAACTTCTCGAGAATTCTCGAGCACAATCACTTGCAATTAAGAGAAACCGGCAGCAACTATGCAAATCATCGCTAAAAATACGTCAGATTTTCGCGTTAAAAAAAACTGATCTTTTGATAGATTCGACGCGCGTTCAAAAATCCAGGAAAATAAATCTCCCTTCTTTTAAGGCGTTCCTTTTTTTTTCAAGTCTCGAACTTTTACGATGGTTTTAAGTAATTTTAATATGCGAGTGAAAATGTTCTGCGTTCAAATGTATTACTTCTCGTGAATAACGCAACGAATATTGTTTACCTTGGTTGCTAGGGAAATCCTCTCCATCTCCTTTCTTCTCTCTCTCTCTCTCTCACGTATTAAAAGCCTTCAGAGCGCGCGTACGTCCGCACGTCAAAACTCGGGAACCAGAGGACGTATTTCGATGAAATTTGGTATCGGGAACTTTTTAGCAAAATTGGTCGACCGATTCCAATTTTTGGTTAAAATCGGACAACGATTACGAACACTTTACATGAAGACCTACATGCAGTTTGCAATTTCCCTCTGTTTCAACTCGGCGACCGCTGGACGTGTTTCGACGAAATTTGGTATTGGAGAGTTTTACTATTATTTGTCGATCTCTTAAGAACGCATCTGGAAACTCTGCGCACTCCGACATTGAGTACGCCTTGCCACACTCATTTCGTATCTGAATAGATCATTTCTGCGGAATTTAAAGTTGTGCGAGGCTTATTAAAAACATCATGACGTCGCCAAACTAATTATGCGTGTATATTACTCATCGTTTGTAAGAGATATCAATTTAAAAAAGGATTTTCCAAATATATCTAAAAACAGAAAGTTTTATTGTACACAGACAGACAGATCACAAGCGCGATTTTCTTTTAGAATGACTCACTAAAACCATTGAATTCGTGTTATATGAAACCCGCGTTATACGAGTACCAAGCACGCATCGAAATGTTACATCTCTTGTTTCTGCATTGGGAGAGGAAGTCAGAGAAGAAGAGAGAAAAGGGAGGGAGAGAGAAAGAAAGATGGAGGGAGAGAGAGATAAAGAGAAAGAGGGAGAGAGAGAGATGGAGAGGAAGTGAGCAGTTTTGCGATGGCCAAATTGAGTTTCCTGGCAACCGGGTGCGGTGGGCAACTAATTGTTGGCGAATGGAAGAAATCAGAAAGGAGAAGTTGGCGGGGGGAAGAGGGGGATAGCCGTATGTGAGGGAGAGAGAGAGAGAGAGGGAGGTTATGTGAAGGAAGACGAAATGCTAGAATATTTGTGGCATGAAATCAGAAGGAATAAGAAAGGTCAAAGAAGACGTAAAGAAAAGAACCATACATACAAACACACACGCACGCACGCACGCACGCACACACACACACACACACACATATATATATATATATATACGTATTACAGGGGATGATTACTTCACCAACCAAAAATGTTTTCTGCCGTTTTAGTTAATTGTGTAAGATTGTGGAATATCCTTGTCTTTATTAACCCTGCCATCCACAATATTAAATGTATTCCAAAGGTTGACGACGCGTTATAATTATGCGACATCTTCGTGTATTACCTGTAACAATCTGTATAAATAATGTGCCGAGAAATCCGGTCACGCTGGCGTATAGCGGACCGATCAAACTGCGAGAATAAAATAAATGCTTATCACTCAAACACTCCCTATTCTTTTCCGATATAACTTTCAGAAATTACGTTCCATCGGTACTTTTAAATATTAATCTGCTCACTGTTTACATTTAAGTGATGGACTCGATTACGGGATCAATGCGGAGGTGAGAGTAACACGTTAACCATTCGATTACTGAAATTACTTTAAATCATCGCTGTAATTCGGGACTTGAAACAAGGAACGCCTTAAAGAAAGAAATTTGAAATTTTTGCCGTCAATTTTTGAAGGCGCCTCGAATCGTTACACAAATAAGTTGTTTACGCGAAAATATTCTTCCGTCGTTAAGGTGACTTGCATTGTTGCGGGCTTCGCGAAATCTTTTGTGATGCGTCGCATCTGTCCGCATAGTTCACGAACTTTCAACGCTATTTTGAAGTTTAAAAAAATGCCTTAGTTACGATCAACAATACGAAGGTAACGAAAATAAATGAAAATTCCACTGTTGAATTTTTAAAAATAGTTTTGGTATACTTTCGGCTAAAGCTGAAAATGATTTAATTTTTGACTAAAAACAGAAGAATAAAAATAAAATAATCTTCAATTTAATGAAACGACATTTGAATATGGAGTGAAAAATAAATATTTAAGTTTTGTAGAAATCCTTGTTTCTGATATTTAAAGGTAACTGAGGAGAGAACACCCCAGTTCGACTCCAGGGCATAATTTCCATTTTCCATATGATAACATAAAAATCTGATGTGGCCACCGCATGACTTTCTCCATATCTGAAATATTTCTAAAAATTCCAAAAAGGTTACATGATAATATATATTTTAAGAAACCGAAAAATTTTTAGACTTGACAAAGAACAGAAATAAACTCAAACCATAGCCTTCTGATATTGCATATAGCCACAAAGCTCCAACAATTAAGAAAAGAAAAAGGAGCGTTACTAAGACGTAACTAAGCCTCAATTGCTAACAATAGTCGTCGGCAGGTGGCGTGGTGGTGGCAGATAAAAATATAAGATATCTCTTAAACAATGCATTATATGGGGAAATATATCAAACAAAAATTGTGGAAAATATAATTTTATACAACTTTTATTCTATTACATTTTTACATTTATCTAATATTAAAGTAAATATTTCAAAATAACGGATAAATGACAAGGGTAAACACTCACTTCCGGTAAACCGATTTTTACCATAAACTAAAATATTCTTTTGACTTTTATAAAAAAGTTAAATATAAAATTTCGCGTTGACCTGATTAATAGTTTTTGTGTTAGAGCACCCATAAAAAAGCTATCACATACACACACACAGACATCATCGAGAAAATGGTCAAAACGTGTTCAGTGGACCTCAAGACGTGCATTTCCGTTGAAATCTCGAAGTCGATATTCTTCATGAATACATTACTTTCCCTTATACTACGTGCATATATGGAGAAAGTAAAAATCGACCTATTAATGCGTAGCCTTTTATCATTTTTGCCGATTTCAACTAGAAATAGTTGACCTTCGATCTTCGAACCTGGACTGTTATAAAGAAAAACAAAAGTTTTCTTATCGTTATCTTCGACTTTCCATACCAATTAGAAATCGCTTAAATTTAACGTTTAAATTATATTTATTGGAAAAGACTCAGGTTTCTCACGGGATCATGGTATTACTACCATGCACGGGATGTTGTTGCCTTACCGACCACGTCACTGTTAAACGATAATATAGCTGTCAACAATCGAGCCCATATTGTTGTCTCGAGGCGAAATGCCTTCCTCTCGCATACCTCAAAGTTTGTTTATCTTGGTTACCTCCTGCTGCGAGAACAAAATCTATATATATAATGATAGTTAAAATAATTTATTAAAAGTTAAAAATTGTAATTCCGTTTTTTATTCATTTGAACTCGTCATTTTTGAGGGGCATTATACTAGCCAACACCAAACTATAAAACCCTTACTCCATTCTGTCCGTAACGCTCAATATCTTAGCCGTTTATTCAGTTAGGTCGGCCAAATTTTGTATAGGATATTCATTTTTCCTAAGGATTGTCGTGCGCCGCATGTCATATCGAAAATTTAAATAATATAATGAGCTAGCTCATCCTGTCACGCGCGACTGTGGCGCCGCCTTTAAAAAGCCGTTATAAAAGAGCGGGTGAATCGAGAACTATTCATGAATGAGTGTAAAAAAAAACTTTCCGAATAGGCAGAAGATTAAAATTTGATAGGAATGTTTGATCCTCGCAGTGAAAGCCATTTACGAAAATAAAATCCCCAAAAAAAGACTCGGGTTCGACTCCGGCAAATAATTTCAATTTCCCATAAGATGACACGTATTTACAGACTTGCGAACTTTCATTCTTTTGTTCATAAAAGTTAAAACAATTGACCCTTTGACCTTCAAACAGAGGCCGTTTCAAAGAGAAATAAACTTCTATTATTATTCTTATCGCCGATCATCTCTCTCAGTCTGGAAAATGCTTGAATTGAACGTTTTAAACGATTCATTTTGGCGAAATTTAACGAGTTTACAAGAATTTGCCTTGACAACCAAGCCATTGAACAAAGAGTCTCCATTATTGTCTCAGTATGCGATTTTAAGTCGAATAATGAATGATACAATCCTTCCCATCGTGTTGACGGGTAATATATTAGTGATTAATAAATACTTTCGGCATAAAGTGTGCATTTCGTGAGGCATGATTCCGTCGTTACGTAATTAATGTCCCGCGCGCCATGCGTCACGACGAGAGAGTTCCATTGTCGTGAGATAAAGATGGCAGGAGACGAAGGAGGGGGTGGAGTGTGGGGAAGAAGATCAGCCATTCCGTGCGTGTGCGCGAACGGGGAAAGGGGTGGAGGGGGGGGGGAGATGGGAGTATAACCTGATAAGCCTGACCCCTGGTGGTCCAAACTTTGAAACTTCTCTCAAAGTGAAATTAGGGACAGCAGCAGCACTCCATGTCAACCTCACTCACCACCGCCACTCCCTCCCTCCCTCCCTTCCTTCTTTACTTCTTCCCCTTTCGCAGACAGCTACGCCACCCCACCGCCACCGACACTCCAGTCCTCCCATTTGCCACGCCCTCTCTCTCTCTCTCCCTTCCTTTCCTCCTGCGAAAACTTTCTTTTAATCTCTCCACGCACACTATACCCACCGTCCTTCCTCCTATTCTCAATCATCTTTCTCTCTTTCCTGTTTTCGCATATCTTTATCGCCTCTCTCTCTCTTCCTCTCTCCACCTACTTCTCTCCTCCCTCTCTCCAATCTCTCTTCCTCTCTCTCTCTCTACTTCTCTCTATTCCTCCCTCCCTTCCTCTCTCCATATTACTACTACTGTACTACTATTGACTATGTTAATTTCTTATGATATTCATATAATAATATATATTTTTTCTTTCTTCTTTATTATTACATGAAATGTGTTATCCTCTGTATCTTTATATAGACGTTCCTTAAATAGGAGGATGTAACATATATATATATAACATATAGGAGGATACTAATGTTTAGGCACTTCCGGATGAGCTGGAGATTCGAAATTTTTTTCTTAGGTAGGATTTTGTGCAAAACCGAACAGAAGTAAACTGATGTTGTCAAACACATGACTTTCTCCGTATTTATATGGCAAATTACATGTTGTTACCTCTGGGATCGTTGTCAGTATTTACTCCCGGTTGACAATTGAGAAAAGAAAAAGGAGCGTTACTAAGAGGCAAATAAGCGTCAATAGTTAGCAATAGTCGTCGGTAGGTGGCGCGGTGGTGGCAGCTAAAAATATAAGATATCTCTTAAACAATGCATTATATGGAAAAATGTATCAAACAAAGGTTGTAGAAAATTAAATTTCCTATAAACTTTATACTAGTACATTTTTACATTTATCAAATATTAAAGCAAATATTTCAAAATAGCGGATAAGTGACAAGAGTAAACACCCACTTCCGGTCTACCGATTATTACCAAACACTAATCAGTTCTTCTAACTTTTATAAAAGTGTTAAATACACAATTTTGTGTTGATCTGTTTAATAGTTGCTATGCATTACACTCTTCCCAATCGAATTATACGTCCCTTCTCAAACGGATTTTATATCATTGAAGCTATGTTGTATCATAAACCAATAGTGGTTAGATTACAAACCTAACATGCGTAAAGATAATAATATATTTTATTAATTAATTATCGAATGAATAAATATTTATTTCCCACGAAATATCACGACAAATATTAACTCGCGCATCTAAGCGGCCGTCGAGCATTGATTATACCGTATGTAACATAAGTGTAGGTTAATCATTAAGTCACAATGCGATTTCGAAAGTTAAATGTTTCGCGCCTTAGCTACCAGACGCTAAAGAAATTTGGTCGTCATGGATACGATGCACTGTTAGGCGAGTTTCCCTTCCAGCATAAGCGACTGTTAGCGTCGGTTTGTCCGTCCGTACGCCCGCATGTCCGATCTCGGCTTCTACATAACGGATTTTTATGAAATTTGATATTAAGGACTTAACAATCAAAGAAAATACGAAAATCACAAAAATAAATCACGTAAGCCAATCAGGGGTACCACATTACCGGTGACAAAAATTGAACTTTTCGTTATATCTCGTAAATGTTTGGTCAAATTAAAATAATTTTCAAATAGTCTTGTAGAAATAACAACGTCGAATATTTCTTTTCCTATACATTTTTATCGCAGGAGTAGCCGTTTTCAATAAAATTGCACAAGAACGTCGTAATTCGCTTTGAGCAGAAAATTTCTTGCGTAGATACCTAATTGTTGTCAACTTAAACAATCTTATTGGTTGCTGAAGCAAATAAGGCCTGCTATAATTGCAAAATACATTTAATTCCTTACGCGTGCATGACAGATTTTGTAAGCGGAAGGAAATGGATTATCAACGGCGAATAAAAGGACATAAACGTATATATTACAACTACTGAACTCAAGTGAGGTATGTTTAAATATTTTCGATTGTTCGGTTGATTAAAACTGATTAGAAAAATAAATCACTAAATATAAATTCAATATTTCCCTGGAATCATTTCTGATATATCGTTTTGCAGTATTTAGTCAATAAAATTACGTAATATGTTTATTGACGCACCAACTGAGGAGGGAGAAGAAATTTTTAATGGACAGAAATACAATCGGGTCGTGGTGTTTCGCTGTTTCATGGCGTGTGTGAGTTCGGTCAAATTATATATCGTATAGTTTCAAATACTCCATCGCACGAAACGCGTCCGTTTAGCGATACACTGTACATTTTCCTAACTTGTTCTGAAAAATCAAATGTATTCAAATTACGCATTTCAAGCCAAGGTTGTAGACGATGCATTTTACTGATCATTGAGTATGAATTCCTAAAATATGGCAAAACACTCGTAATGGAGGATAAAAAATGCAAAAAACGCCAGCATTAACGCGAAATTCGACGAAATACGATCGATAAGCAAACTTCTACGATATAATATAAAATTTCCATTCTTTTCTTAAGAGAATAATACAAATTCCGCTCCGATATTACAATTCTTAGATATTTTAATGTGCGAGAGAATATTAACCTGCACGGTGGATTTCATATTTCCCATGTAAACCAAATGGGGAGGATAGTGTTCCTGGAATCGAACCAAGGACTTTCAATATTAGTAACGCTATCCTCGGGATCTCGGCTCCAGTAGAGGGAGTTTTCCAGCAAGTGTCACGAAAATCGGTATATTGGTGCAAAAGTTAATAGGAGGGGACAGACAGACAGACACAACGACAGAACTATAAGTCTCTTTCGATTCTGGAAAGTAGGCAAATTAACATATATATATTTGGTTGAACTGGCTGAAGAAACGGCTGAGATATTAAGCGTTACGGAGAGAATGACCGAGTTGACTGATTCCTATATAAGTAACACACGGCGAAGATTTAACGTACCCTTAGAGTTCGTTGTAATGAAGACGTTATGACGATGTCTCGGCGTATTTCTACGTCATGCCGGGTGTAAATCATGCATTCCTTAAAAGTGTGGTCGGATAGCCTCAAGGGCTGTGGCAGCTGCTTTCGGACGTGTAGATAATCTATAACATACTATATATATTTTTCTATGTATGTATCTCTGTGTGAATGTTGTGAGCGATTAGTAGATTAAAGGAATTTGGTCTCTCTCTCTCTCTCTATCTTTATCACACTTCCGAAACAGAAGGTTTGAGGAAATTAGGAAACGACATCAGTGATTGATTGATTGAGATGCGAGGAAGTGCTTTGGGGAGAAAAAGAGGAAGGGAGGAGAGGGAGGGAAGGGGGGAGGGAGAAGGAAAGAGAAGAGAGAGATGGAGGGAGAGAAAAAAGAGAGAGAGGAAGAGAGAGAGAATAAAGGAGAGACGGAGGAAGGCGGAGAGAGAGGGGGGAGTGAGTAAGTAAGAGAAAGAGGGAGAGAGAGGGAAAGAGACCGAGTGAGAAGGCGAAAGAGAGTGTATAAGACATAGGGAGGGAGAAAGAAATAGAGGGAGAAAGAGAGGGAGAGAAAGAAAGCGAGAGAGTAAGGAAGAGAGGGAGAAAGGGAAGGGAGGAAATGAGAGATGGACAAAGAGGGAAAGGAAGAGAGGTAGGGATGGAGAAGTGGGGAGATACTTGCGGATGGAGGGAGAGAGAGGAAAACAGAAAGGGAAGGAGAGAGAAAAAGGGCGATAAATGGCGAGGGGATGAGGAAAATAGATGGAATAACGAAGAAAGAGAGGAAGAGAGAGAGAGAGGAGAGGAGGAAAGATTGAGAAGAGGAAGAATAGGAGATAAAGAGGGGAAGTGACAAGATGAAAATAATGGAGAAAGGTGGATGAAGAGAGGATGAGTGGGATGAAGAGACAGGGTTAAAGTGAAGAGAGAGGAAGAGGGGGGAAAATTGATTGTAAAAGAGAAGAAGGGAGAGAGTAAGGGGAGAGAGGAGGGAGGAGAGGAGGGGAGAGAGGAAGGCGGAGAGGATGGGGGAGAGGAGGGAGAGAGAGAGGAGGGAAGAGAGGGAGGGGGAGAGAGAGGAGGGGAGAGAGGGAGGGGGAGAGGAAGGGGGAGAGGAGGGTGGAGAGGAAGGGGGAGAGGAGGGTGGAGAGGAAGGGGGAGAGGAGGGAGAGAGAGAGGAGGGGAGAGAGGAAGGGGGAGAGGAAGGGGTGAGAGGGGGGGAGAGAAGAGGGGAGAGAGGATGGGGAAAAGGGAAGAGAGGAAGGGGAGAGAGGAGGGAGAGAGAGGAGGGGGAGAGAAGGGAAGAGAGAGGAGGGGGGAAAGGAAGGGAGAGAGGAGGGGGAAAAGGAAGGGAGAGAGGAAGGGGGAGAGGAAAGGAGAGAGGAAGGGGGAGAGGAAGGTAGAGAGGAAGAGAAATATACATAAGAAGAATAAAGGAGGGAGATGAATAGACGGAGAATAAGAGAGGGAATGAGAGAGGAAGAGAAAAGAGGGAGATAAAGTGAGAAAGGGTGATAAAGAGAGAGAGAAATAGAAGAGAGTGGAAGATTAGGGAGAATTGCGTGTAAAAGAGAAGACGAAGAGAGAAGAAGTGAGAGAGGAAGGGGGAAGAAAGAGGGAGAGAGTAAGAGAGGGGAGAAACAGATGAAAGAGACATTAATAATTCGGAATATTTTCCATAAATGATGTAAAAATATTCAGTACGACATTCCCCCATGTTGCGAGCGGTTCTCACTGCATCGCATAAATTAATATTCCAAAGCCGCCATATATATATATATATATATATATATATATATATATATATATATATATATATATATATATATATATTTCCTTCGCAAAGTAATAATTGCATTAATTATTCAACAATCGACTGCCTGCTCTCTTTGAATCCGAATATTAAATAATATGGGAAATTTAAACCGCAATCCCACGTGTTACGTGATCATTTCATAAGGAGTAACACAAGTACCAACATAAAAAAGATTCGAGGAAAGTAATTCTCATCTCGAAGCCTTTCGTTCGCAATTTTCCATCCTCTAGGGCAAGGGATGTCAAGCTCCATGAGCCCTCAGGAGCCCCATTAGCACAATGGATGTAAAAATAAGGGCCGCATTTGGACTACAGTCGTTTAATAAGGGCCAGAGTTGGAAATAACGGACATTTTTTTGCTGAAGACTGGACGTCTGTTTTGAAAGCGAAAAATTTTGAAACTACGTTTTATTGTAACTCAATAACTATGTAAAACTCGTCTCCTATTAGCAAAAATAAAGTATTTACATAAAATCTCGAACGATGCGGTCGAGACCGCCGACTGCCACTTTGATATGCCTGCTCTAGGGAGCAAAGCATTATCGCTGTCATGGTTACTACCGTTATTGAACATATTGTTTAAATGCCGCTCTTGCTGTCGATGCAATTCGTTGCTTTATTGTTGTCATCATTTCCATGGCAATTTCAATGGGGGCAAACTTCCGAACCAACCACAGGTGTTCGTATTAGGAAATTACTTCAAATGTTTTAATATGTAACATACTAGCGTAATATCCCGTCAAATTAGACGGGTATGCGTCAATTAAGTATTTAGTTTAAATGAAATTGAAATAAACTTTTGTGTACTGAAAAGCAATCAATGGAAATATAAAATACACATAATTTAATGTTCCAGAGAGTAAAAATAATTTTGGGCGAATAAAAATTGTTTGACATTACGCTATACAATATACACCCAAAATTATTTTAACTTTCTCCATACGTAGTATAGGGGAAAGTATTGTTTTCAAGAAAAAAATCCATTTCGAGATTCCAACGGAAATACACGTTTTGAGGTCCCCTGAACACGTTTTGACCATTTTCTCGACGATGTCTGTCTGTGTGATAGAATATCGTGGGTGGTCAATAACTATTAATGAGATCAACGCAAAATTTTATACATGATAGTTTTGTCAAAGGGACAAGAAATGACAGGTTTTTGGTAAACATCGGGATACAGGAAGAGGGTGTTTACTCTTGTAACTTTTCCGTATTTTTGAATTATTTGATGAATATAGAAAAGTATTGAAAAAATATCGTGTGAAATTTAATTTTCTACAACTTTTGTTTGAAACATTTTCCCATATAATGCATTGTTTAAGAGATATTTTAAAAACTAATTTTTTATTTGCCACAACCACACCACCTACCGACGACTATTGTAAACACTAGACGCTCATTTATTTCTTATTGAAGCTCATTTTTATTTTCTTAATTGTGGCAGCTTCGTGGCTATATATATAATATCAGAAAGCTACGGTTTGAGTTTATTTTTGTTCTTTGTTGGTTTTAATTTGTTCTCGCAGTTCCTTCGAATATTCATTATCATTTAACCTATATGTAAATTTTAGAAACATTATGTGGAGAAAGTCATGTAGTGTCCACATAAAATTTTTTGTAAAAAACATCCTATAGGCTTCCGTTATTGTTAATATTTTTACTGTCGCTCTTTTGTTCATCGTAAAACCAAATTAAAATTTTGTTTAGATATTGCTTATTAACGTGAAAAGGTGTGGATTTGTGTAGCGGACGAACTAACAATCAAACTGAGTTTAAGTTTCATAGATACAGATATCGTAATTTGTAAAACCTGACACCATTCTAGTGCATCTCTGCACCTGCAGTCGCCCGGCGGAACCATGACAACGATCCCGCGCGCTTAATCACCTCCCTCCTTGGCGACGAGACAAAAAAAAGAAGAAGAATAACGATTGCGTTACAAAGATCCCTCTCGTTTAATCTTGAAAAGAGCGGCCTCTCCCGAAACAAAAGAAGATCAGAAAGCGAAGGGGAGAGGAAATAATAATGGTCGGAGACATATAATTTAGGAAGGAGGTCGTTTCGCCGTCAAAAATTAAATTGTTAATTACGGGATGGGTTGGGGGGGGGGGGGGAAGGAAGGTAAAATTAGCGAAATATCTACCCCGCCATGCACACGATTATATATATATATATGCATTATCTACGGTAATAATATTAACGCGGACGAGCAGAAAAGGACGGGGATAAAAGAAGGAAAACAAAGGAAGAAGGCAATTAGCGGAAGAGATAAGGGCGCCTCCTGGTGGGAGATGGTTTGAACTAACCCCCCCCCGAGAGAAAGAGAGAGATGGAGGATATAAACACTAAACTCATTATATTAAGTCGCGCTTAAAAATAAAACGGCCAATCAAAATGCAAAGATTATGCTGTGGGAGGAGAGAGAGATTGAGGGAGATAAGGAGGAGGGGAGAGAACGGAGAGAGAGGAGGAGGAGAGAAGATAGAGGGAGGGAAAAGATAAATTAAGAAGATAAAGAAGGTCACAAGGCGAGTCACAGAGATTAAAGAGAACCTGCAGTATATACAAATATCATTATAAATAGCTGCTTCTTACATATATATATATATATATATATATATATATATATATATATATATATATATATATATACTATTATATATAGATATATCATACGAGTAGTCGGTGATTGCATACTGCAAGCGCTTAAAAAAATCACCATATACCAAGATCTAAACTTGTAAATCAACAAACGCGATCTCCAGGGTAACAGAACTTCAGTCACATGGAGTCTGCATGTATTAAATAATCAATTCTATAAATAATAGCAGTCTATTTATAATTTTCCGCGAAATTAAGGAAACCATCCGTAATTTCCGAATTCTCTGGCAATCGGCTCGTGTCCATGTTATCGTATTTCAAGTTTCGTGACTCAGATCGCACTGCACGAGCAATAAGAATAATCACCATTAAGACAATAACCTATACACTAAACTTAAGTAAAAATTAGGATGTTTTCTGTTAAGGTTATGGCATCATCGCCCATGCCTTTAGCGCGTATTTAGATATAAAAAATATCGAGAAATAGGTATGACGCCATTATATTTAACAATTGAAAAGAGTTCTAGAAAAACTACGAAACACAACATTAAAATACTTTTCAAGTTTTACCGTCATTGATGTCAGGGTTGTTTCTCCGATTGTGATCCCTTATATAATCCTAGAGAAAAACAAACCTATTCGTTCTTTCCTACAGTCGATAACCCAAATTTAATCGTCACGTTTGTGCTTTCAGTAGTACGTGAGAATTGCAATTATCTATGATACCCTCAATCACAGAGCGTGATGCAAAACAGATAGAACTGAAATCGGCCTATAATTTGCGACATCTGTTGGGTCACCGCCCTTCCAGATTGGTAGGACTTTAGCAGTTTTCAACAAGTGAGGGAATACTCATGAGTATATTCACCATACGAGCAATAGGTCGGACTATACGAGATGGGACCTCTCCTCTAATTAGCACTGACCTTACTAATTACGGCTGCGATTTCATTTTCATCTGTTGGTCGAAGAAAGACGGTATTATGGCGCACACGCTCAATACATTCAGACTCGTTGTTACTGGTTTTTTTTAGGTGTGCATAAGGGCATTACTTTTGGCGTTAAGAAAATAATTATTCAAGATATTAGCAACAGAGGAAGGGTCTGATATTATTTTCCCTGTGTTTTATAAAATGTTAATACTTGGGTGTTGACTTTTACTTGACACAGACTGTTCAATTATATGCCAAGCAGCTTTAGTTTGGTTTACATGTCGTCCGATATAATTGACATCACTATTTCCTTTAGCTTCAGCAATCATTTTAGGATGGCGATTCTTACAAGTACGATAGTAATTATGATAATCAGCTGAACAGCGGAATTTTAAGTCACTATGCAATTGTTTCAATTGTACTGTCAGGTATTTAATTTCGGGGGTTATCCAACAGTTCTTTTTAGTACTCCTCTTCCTTTTAACAGTTCGTAGGGGATAGCACAAGTTAAAGTAATCCAAGAAGGTATTAATAAAATTTTCAAAATAATTTTGCCGTTTGTATTTTGTAAGGTTTTGTTTGAATAATGGATGATCCCGAATGATTTTTTAAAACTGATTTCTATATAGCGAATTTTCAGTATAACGAAATGATTTGGCGAGTCCCTTGAAGTTCGTTATAGCGAGATTTGACCTGTAAAGTCGTTTTCGAACGCGAAAATTTCGCGTTTTATTTTTGTGAAGGATATCTTTCGTCGTCAAGGGAACTCGCATTGTTATAACTCCTCGGATGCAGCAGCTCACCGCGGCGAGACTGATGTCGAAATCAAAACACGTGGAGGAGGTTTCCCAAAAGGCCATATGACACAACACACGCCGACACTTTTCCATTTATAATTAAGGATAGGATTTATATTTACGGCAAACGCCATAGTGTTACCGCGCTTGTTCAGATTATCTTAAGCAAATAAACATTTTGCCATGAAAATTAAAAAAAAAAACACAAATAAACATGTTGCCACGGAAATTAAAAAAACCCAAATAAACGAAAATTTCAGAATTGCGATCAAAATATAAAACGACCAATAAATTTTCTCGTAAATTTCGATAAAATTCATTCAATTAGGAAACAGAGTTCGGATTATCTTAAGTAAGTCTACGTTTGCGTTGCCATGGAAATTCCGAAAAATATAAATAAACGAAAATGTCTGCTTGCGATATGAATATAAATTGGCAGATAGGTTTTTCTCGCAAATTTCTATAAAATTCTCCCAATTGGGAAGCAGACGAGCTTTCGAATTTAACACGTGGTTCTAAATAAAATCATAATGTAAGTTATCGCTGCCCAAGCTAAATTGTCTACAACAGAGGTCCCCAAACTACGGCCCGCGGGCCGCATCCGGCCCGCGCAGTGATCTGATCCGGCCCCCCCTTATCAGAAAGAGTATTCATTAGATATACTGTATGATATCTAAACGACATTTTCCGAGTGCTTGGGTGAAATGTATTTCAGATGTAAGCGAATTACATATCGGAGAATCGAAATAAATTCACAAAACTTGCTCTTTGAAGTTTTCACACGGCCCGATCAGTCATTTGAAATGCAGAATGTGGCCCGCACAGTGGATCATGACGCTCCATGCGGCCCTTTCAGTAAAAAGTTTGGTGACTCCCGGTCTGCAGGGATTGAATTTAATACGGACTAATATTTACTCCGATGGATAATAGATGGCGGTCGGAACAAACGAAAACATTAGGAGAAGTCTTAACTGTTGAGAACGAGTTTTTGGGAAAGGAATGGTAGAACCGATGGTGTGACAGGGCCACATAAATGTGATACGCGTAACAAATGGGCCGCACTACGAATGTGGCTCTTTTGACGAGGTTCGCAGATTTTTGGAATATGGAATTAATGCTCAGTGGAGGAATTATTTCTTCGTTAAAAAGAAAACAACAACTTTCTTCAGTAAAATGCAACAAAAAGTCTAAACTAGAACTAATATTGCAGGCTGTTTTGGCAAAGTTGAAGTCTTGAATTGATTGCTTATATTTGACAGGAAATGTTTCAGTATGTGTTACTCATTCCAAGGAATTCTCATACCATGAATACCATTTGTAATTCATAGTTCGTCAATGATAGAGAAAAATTGGGAAAAAATTTATAGAACATTATCAGGTTTAAAATACTAAAAGCAATGCCAAAATATCTTTCTGAAGTTATATTTTGCACGCATGTCTTTCTTTAAACAAACGAATTTAACAAATGTTACTGTCTATACGCTGATGTGTATGGATCAAAAACTGTCCATCGCTGAAGGGCAGTCGAGCGGGAAAGAAAAGAACCCATTTGTTGACTGGTCTACGCTTCAAGTCGAAATCGGTAATAATCGTCTCCATGGCGACGATCCTAAAAATGCGATTTAAAACGCAAAAACGCTGTTCCAGTAGAAATTCCAGAAAATACGATCAATTATCAAACATCTGTGATAATGATTAAAATCCGCATTCCTTTTCCCTTTAGAAGAGTACAAACCTCTCTCCGATGTCACAATTTTAAGATATATTTTAATGTATTATAGAAAACATCCCCGCGCGATGGATTTGAGACTTCCTATGTAAAACAAATAGGGAAAAAACGTTTCCGGAATCGAACCCAGGACTCGAATCTTCGCCAAATAAATTATAGCCCACCACGAGTGTCACGCCATGATTCACGAGAATCGGTTAATTGATGCAAAAGACGAGAGGAAGAGAGGGAGATATGGAGGGAGAGAATGAAAGGGAAGGAGAGAGAGAGAGAGAGGTGTCAGGGAGGAGAGACGGAGAGGGGAGGGAGAGAAAGCGGTAAAAAAGATGAACTTCTTCACACAGTCCTTATTCTTCTTCACTGGAATTGCAAATGTATCAGAGATTCTAAATTTGGAATCCCATTTCGTCCATTGAAATTTAACAAAAATGAAACGACTCCAGATTCTAATAAAATCCTTTTTTTTTGGGAGTCCTCCATTTCCTCCTCCAAGACGCAACAATGGCCGGGTCACGTGCCGTTATTGGACGGGATCTCCCTCATTGTCAAATTGGGCGTCGTCGGGTGGAGGTAAAATGGGCCCTTCCCCCCACCCCCCTTTCTGGCAGACAATTATAGAAGCGAAAAATAAAACATTTTTAACGTTTTTTTTTCGCGTAGCGACGGAAGTTTTTCCCGAGTTCGTATGAGAAGAATTCGGACAATAGAATTCCGGTGCCGCTACATCCGAAATGAGATGCGAAAGAATGCGCGCCTGGCTTTTTTTTTAGTTTTTCGTTCAATGGATGTCGAATCGGTAGCTTTCGATAACGATATTTTTCTCCGAGCGAAGCTGTAATCTCGTCCGCGCACCCGTATCGATTAATCGATTCGAATTTCGCAAGAAATCAAAACCTGCGTCAGAGCGAACAAGGACATCTTTTCATCGCAATGCATCCTCGGTCGCATGAATAATATCCGTGCATGCATCGCGCGTGCGCACCCGTTTCGATACATCGAATGTGTCTGTCAATTTATAAAACGGCAGTCAACAACAAATAATCGACATAAAAGATAATCTCTTTAAAAATGGAATAGTATTTTACGAATAGTTCATTTACTTGCCTGTTTCGTGTTCTCATTCGATGTTTCATCAGTAACAAATATACAGAGCGATTCACTAGGTACAGGCGTTAATATTTTCTTTGATTATTAACAGGTTTCCATAAAATTTCGTTAAAACAGATATCATTCCATCACAAACTGACCAAAATGACATCACATGAGGAATGTGGATCCGTGGGCGTCCAAAACGTAATTGTGCTAAATAGTCTATACTATCAGATGTTCGCCTTCTGGAATTGCTTCAATCTCCTCCATATTTAACTCAGCCAGATTTTTCCTGTGGGCCCTACTGAAGGGAAATGTGTACGAGAATAAACCCCGCATGATTTCAAGGCTGAATTTACCTAGGAGATTGCAGAAATTCCAGAACATTCGATAATATGGAACGTCAGGTGCATACAATTATGTAAAGACGCCCAGGGAGTCTACAATCAGCATGTGATGTAATTGTGTACAATTTGTAATGGAATGAGATCTGTTTTAACCAAATTTTATTGAAATCGGTTGGTAAACAACGAAAATATTGGCGAAATCCTGGTCCCTCTACTTAGCGAATCATTCTTTATCTTGGGTAGAATGAGACTCTCACAAATTATTCGAATTAATCCGAAGAAACCATCTTGAAACGGGACAATTAATCTGCTACGATAGTTCAGTGGAACGACGTCCGCAAGGCAGGTAGAATGCCCGGGTTCGATTCCAGGCAATAGCAGAGTCTTTTTACTAATTTATAATTTTTCCTATTCTCTTACCAAGCAAAACGTCACACACTTTGTTTACAGCGGTCGTTATGACGATTCTATCAACGAACAACAATTAAAAATCCATATTTTTCCCTCCTGTACAGTGGCGGATTTACACCTCCTGGGGCCTCTGGCGCTAATCATTTGGAGGTCCCTGATGCTAAACATTTGGGGGCCCTGCAATCTAAATGTATTGTGAAACTGCTCCAAATGGCTGCCCTCTTTTGCGACACCTCTTAACGGTCGTTCTTCTATGGAATCACAGAGAGGTTGCACTGATTTTGAAATCGAGACACTTAATATTTCTGAGATTGCATACATGAACATTTTTTCGGGGCCGCTTACTTCAAGGGGCCCCAGCCGTGCGCCGAGTGCTACGACCCTTAAACCCACCACCGGGTGTGAGGGGGAGATTCAAGATGGTAACTGAGCGGCAGGGAAATCTTGTCTTTTTCCCTCCGTTTTCGCGGATCCCCGTAGAACCCCTATCTTTCGCGGAACCCTGGGTCTCCGCGTAACCCACGTTGAGAAGCACTGCCGTACGTCACGGGGTCCCGGGCGTGCGCCATGTGCGAACCCTCTTTATATCCGCCACTGCTCCTGTACCCTTATATGATCTGTGAGTAATAGACTAATAGATTCATTCGAATAGTGGACAAGATTTTCCAATAAAAAAAGTCTGTGGGACCATGTAACTACGACTCCCTAGTGGCTTCCCCGTTGCTACGCAACTTAAAAATAAATAGACTGATATACTTTGCTTTTACGTATGGTTCATATATTTCCACATAACAGAAAATTTACGAATTTAAGTTCACTTAAACTTTTATTCTGATAAGGATGACTCGATGACCATATATTAAAATCAAAATCATCAATCAATTTAAATAGAGAAATGAAATATATAACTGAGTAAAAAGTTACCAGAATTGGGATAGAACCCAGGACTTCCTCTCAATTTCTCTTTCTCTCCCCCCTCCCCCCCTCCCTTCCTCACCTCTTTGATTATATATTATACCTACTATATTATTTTGTATTGTTTTATATTATGCATCTCATTTTATATAATTTCCTTCTTTCTCATAATATGCATGTTCCAACCTCTACATTCATTGTATATATTCATCACATATATATTTCTCTTACTCCGTCAGCTACTACTTCCACCACGCGCCACCAGACCGCGCCACTGACTAACTGTAATGCTATTTTTAACAAACTTTCCGAGTAGGTAAATGGTTGAAATTTGGTGGGAATGTTTGTCTCTTATAGTAAAAGCCATTTACGGAATAGAATCCGAAAAAAAGACCCGGGTTCGACTCCAGAGCATAATTTCTCTTTCCCATAAGATAACACGTAAACATCGATTTTTGGACATACGGGCTGTTACTCTTTTGCCAATTAAATTGTTAATAATTGTCTTCCGATCTTCGGACTTAGACCTTTCTAAAGATAAATTAGCAAGGTTTCATATTATTATCGTTTTATTTTGATAACGATATAAAATCGCTGAAATTTGGTCCGAATAAAGACGATTATCAATCGATCTATCTCTGTTTATCTTCTTTTCCTTCATCTTCCTCCTCCACTCTCTTCCTCCTTCTCTCTCATCCCCTCTCTACTCCTCTCAATTCTTCTCTCTCTTCCCTACTCTCAATTGCCTCTCTCTTTCTCTCTTCCCCACTCATTCGCTCTCTTTCTCTTCCTCGCTCTTTATCTCTCTCATCCTCTCCTTTCCCCTTTCTTCCTCTTCAACTTCCTCTGCCTCTTTCTCTCTCTTCCTCTCTATCCCTTCATCTTACTTTGCTCCACCACACTCTTTTTAGGCTCGTCTCCAAAGGAAACATAGCCTTATGAAATGGTCCTGTCTGTGTGTGTGTTTGTCCCCCACCAACAACCTTTGCATCAATGGATCAATTTTCATGAAACTTGATATGGGGCTCGTGCTGCCAGGGCCCACCTCCGGGCTATATTTTATTTGGCGAAGATTGAAGTCCCTGGTTCGATTCCAGGAACGTCTTTTCTCTATTTGCTTTACATTGGAAATCTCAAATGTTTTCTTTATTACTTAAAATTATCTTAAAATTATGATATCGGAGCGAGGTTTGTATTGTTCTAAGGGGAAAAGAATGTAGATAATAATTCTTATCAGTGAATTCCGATAATTGATCGTATTTTCTCTAATTTCTACTAAAACATGGCGTTATTTGCGTTTTAAATCGCATTTTATCGGGTTGCTGCCATGGAGACGATTATTACCGAACTCGACCTGAGCACAGACGATTGAACAAATGGGTAATTTTCTTTTCCGCTAGACTACCCTTCAGCAATGAACAGTTGATCCATACATATTAGCATATAAACATTAAAATTTATTATATTCGTTTATTTTAAAAAATACATCCAAAATATTTCAGAAAGAGATTTTGACATTTCTTTTAGTATTTTAAACCTGATAATCAGTTTGTTTTCCAATTTTTCTCTACCATTTATAAACTATGAACTACAAGTGGTATTTATGGTGTGAGAATTCCTTGGAATGAGTAACACGTACTGAAACAATTCCCGTCGATACAAGTAATCAATTCGGTTCTTCAACTTTGGGAAACCAGCCTCTATTAGTCTTGATTTGGACTTCTTCTTTCTCGTCGTCTTTCATTCCCCCCTTTCGCTCTCTCCTTTTCTCACTTTCTTTCTTCCTCTCCCTTCCTATCTTGGCTTTCTCCTCCTTTTTCTCCCTATCTGCCTCTCTCCCTCGTTGCCTCTCTCCTTTCCTCTTCTCTCCCTTCCTCTCTCCCTTACTTCAACCCTCCGCATCTCAGCCTTCCCGCAATTCCCTTGGGACCCTTGTCAGTTGCGATCTACGGTAGAAATTCTCCCTCTCTCTCTCTCTCTCTCTCTCACTCACTCTTTTGCCCCCGAGCGCCACCTGTCGGTGAACCGTAGGAACGCCGTAAAATCCCCGAACAAGTGAGCATCGTAATCTCTTACCAAAAACCTCCGAAAATACATTCAAATTACGATTGGAGTGGAAAGAGAGGGAGATTGAGAGAGAGGGAGAGAGAGAGAGAGAGGGGGGAGAAAGGAGGGAGAAAAAAGAGCCTTGTTTATGTGCTATGCAGGCTCCGACGACGGAAAGGCTCATATATACATATATTTCCTTTTTTGAAATTCGAATTTATAATTCGGACGTGAAAATGTGAAATACATTCCTTGGTAAATATCTGAGGAGGAATGGAAGGAGGAAGGGAGAGAGATGGAGGGAGGAGAGAGGAGGGTGAGGAAGGGAGAGAGATGGAGGGAGGAGAGAGGAGGGTGAGGAAGGGAGTGAGGAAGGGAGAGAGATGGAGGGAGGAGAGAGGAGGGTGAGGAAGGGAGGGAGGAAAAGAGAGAGGGAGAAAGAGAGATAAAGGAAGAGAAAGAGAGGAAAAGTGAGAGATGAAGAGAGAGAAAAAGTAAACGAGAGAGAGGAAGGGAAAGAGAAAGAGAGAGGAAAAGAGAGAGAGGAAAAGTGAGAGAGGAAGAGAGAGGAAAAATGAGAGGATGAGAGAGTAAGAGTAAAGGAGAGAGAGAGGAAGGGAAAGAGAAAGAGAGAGGAAAAGTGAGAGAGGAAGAGAGAGAGAAAAAATTAGAGGACGAGAGAGAAAGAGTAAAGGAGAGAAAGAGAGGAAGAGAGAGTGAGAAGGAGAGAGGAAAATAGAAGCAAAACGAGAGGGAGAAAGAGGAAGGAATTAAGATGGAGAGAGAGAGAGGAAGGGAGAGAGGGTGGGAGAGGAAGGGAGAGAAAGAGAGGAAGGCAGAAAGAGGAAGGTAGAAAGAGGAAGGGAAAGAGAGGGAGGGGTAGGGTGAGAGAGATAGAGGGCGGGAGAAAGACAGAGGGAGATAGGGATGGAGATAGGGAGGGAGATATGGAGGGAGATAGGGAGGGAGATAGGGAGGGAGATAGGGAGGGAGATAGGGAGGGAGATAGGGAGGGAGATAGGGAGGGAGATAGGGAGGGAGATAGGGAGGGAGATAGAAAGGGAGATATGGAGGGAGATATGGAGGGAGATATGGAGGGAGATAGGGAGGGAGATAGGGAAGGGGGGAGGAGGGAGGGAGGAGGGAGAAAGGAGGGAGGGAGGGAGAGCGGAAGATAGATTGGGAGGGAGAAAGAGATGGAGGGAAAGTGGGAGGAAAAGAGAGAGCGAGGTGACGTAGAGAGGTGAGAGACAGAGAGGAACAGATGTTGATATATATATATATTGATATACAAATGTGTTGTTGCGAGGACCTGCATCTCAGCAGTGAGTGCGGAAACAAAAAAAAGGTGGAAAACGGAATACACAGAGATTTCAACGACGTTCATTATGAGAATACGTGGAAAACGGTATCGAAATATTTGGCGGTTCTCAAATTTTAATCTCCGAAACTATAAGTCGCAGCAACGTTTTATTTGGCAAATTACGTCCTCTATTCGAATAAAATTGTTAATCTATGCCTGACAGATCATATAAGAGCTAGGGAGAGAAAAATATGTGGCAACTAATTGACGCTTGACGAAAGAATCTTCGAATCGAACGTTTTAAGCGAAACATGCGATGTTTTGCGCGGAATATTCTAGAATTATTATCTCCAAAACAATAACTGGCAATTATGTGATCTAGCGGGAGTTTTTGTGATAAATGAAGTCCCCTATCCGAAATAATTTTTTAATCTACACATTACAAATCACATCTGAGCTACGGAGAGAGAAACTTCGTATTTAATTGTTTGCTTGACTGATGACATTTGACGAGATGCGAGTATAGATTGATTGAAATAGTATTCATGCGAAGTGGAATCGAATTTACTCCTTCTCTGGCAAAGAACGCCTTATAGTTTACGCATACACACATCAAGAAGCAGAAAACTGACACAATTTGAACGCATAAATGCAATGCAATGGTCGAATATAAATCCATTATATAATAATGGCGGATTTGATTAATGAAAGTAAAATATCCTAATTTTTAACGATGACTTATCGGGAGAAGTATTCCATCAATAATTCGTGGACAAGAAACGGGATAGATAGAGAAATTAAATATAAAGGCGTGATAGTTTGTAGAGTTTCATTTTAGAAACGAGATGGTATAGACGGAACATATCTACATCTACATCATACCCTGCAAGTCACCTTTTTGGTGGATGGCAGGGGGTGCAGTGCACCAAGGGTCCATAGTTTTCCTACGTTATCTTTTCCTATTATGGTCTCTTATCGTCCTAGGGAAAAACGATCCTCTATATCGCTCCGTTCTACAGTCGATCTCGCGAGTCTTATCCTCGCTGTCCTGCCTTCCGAGATACGTCGGGCTTCTGATAAGTCCTACTACTTCATTTGCTAGTCCCTCCGACATAAATTTTTCCATTAGTTTAAATCTAGCCTGCAGCCTACGTTCCTCTAACGATGTCCATTTCAGATTTTCTATTAATGGCGTTACGCTTTGTTTACTATCGTAATTCCTCTTTACAAATCTAGATGCCCTGCGCTGGACCTTTTCTTTCTCGTTAGTGAGTCCCTTTTCCTAGGGATCCCACACAGCTGAAGCATATTCGAACTGCGGTCGAACCAAGGATAAATAACATAATTCTTTCACTTTTTCGGAGCTATTTCGATCTATTTTCCATTCAATAATTTATTTATTACTTAAATTGGCTTAAATATCTTCACAATCACCGAGGATATGTAGCTCTTTTCGTTCCCGAATTGCATATATTTTCAGCGCTATAGAATTCAACAAATATATTCTAACAGAAAACTAAACTGATCACGCTTATTTGTATGTGGCTAAAATAACGCGTGTATGTATTAGACTATACCGAATCCGAGCCCAACAATAGTCGTTGCTATGGCAACACTCTCGTAACGAGTGATGGAAACTGCAAAAACGAGAGTGTTCACGCAAAATTCGAGTAAATGCGATCGATAAGAATACTTATTCGATATAAATTAGAATTGCCATTCATTTTCTCAGAGAATAGTGCAAATCCCGTTCCGATATCACAATTCAAAGATATTTTAATGTGCGAGAGAAAATTACTCTGCACGATGGATTTCACAGATTTCCCACGTACTAAATCAAATTGAAAGGATAGTGTTCCTGGAATCGAACCTGGGACTTTCAATCTTCGCGGCTAAAGCTATCCTCGGGATAACTCGGCCTCGGTAGCGAGAGATTTCCAACAGGTATCGTGAAAATCTGTTTTTGGTTCAAAAGTTAATAAGGAAGGACAGACCGAACGAAGAAACTATAAGCATATTTACATTCTGGTAAGTAGGCTTGAAATATGCGACTACACAAATATCAAATATACAATAAAAACATGAAATTTTTAAAACAATATTAAAACGCGAAATAACATTTTTTAAGCGAAATAATTTCAAATGGTTTGATTAATGCAGCAATAAAAAATGCACAATGATAAAAAGAGGAAAATAATCAAAAGCAAAAAGTGAGCATTTCAAATCTTACAATATTAAAACTAGTCACTCAAAATGTGCCAGAGAGCCTTTGTGAGGTTTCATGAAAATCATTAGTCAATTCGAATGATAAATAAGGTGAAATCGCCATTTAGGTCACAGAACCTTAGCAATTTTCAAGACGTTACCAAGACACCAGACTTAAAGTAACCAGAGTAACATGCTTTGTTAGACGGTTACCTTGAGAGTAAACGGTGTTTGCCTAAACATCTAAGAAACTGTAAGCCTATTTCTATTCTGGAAAATAGGTTAAATAATAGATAATCAAGAGAAACGTCAATAGGGAGAGATAGAAAAGGGCGGTGGGAGAAATCAGTGGGAAAGGTGGAGGGAGAGAGAGAGGAGGGAGGAAGATGGAGAAAGAGACATAGGTAGCGAGAGGGAGTGAGAGGAAGGGAGAATGAGTTAGAACGAAGAAGAGAGAGATTGTGACAAAGAAAGGGCGGGAGAAATGGAGATGGAAATGACAAGGAGAGAAAGTTAGGGGGAAAAAGGCAGAAGAAGAGAAGGAAGACAGAGAGAGAGAGGAAAAGAGAGGCAATAGGAGGGAGAGAGGGAATGTAGGACAAGAGAGGATGAGAAGAGAGACTAAGAGAGATTGAGAGTAGAGGAGAGAGGAAGATATATAAACAAGAAAATGGAAGAGAAAGAGAGGGGAAAAAATGAAAAGATAGAAAGAGGTAGATAAATAGAGAAATAGAGAGATAAACAGGGAAAGATAGAGATAACAAGCAGGGTTGCACACGGGATTCCCGCGGTACAGAAGTGCTTTTCGTCAAACTCACCGTATTATAATTGTATGCCAATGTTATTTGCTTTGAAATCAAAAATTTATCTTCATTATATTATGGTAGCCCTGCTTTTTGATCCGTTTTAAACATTTATTTCGTTTTCCCATTCTATACTTGCCATACAAACGAAACTTCTTATTGAAATCAATTCAGCCAATAGCTTCATAGTCAGAGAAAACTTCTAGCCTTGATATTTTGGTAGCCCTGTTTAGTCGACCCGGTTGAAATATGATATTTTGGTTATTTATTTATATGACTATTAAATGTACTATATTTGGATAAAATACATTTGGTCAGTTCTCTAGAAATACGCGTAAAATAAACATTATTCAACTTTATACTGTGGTAGCCCTGCTCTTTAGCTCCGCTTTAAACATCTTGATTTCGTTATGGTATGTTGCAGAAATTTTATACACAAGCTTTTATTGAAATCCGTTTAGCCAACTCCTTCCAAATACTTAATTACTGAAAGAGTTTAATTTTTAATTGTGGCACTCCTGTTTGGCTGATTCGATTAAGGTAAGCTAATATGGTTTTATGTATATGTTTGTATTATAATTATTAAATTCGGAGAAAATTGATGCGGACTGTTCAACACAAATACGCGTAAAAGGAAATGTTTTTTCACCTTGTATTTCGGCGGCACTGCTTTCTATATATATATATATATATATATATATATATATATATATATTGTTATTTTATGTCGCACGCATACTTCACATGAAATTTTGCATTCCTCTTTTAAACAAAACTCCGTTGAAATCGGTTCAGTCAATTCCTTCCAAAATCGATAATTATCGAAAAGTTAAACTTTGCAATTGAGGCACAACTGCTCAGTTGATCTAGTACAAATATGTCGACTTAGGTCATTAATTTATTTATAAATAGATAGAGATAAATAGAGGGAGGGAAAAAGACGGAGGGAAAGATAAGGAGAGAGGTAAATTAAGACAGAATGAGAGGGAGAAAGAGGAATGGAGAGTAAGCGGGGGAGAAACTCGGGTAGAGGAAGAGGGATAGATAAAAAAGCATTCCAGATCACCCTCCAGGAACACTACCTGTGGCGATGTACGCCTAAAAAATAAAATAACGAACCCCATCGCCGCCACGCGGCGATTTCGGATAACAAGAAAAACAAATGAAGACCCGCGAAGCGAATCATTTCCTCTTTATGCGTTCGTTCCAGAAATAAATAAAAATTACGCCAGGTCGTTGAGATGTGAATGAAAACAAACATTATTATTCCGCGGAAGAAGAAGGATTTAATCCCTTTGAAAATCAACGGAGCGTTGGTTCCAACTGAGGTTTCCGCCATCATCGGATATTCGTTTAGAATCGACTGTTATCGATAAAGTACGCTAGCTTACACGCACGTCGAAATAATCACTGCCAAGGAAATATTTTGCCATTAACTTGTTTGGATAGCAAAATCTCCTCGCAAATTATAAGCATTTTTCCCACAAACAATTAAGCGAAAATTCCTGGAAGAAACATCAATAATTATCGCTTTCTTGTTCCATATTAATTTCCCTGCTAGTACAAACGCCTGTAAATATATTATTTATTATCAGTATGTACTCTATATAAAACTCAACCTGTCTGGCTGGCTGGGAGTCTGCCGTTTCCTTAAAATATTTCTCGCTTTAATATCTTCGGAGCTACTAAGCCTAACGAGCTGAAATTTTCACAATCGTTGAATCCTTACGAGTTCGGCCGCTAAAAAAATCAAATATCCCGGAAAAAGTTCCGGACTCGACTCCGGAAGACAATTATATTTTCCTATAAATTTACAGGGGATTTTCGATTTTTCCAGGTGCAAGATTTTTTGTTTCAATCATCAAAATACGTAAATGTCCACCAATTTTCTCCAATTTTGCTTCATTCGACGGATAAAACTATGAAATACCTTATTATTGAGATGTTTAGATTTTATACGGTGGAAATTGTCAGAAAAACGCGTTTCTTTTCGAAATTTTATCGCTTTTTCGTACTCTTTCCGGGTGTTGTCTCCGATCGAATTAGCGTCTATTAAACCCTCAAATAGACAAAAGAATCGCGTTATTCACTTCGCGCTCTTTATGAAGCACCGAAATTATTGCAGCAGCAACGTAAAACGTAAAAGATTGCAACTTAATAAATTGCAGATAAGTTTCATTGTATGGTTCCCCCGTGTGTGTATTGCGGGCAGAAAATTTTGGATTTTTTTTCAAAGTGCACCAGTCCTTTTGAGTGAAACATTTCTGCCAAAGTTGAGGAATAAATCCAGGTTAGATTTTTATTTTACGTTTTAGCTCACGTAACTTAACCATCCTAGCACCTGGAGTTAAAAACAACAAATATTGTCTACAAGGAACTATTATAAATTACCATTTTAGATTATTTTCAGACAGCCTCCGGTATCTGTGTTTAGTTTAGTTCTCGAACTTCATTTTCAGTTATGATATTTTAACCTTCAACAAAATAAATACTGCTCCGACCTGAGGAAGCCGACTGCAACGCCGAAACAGTCGATCAAAGCGGTGAACTACCGAAAAACACGCAGCCTACGGCCGAACGCCGCGAAAGCCTTGGCACCAAAATAAGTGACTTTGTTCACTTTCCTTTAAAATAGTCGCAGTTTGTGGATTGAGGGTCGATATTTCTATTTCTTATGAGCAAAAAATGAAAGCATGCACTTCGATTAATTGATTTTGCTTTCTCCATACATACGTAGTATAGGGGAAAGTATTGTATTGATGAAAAACGTCGACTTCGAGATTTCAACGGAAATAGACGTTTTGAGGTCCTCTAAAGACGTTTTGGCCATTTTCTCGATGATGTCTGTGTGTGTATATGCGTGCGTGGGTGTATGTGACAGCTTTTTTGTGGGTGCTCTAATTAAAAAATTATTAATCAGGTCAACGCGAAATTTTATATTTTTTCGTTTTTATAAAAGTCACAAGAACCTAATAGTTTTTTGTAAAAATCGGTCAACCGAAAGTGGGTGTTTACTCTTGTCACTTATCCGTTATTTTGAAATATTTGCTTTAATATTTGATAAATGTAAAAATGTATTGGAATAAAAGTTAAAGGAAATTTTATTTTCTACAACCTTTGTTTGAATTATTTTCCCATAAAATGCATTGTTTAAGAGATATCTTATACTTTTAGCCGCCACCACCACGCCACCTACCGAAGACTATTGTTAGCAATTAACGCTTAGTTACGTCTTAGTAACGCTCCTTTTTCTTTTCTTAATTGTTGGAACTTTGTGGCCATATCGAATAAAAGAAGGCTATGGTTTGTGTTTATTTCATTTCTTTGTAAAGTCTAACATTTTCTCGGTTTCTTTAAATATTTATTACGTAACCTATTTGGAATTTTTAGAAATATCGCAGATATGGAGAAAGTCAAAATTGTATACTCGGGAACGAATTCGTAATATTTTACCTCAATATTACTGTCACATTCGCCAGATTTTATAATCGATAAATCACAAGTTTAATATTTCCTTGGCAACGCTTCTAACATACCGTTCTGAAATGTTTAGACATTTGACTGAGCAAATAACAGGTGTGTTTCTTTCGATATGGTTACAGAAACTGTAAATCACGCCTTTGTCTTGGGTATTTGCACATATGAAAAGTGCGTAAATTCATATCGCGTTCTAAAACTCTAAAAGTTGGTGAAGGTAAGCCAAGATTCGTCGCGGGAATGGAGATAAAAGTAACAAAAGACAGGCGCTTTTAGGTCGATCTTCTCCTCTCTCCACCTTTTGAGAGGAAAGGGAAACGAGAGAGAGAGCGGCTGATTGTGAGACAACCTGGTCCTCTGTAGGCTACAGTCATTTATTTTTTTCTTAATCGCCAGGATCTGAATAGTAGACCTCAAGTGCTGTTGGCCAAGTAGTGTCGAGGAAGAGAGAAAAAAAAGAAGGAAGGAGAGATTAAGGGAGCGACGGTTGCTAGGGAAGAGGGGGTGAAAAAACAACCGAGGGTCGTTCTTCTTTTGTTTGGATAACAGCGGTACATTTATAGGGGTCTCTCCTTGTAATCGATCTGAGGAAAAAAATGAGAAGCGGTAATATTATCTGACAAAGTCACCTCAAGTGTTTTAACAGCTTATTCTCGATATTGCACCCAATTTAATCTTTTTCTCTGTTTCGTTTTCATTCTCTTCTTTCTTCCTCTTTCCTTCTTTTCCAATCTTTCTTCCCTTCTCAATTAGGAATCTTTTTTATCTCTTCCTCTCTTTCTTATCTCTTCATTTGTCTTTCTTACTTCTTCATCTTCCTCATCATCTTTCTCCTCCTTCCTCTTCCTCTGTCTTTTCGACTTCCTCTTCCTCTTTCTCTTCCTCTTTCTCTTCCTCTTTCTCTTCCTCTTTCTCTTCATCTTTCTCTTCCTCTTTCTCTTTTTCTTCCTCTTTCTCTTCCTCTTTCTCTTTCTCTTCCTCTTTCTCTTCCTCTTTCTCTTCCTCTAACTCTTTCTCTTCCTTTCTCTTCCTCTTTCTCTTCCTCTTTCTCTCTTCCTCTTTCTCTTCCTCTTTCTCTTCCTCTTTCTCTTCCTCTTTCTCTTCCTCTTTCTCTTCCTCTTTCTCTTCCTCTTTCTCTTCCTTTCTCTTTTTCTTCCTCTTTCTCTTTCTCTTCCTCTTTCTCTTCCTCTTTCTCTTCATCTTTCTCTTCCTCTTTCTCTTCCTCTTTCTCTTTTTCTTCCTCTTTCTCTTCCTCTTTCTCTTTCTCTTCCTCTTTCTCTTCCTCTTTCTCTTCCTCTTTCTCTTCCTCTTTCTCTTCCTCTTTCTCTTCCTCTTTCTCTCTTCCTCTTTCTCTTCCTCTTTCTCTTCCTCTTTCTCTTCCTCTTTCTCTTCCTCTTTCTCTTTCTCTTCCTTTCTCTTTCTCTTCCTCTTTCTCTTTCTCTTCCTCTTTCTCTTCATCTTTCTCTTTCTCTTTCTCTTCCTCTTTCTCTTCCTCTTTCTCTTCCTCTTTCTCTTCCTCTTTCTCTTCCTCTTTCTCTATTCCTCTTTCTCTATTCCTCTTTCTCTCTTCTTTCTCTCTTCCTCTTTCTCTTTCTCTTCCTCTTTCTCTTCCTCTTTCTCTTCCTCTTTCTCTTCCTCTTTCTCTCCATTTCCCTTCCTATTTCTCTTCCCATTTCCCATTCTCTTCCACTTTCTCTGCATTTCTCTTCCTCTTTCTCCATCACTTTTTCCCCTTCCTCTCACCTATTCTCCTCAACTTTCTCTTCCTCCCAAATTTCTCCCCACTTTCTCTTTCTCTATCACTTTCTCTCTCTTCGTGTTCCTCTATCTCTCTCTACTCCGCTTTCTCTTCTTTCATTCCTTCCTTCCAAAACTACTCTCCATTCTCTCTCTCTCTCTTCTCTAATTTCTCTCTCTCTCTCACTTCCTCACTCACCCGATAACGACACTTTCTCCACTTCCTCCAAATCTCTCTTCCTTCGCCTCTTCTTTTCCCACTCCCCTTTCCTCTCTATCTTTACACTTTTCGGTTTTCCCCATCCTCCTGCCATATCTTTTCTCCCTCTCTTCTTTCCTTACTTTCTCACTTCTATTCCTATATCTTCCTCTCTTTCTCTGCTTCCTACTTCCCTTTTTAATGTTTTTCGTCATTCCTCAAAAGCACTATTATCTTCGTGATGTCGGTCCGTACGTACGCTAACCAAACTTAATACTTATAATGTACACATATATATATATATATATATTAGCATATTTCAACCGAATCAGCGAAACAGGGGTGCATTACAATTACAAATTAAACTCATTCAGTAATTAAGGATTTGAAAGGAATTGCCAGAACGGCTTTAAATTAAATTTTGTGTATAAGATTTGTACAGCGTGCCATAATGAAACCAATATGTTTAAAACGGAGCTAAGGAGCAGGGCTAAGACAATAAAAAGTTAAATAATATTTCTTTTACACGTAATTCCAGAGAACTGACGGCATGGATTTTAACCAAATATGATATATATATATATATATATATATATATATATATATATATATATATATATATATATATATATAAAATCTTTATATAAATAAATACCCAAATTATTACATTTAAACCGGGTCGAACAAACAAGGCTGCCACAATGTCAAGGTTAGAATTTTTCCGTAACTATCAATTTGGATGGTATTGGATGAACGGATTTCAAAGAAATTTCGTTTGTTGGGTGAGTATAGAATTGCGAAACCAAATGAACATATTTAAAACGTATATAAATAGCAAGGCTGCCACAATATAAGGAAAAATAATTTTCTGATTTCAAAGCAAATACATATGTTAGTATATGATTACCACGGCGAATTCGCCAAAAAGTACTTTTTTACCACGGGAAACCTGCGTACAGATCTATTGAAAGCTTATTGCACCTGCGCACAAACACGAATTCAGCGTGGAAGAGTCCATTCTCGAAAGCGAGCTACGCGGGGGTGAGGGTATGCACGCGTGGGGTAATCAGTCATTCTCCACAGCCGCCTTCCCCTTAAGCTTTCCCCCTCCACAGCCACCTTCCCCTACATCACGTGACTCTTCGCGCATTTAGGTGCCATAAGCTTTCAATACATCTGTACATCCCTACTTGTTAATGCTTTTCGTCATTCCCGAAAATCACTATTATCCTCGTGATGTCCGTTCGTCCGTACGCGTGCATCGGGGAAGAATTGGCTGAACCGATTTCAACCACATTTGGTACCTAGAATCTTCACATAAATTAATGACCTAAGCCGGCATATTTGTGCTAGATCAACTGAGCAGGCGTGCCTCAATTGCAAAGTTTAACTTTTCGATAATTATCGATTTTGGAAGGAATTGACCGAACCGATTTCAACGGATTTTTGTTTGAAAGAGGCATGCAAAATAGAATAACAAAATCAAGATTCTTTTTAAAGATACAGAAAGCAGGACTGCCACAATGCAAGGGATAAAAAACATTCATTTTACGCGTATTTGTGTTGAACTGTCCGCGTCAATTTGAATCGAATTTAATATTTATAATGAACACACACAAAACCAAAGTAGAATATGAACGGATTTCAAATAATTTTCGTTCGTAGGGTGAGCATAGAATGGGAAGAACGATATGAACATGTTTGGAATGGATCTAAACAGCAGTGCTAACACAATATAAGGAAAAACGATTTCCTGGTTATATAGCAAATACATTAGTATGCGATTATACCAAGGCGAATTTGACGAAAGGCGCTTCTGTACCACGGGAAACCACGTGTGCGCCCCCACTCCATTCCCTCTCTATTTCTCTCTACATCCCTTTCTCTTTGCACTTTACTTTCTCCCTTCCACCTTCCTTGGCCTCTTCACTCATTTATTTTCTCCTCCTATTCTATTATCCATTCCATCCATTCTCTCTTCTCCCTCCTCTCTCTCTATCTTCCTATCTCTTCCTTACTTGCTCTTCCTTCATTCCACCTCTTGCTCTATCTTCTTTTCCCTCTCTTCCTTCCTTTCTACTCCATTCTCTCTTCATCTCTCTCTCTGCTGCTTTTCTCTTCGTCTTATCTCTATCTCTTTTTTCTTCGCCAATTCCCCAATCAAATCTCTTCCTCTTTTTATTATGCATCTTTATTCGCATCTTCATTAGTTCCTATTCTCCTCCTGTTCTACTTGTAATTATCTACTATGCATTCCATCATCCCACTTCCTCCCGCTCTCTCTCTCTCTCTCTCTCTTCCTTTTTACTATTTCTATGTCATTCTGCTACTTCCTCTATCTTCTTTTCTTTCTCTTCGCTCCCGTTCTCATCGTCCTGCCTTCCTTTCTCTCTCTCTCTTTCTGCCTCTCTACTTTTTTCCTTATCTCTCCCTCTTTCCTTCACCAATTCTCAATGCTATCTCTTCCTCTCTTTGATTACGCATCTTTCTTTGTCTATTCACTCATTTCCTTTATCCTCTGTTTCTAGTTATCCTAATCTATTATCCATTATTTCTCATCGCTCCTCTCTCTCTCTCTCTTGTTTCTTACTCTTTCATTCTTATTCTGCTTATTCGCCCTCTCTTCGTTCCCTTTCCATCTTCCTTCTTCATATTCCTCTCTTCCTCTTTATCTTCTTCCCTTCCTTCGTTTGTGTTCCTCTATTCATTTCTCCTCCTCTTTATCTTCCTCTCTTCCATTCTCTTCCTCTCTCTTTCTCTTTCCCTTATCTTTCCCTATTCTCCCCTCCCCTTCCGTCAACAATTCATCTCTTGAATTATCACACTTCATCTTTTTCGTTCCGTATCATCCTTACATCTTTCGTTCCTTTCCTCATCATATTCTACTTGTACTAATCTACTTTCCATTCCCTCTCTTCCTCATTTACCCAATAATTACAATCTCTCTAACTCTCCTCCCTTCTTCTTCTCTCTCCCCCATTCCCTCCTTTAATCCTCCCTCCCTCCCTCCCTCTCTCTCTCTCTCTCACTCCCCTCAACCCAACTTGTTCCAACCTTCGTTCTCCAACTCCTTCCATAGCAATTTTGACGCACAACACGACATGTTACCCCCCCCTCCCCCCCCTTCATCCTCGCGTGTGCATTCTTCCTTGCCTCTTTCCCGCCCACAATTCCCTCCCACTCCCTCTCCTTCTTCCTCCCCGTCTGAGAGAACCTTATTCTACAGCAAAACCTCTAAAACCATTGTAACCTTTTTCTTTGCCTCTCCTCCGATCTTCTTCCTTCCTTCCTTCCTCTCTCCCTTTCCTCCTTCTCTCCCTCCTGCTCTCCCTCCCTTCCTCGTTCTCCTCCCTCCCTCTCACTCTCTCCCTTCTTCTCTCTCCCTTCATCTCTTTCCCCCCCCTCCCCCCCCCTCTCTCTCCACCTTCCTCTATCCTTCCATTCCTCTCTCCACCTTCCACTCTCCTTCCATTCCTCTATCTCCCTTATTCCCACCCTCTCTCTCCTTTCTCCCTCTCCCTACCTCTCTCTCCATCTTCCACTTTTTCTTCTTCTTCCCTCTCTCTCCCTTCCTCCCTTCATCTCTCTTTCCCACCCTCTTTACCCCTTTCTCTCTATCCTCTTCTTTCTCTTCCACCCTTCATCTCTCTCTCCCTCCCTCCCACTAGCTCCCTCCCTCTCCTTTCTCCTCCCCGTCTAAGAACCATATTCTATAGCAAAACCTCTAAAACCATTGTAACCCTTTTCTTTGGCTTCTCCTAGCTTCTCCCTCCCTCCATCTTCCTCTCCCTCCCATTCTCCATCCCTCTCTCCTACCCCTATACCAAGCCCTTTCTCTCCCTCCCAGCATTGTCCTAGCGGCATCCAGAAAGAACCCTTTACCCCTTGGAAAACCCTTTTCTCCCCACCCTCTCATATACTCCTGGTCGCCTACTCCTTAGCAACCGCACATCCACCCTTTACCCGCGCATTTTCGCCCCCGCCCTCCGCCTTAGCAACCGACGCCGCCACCCCCATCTACCGGCGAATCTTTCAACCCAACCCTTTTCCCTTTTGCTTACCCCTCCCTCTTCTCGCGTGCTATCTCTCTCTCTCCCTTTCTCTCTCTCCCTTTCGGTCTTAATGCTGTTCTCATGTTAAGCCGAGGAAGGGAGTGGGTAGAGGGAAGGAAGGCGAGAAGAATGGAAAGGAGGGAGTGGGAGGGAGGGAGATGGGAGGTAAAAGGGATGAAGAGTTAATGAAAGTTTTGAGACAAGGGAGTGTGAGAAAGGGTGGTAAAGATCAAGTTCTGAAGTTGGAAAAGAAGACGAAATATATGAAAGAGAGAGGAAGGAAGGATGAGAGAAAGAGGAGGCGAAGTAAAGGAAATTGGAAGACGAAAGTTTTTAAAGAGAGGCGAGGATAAAGAGGAAGAGAATGGGGCGTTCGAAAATCTTTTTTTTTAGTATTCGCGTTAAAAATTATTTCGCCACCCGACGTAAATTTTAAAGAACAAAATGAAGAAGTGTCGATCCTTCTAGAATGTTTTCTAAAAGCCACTAAAAGCGCTAAAACAAATATTTCATTTTGAAAAAGAAACCATTTAAGTTATTTAAAGTAATTTATTGAAGATTTTTATATATTAAAGAAGATAATCGAAACGGAACTTATGATGCCTATATATTCCATTTAATCCCATGTTGCTTTTCGCGTTCCAAAATTTCATAATTTAGCGTTACATAAAATATTTGGAAAAATTCGTTCGAATGGAAAACTATGTTGATCACGCGTATTTGTGTGACAAAAATAACGCGCGTATATAAATAGACTACAACGAATTCGAATCCAACAACAGTCGTTGCCACGGCAACACTCTCGCAACGACTGATAAAAACTGCAAAAACTGTAGTATTTACGCGAAATTCGAAGAAATGCGATCGATGAGCAAAATTCTACGATTGAAATTAGAATCTCCATTTATTTCCTCGGAGAATAGTACAAATCCCTCTCCGATATTACCATTCAAAGATATATCAATGTGCGAGAGAATATTACCCTGCACGATGGATTTCACAGATTTCCCACGTACTAAATCAAATGGGAAGGATAGTGTTCCTGGAATCGAACCCGGGACTTTCAATCTTCGCAACGAAAGCTATCCTCGGGAGAGCTCGGCCCCAGTAGCAAGAGATTGTAAAAATTGGTTCAAAAGATATTTGACAAACACAACGTAGGAAGTATAAGCCAATATCCGCGCTGGAATGTATGCTAAAAACGAGATTAGGAGCAGGCACAGAAATGGGGAAAGAAAGTGAAAAGTAGAGGGATAGAGTATATAAGCGAGACTGAAAGACAATGAGAATGAGAAACAGAACGGCGAGAAACGTCAACAAGTCTATGAAGTGCAACTTTTTAAGTGATAATGTGACAGAAATCACAACTATATTCCGAATGAAAGGCTTTTTTTAGTATCGGTCTCTGTTATGGGAGAGTGAAGGAGTTAGGGAGGGAGAGATATAGGGGAATGGAGATAGGAAGGGACAGAGAAATGGTGAGAGCGAGGAAGGGATGGAGAGAGGAGACGGAGGAGAAGAGGGGAAGATGGGGTGAAGGGAAGAAGAAAGGGCGAGAGAGAGAAGGAGAGATATGAAGAGAGAGAGGGCAGAGAGGTGTGGAGAGAGAGAGAGAAGAAAAATGAAGAGCGGATTAATAGGAGAGAGGGAGAGAGAAGAGAGGAAGGGAGAGAACGGGTGAAGATAGGAAGTGGGGAGAGCTAGAGAAAGGAAGAGTTGGAGAGGGAGAGAAAATTGAGGAATAATTGAAGATTGCAGGAAGAGGATGAGAGAAGAGACAAAGAGAAAAAAATCGTGAGAGATGAAAAAAGAAGAGAGGAAAAAGAGAGAGAATGAGAAAGAGAGAGAATGAGAAAGAGGAGAAGGGAGAGAGGAAATATAGGAGAGGAAGAGAGAGGGAAGAAAGGATAAAGAGTGGAAAATAGAAGAGGAGGAAGAGAATAACAGCGAGAGAGAGGAAGAGGGAAGATGAGAGAGAGGATGAGAGGGAGGAGAGAGAGGGAGGAGAGAGGGAGAGAGGAGAGAGAAAGAGAATAAGGGAGAGAAGAAATGAGAAGATGAGAGAGATGAAGATAGGAGAGAGAGAGAGGAAGAGAGGAGAGAGGAAAGGAGAGAGGAGAAATGAAAGAGGAAAAGAGAAGAGGAGACAGTAAGATTTAGAGATGAAAAGAGAAAGGAAGAGAGAGAGAGGAGTAATGAGTGAAGGGAGAGGAAGAGAGTAAGAATAAAAACACAGCGATAGAAGTTAACAAACCGTCTCGACATAAGTACACATAACAGATAAACACTCCAACTTCTGCGTGCCATATGATCCCTTACACGACAGGGTTATATCGCCTGACAATGCAAAAGGATTGATAGAGAGGGAGTATAGGAAAAGACGGAAGAAAGAGGGAAGGGAAAAGCAGTGGGGTTAACGTAGGGGGAAGGGAATGGAAGGTAGAGAGAGAGGGAGGGAGAGAGAGAGAGATGAATTTCTGAGATTTTTCTCGCGTTGAGACAGAAGAAACCGAAAGAGCCGAGTTACTTTAGCGGCAAGGAATTCGGAATCCATTGTCCAGGCCGAGAAAGAGAAGGAACTTTCAGACACATTGTTCAGTGACGCAAAATGGTAGGAGGGAGAGGAAATGTAGGGAGGGATTTAGAGAGAAAGAGGTAGGGATAAAGAATCCGAGGGATATAATAAAAAATTCGGAAGGTCTTAAAAAGGTACCTCGGGGAAACCCGCCGCCGACTACAGCGCCGTCCGCGAAAGGCGGCGAAAGGGGGAAGCTTCCTGGAATCGCGCAGTCATTTTTGTCTTTCCGTGATTCGCGTTTTTTTTTTTAAGCGCTGCTCTTCTTTTGTTTTCACCTCCGCGCGCGTCTTTTCTAATTTTTATTTCGTCGCGGGAAAAAATTGCCTCGCTTTAGCCGTCTTTGATAAACTTTATTCGGTTTTTGAATTCTTGGAAGGCTTCTCTCGTCTGCCTTTTCCTCGATAAAATAAACAAATAATATAAATTACAGTTACTCATTGTAGGGTTCGATTTAAATGGTTGTGAATAAACACCGTTAACCTAAAAATTTCAAAATCTTCCACGAGTGTCGCATTTTCACTACTAAGTTCTCCATGAAATAATACGTCAGGAGTTTTAATTAACTTTATCGCACTCAGATTTAATATATTTCGGCGAAAAAACGACCAAAATAAAAGAGAAAATCCGCTTTTGTCATGCCAGACAGCCACGCTTCGTTCAGTATTCCGTAACCTTTTCTAAGATACTTTACGTCTTAAGGAACCATACTGAGCTTATACGGCCACGGGACAAAACAATTATTGAATCTTCAGTATTTCTTGAATAACTAAAACTAGCAAATTTTACCTGTGTTCTTTTTCCGAAAAATTAGCTGTTCCGGGGACGGTGGACCAAGCCTACAACAACGCATTCGCCGAAGTTTAGAGGGCGACAAAAGGTCCGCCATGCGAGAAGTCTCATTGTAATATGCATAGGTAATTTTAATACATAAAGTTTCAGCGAATCTTAATTGGAAGAAATCCAATTTCCGTAATTTTTAATGATAAAAACGGATGAAACGCATTAAAATGAGTCGATATCTGTCCTCGTCTTTTAGAAAAAACAAAAGATACCGAAGTATTTTAAGAAATGTAAACGTCGGAAACTACAAAAGCCTAAAAATAGGTTTTGAAATGAACGATGATATTCGTGGCCAATTTTGCAGTGAAAATGAACGATTTCAATCGCGGAATTTTAAGATTAAATTTAACGTCGAAGACTAGCGAGCCTAAATATAATCTTTTCTTCTGATCTCCTATCCGTTTAGTAATAATTTGCCCTGTAATTGTAATGTTGAGCAAACTACAAAAAATCTGATATAGCTACCACATGACTTTCTCCACATCTGCAATATTTCTAAAAATTCCGAATAGGTTAGATAACAATAAATATTTTAAGAAACTGCATTGTATTTGTATGGCAAAAATAACGCGTGTATTTATTAAACTATATCGAATCCGAGTCCAACAATATTGGTTGCTATGACAACATTCTCGTAATGAGTGATAAAAACTGCAAAAAACGCCAGTATTTACACAAAATTCGAGAAAATGAGACCGATAAACAAAATTCTAGGATAGAAATTAGAATTTTAATTCCTTTCCTCAGAGAACAGTGCAAATCCCGTTCCGATATCGCAATTTTAAGATATTTTAATGTGCGAGAGAAAATTACCCTGCACGATGGATTTCACAGATTTTCCATGAAAATCAAATGGGAAGGATAGCGTTCCTGGAATCGAACCCGGGACTTTCAATCTTCGCGACAAAAACTATCCTCGGGAGAGCTCGGCCTCGGTAGCAAGAGATTTCCACCAAGCGTCATGAAAATCGGTCTATCGCTTCAAAAGTTATTAGGGGGGACAGACAGACAGACAAACACAACGAAGAAACTATAAGCCGATTCCTATTTTGAAAAGTAGGCAAAAATATGCGTCGACCCAAATATGAAATATACAATAAAAAATATATGAAATATTTAAAACGATATAAAAATCCGAAATAATCCTAAGAAATTTTTCTAGCGAAATAATTTCAAAAGGTTTTATTAACGCAACAATAAAAAATTCACAATGATAAAAAGACGCAAAGAATCAAAAGCTAAAAGTGAATCATTCAAATCTCAGAATATTAAAACGAGTCACTTTAATTCAGCTTGACAGTCTTTGTGAAGGGGTTTTCGTGAAAATCGCCAGTCAATTCGAATGATAAACAACGCGAAATCGCCATTTAGGCAAACCAATAGGTAACCGTGGCAATTATCAAGATGTTACCAACAGACCAGACTAAAGTAACCAAGGTAACATGCTTTGAAAAACGGTTACCTTGATAATAACTAACCATCAATAATTTTGCAAGCTACCCTTCTTATTTTTGTCCTAAAATAGATTGCTCATTAATGCTTCAACAAAAATCTTTCGACATTCAAAACAATCGATATTTCCGTAAAGGAAACAATAAATTACCGAAACATTAAATTAAATCGCATTAATTTCTCTAATTCATAAGCATTTATCGTCAAAACAAACCTACAGCGTCGAAGTTAACATTTATTTCACCAAACTCAAGATATAACAATTCTAATGCGGCACTTCCATCGCGCAAAATGCGGCCCGGACAAGAATTAAAAATTCACGCGCCCGAGCCAGGCGGGCGAGGTCACTCACCATCATTTCACAGACAAAAGACGAGCGACGATTCCGATGACGTTGTCGGAGAACAGAGGGATGGACGTCTTTCGAACTGCAAAAGATTAATAAGATACCGATCAATAATAACTCTTTTTATAAGTCTTCTTTAATCCGCGAATTGACGGAAGATATTACAGCAGGCCCTCAACACTCGCGGTAAAGTAAAATACGCGGATATCAGTAAAAAAAATCTGATGTGGCCACCACACGACTTTCTCCATACCTGTTATAATATATCTAAGAATTCCAAACGTGTTAAATGATAATAAATATTTTAAGTAGCTGCGCGAAAAATTCTAAGACATTACAAAGAACAGAAATAAACTCAAGCCGTAAGCTTCTAATATTGGATATAGCCACGATGCCCCAACAATAAGGAAAATAAAAAGGAGCGTAACTAAGACGTAACTAAGCGTAAACATTAGTGTTTACAAAAGTCGCCTCTAGGTGGTGTGGTAATGACAGTAAAAAAAATATGGTTTTTTAAATATCTCTCAAAAAATATATGGAAAAATGTTTCGAACACAAGTAGTAAAAAATTATATTTCCTACAACTTTTATTCCACTAATGCTTTACATTGATCGAGTATTAGAGCAATTATTTCAAAGAAACGGGTAAGTGACAAGAGTAAACAAACGCCCACTTCCGGTTGGCCGAATTTAACCGAAAACTAATCAACTCTTGAGCCTTTAAAAAAAGTCTATCATAAAATTTTGCGCAGAACTGATTAATAGTTTTTGAGTTGGAACACCAAAAAAATTCATATCGCATACACAGATATCACCGAGAAAATAGTCAAAACGCACACATGGGACCTCAAAACATGCATTTCCGTTGAAATCTAGAACTATTTTCTTCATGAAAACTATGTTTATGCTATATTTAGGATGCCCATGTGTCCAGGGTTTCCGGGATTTATCCCGGATGTCTAGTGTCCCGAAAATTTTTCGGGACGCACATTTGTCCCGGTATTTTGGTTTGCTGTCATTATGTAAAGTCGTCAGATGCAAAAATCGCAGATGCAAAGAGACAGAGGTATTGTTAATTGGCCTCTTATCCATAGCACGAGTTTTTTTTAGCCAAATTTCCAGACTGGAAACAGGCTTACGTTGCGTCTGTCTGTCCGTCACCCCTATTGACATTTGCATCGAAAGACCGATTTTCACGACACTGAGGCGGAAATCTCCTGCTACTGGATCCGAACTCCCGAGGATAGTTTTTGTTACCTATATTAAAAGTTTTGGGTTCGATTCCAGGAACACTATCCTTCCCATTTCATTTTACATGGGAGGTCTGAAATCCATCGTGCAGGATAATTTTCTCTCGCGTATTAAAGTATCTGGAAATGGAAATCAAATTAATGGTGTAGAACGTTGCTTATTGATTGTATTTCTTAGAATTTCGCGTAAATACCGGAGATTTTGGAGTTTTCATCACTCTTTACGAGGGTGTTGCCATAGCAACGACTATTGTTGGACTAGTATTCGGTATAGTCTAGTACGCGCACGCAATATTTTGACACATAATGACGCGTGATCAATTTAATTTTCCGTTCGAATGTATTTGTTATATTTTATAAGGGTAAATTACGAAATTTGATAACACAAAAAGCAACTCATTCCGGGTGATTTTATTCGTTTACAATAAAAAAGTAAATGAAAATTCTGAAAAGAAATATTTTTAACGAGTGAATTGATAATTAAATCCTTCCATTGCATTCCATCGTAGAATTTTGCTCATCTATAGTATTTCTTCGTATCTGCCACAAATCATGTCGTTTCTGTAGTGTTTATCAATCGTTGCGAGAGTGTTGACATCGCAACGACCATTGTTGGACCAGGAAACGGTACAGTCTAATTTGTAAGCGCGTCATTTTTGCCGAACGAAAATTCGCGTTCATCATTTGGTATTCCGTTCAATTGTGTTTGCTATATTTTATAATAGCGCTAAATAATGAAAATTGGGAACACAGACATCAACATGTACGCGGTAATTTTAAAACTATCAAAGCCAATATATGTAAGTATTAAATAAATGATTTAATGAAAATTAGACATCAGAAGTTCCGATTCTATTACAATCTGTAATACTGGGACAAATACGTCCCACTAAAAAATATCAATGGGAAACATGCATCCCATACCCTCCATTCCCCTTCCCTTGTTAATGCACAAAAATCGTTTCGTCCCCCACCTCCTGTCATGGCAACCGTGGCACGAAGGGATTTCGACTGATTGTTGATGACAGACGTACAAACGGTCAAAACACGTCAAAATAGGAGCTTTCTTTCCCTTCTAAGAAGATAGGGGGGGAGGGGAGAGAGGGGAGGAAGATTTTTAGAGCCGAAGAAGGGGAGCATTAAGGGAGAAACATCCTAAAATGGACGCTTGGTTTAAAAGGGAGGGAGGGAGGGGGGGGAGATTGGAAGAAGAGGGTTGTGATATTCAAAGTGAGGGAGAGAGAGAGAGAGGGAATGAGGGGGAGAGAGAGAAGGAGGGAGAGAGGGAGGGAGAAGGGCAGAATACGTCCCCACATTGAGTCAAGGGATGAAATTAAGAAGGGAGAGAGAGATAGTGGGGAGGGAGAATAGGGAAAGAGGAAGTGAAGGGTTGACTGGTGGGTTTGGGTGAGGAATGGTCCCTTATTTTAGGGAGAGAGGGAGAGGGTGTTAGATGTAGGAGAAGGGAGAGAGAGGGAAAAAGATTTTCTGGTATGGGGAGAGAATGGGACGGACAGGGTGATGAAGGAGAGAGGGAAGGAAGAGGGTTGGGGGAGGGGTAGATGAATAAAAAAGGAGGAAGAAAAGGAGGGAGGGGGAGGGAGGAAGGAGGAAGAGAGAAAGAGGGAGGTAGAGAGAGAGAGGGAGGCAGAGTGAGGGAGAGAATAGCAGAAGGGGAGTGAGAGTGAGAAAGAGATAGGAAGGGAGAGAGATGGGGAAGGAGGGATAGAGAGAGGGAGGAGGGAGAAAGAAGGAAGATGAAGGAAGGGGGAGGGAGAAAGGGAGGAAGGGAGAGAGATAGATAGAGGGAGACAGTGAGGGATAGAATAAGAGAGAGGGAGTGAGAGTGGGAAAGAGTTAGGAAGGGGAGAGGGAGATGGGGAAGAGATGGAGAGAGGAAGAAGGGAGAGAGAAAGAAGATGGAAGGGAGAAAGAGGAAGAGAGAGGGAAAGATAAATAGGAGGGAGAGAGATAGATGGATGGAGGGGGAAATAGGGAGGGAGAGAGGGAGGGAGATTAAGACGGATGGAGGGAGAGAGAGGGAGGGAGAAATAGGATGGGAGAGGGGGAGGGAGAAATAGGGAGGGAGAGGAAGTGTTGGAATGAGATAGTAATAAACATTTGAAAACACATGCAAATATTACAAAATATGCGCTCTTTCGAACAACTTCAAAACTCCCAAAAACCTATTGGAAACTGTTTTAGTAGGTAACTATGTTTGGAACAATGAAGGCGTAACTTTGGCGATAACTTTCCGAGGTAACTTTCTGGTCTGACTTGGTTCCTATAAGTTCGTCGGTAGCTTTTGTGGGGCTAACTTTCAAGGTCAAATGGCGGGTTATTTTTTGGGGGGGAGGGGTTACTTTTATTTGGTAACCTTGTGCGAGGTTAATGTTCCGGTTACCTAGCGGAAAGTATGTTTGCGGGTAGATTTATAGCTGTGAATTGTTGCCAACTTTAAGGTACTCAAACTCAAACGTTGATTAATGGTGAAATCGTAAGGTAGGCAGGTAGATTCAACATTTCGTGCATATCTGCGAAAATGTCGGTAAATTCGAGAAATACCCAAGTAAAAGTTTAATCCAACATTGCAGGATTAAGTTTTACCTCGTGAGAAATAGTTTAACACTAAAAATTATAAATTGTTAAGGCGCTTTTCGGCAGCAAAAAGAAAATTCGGGGAATCATTTAATCGTTTTAAATTTTTTTAAAACCAGTGCTATTGTTGTCGCTTTATTGTCCGTCCGTCTGTGATTAAACAATTTTTTTGTTGCAAGAGATAGATTAAAATATTCACTTACGGTTTGGTTGGTACTAATTTAATATTACGTTTCGCATTTTACGAACACTCCATTAGTTTGAATTTTCACCGTTAAGAGGGCGCCAAATTCGGATAATGAGCATATTTTATGGTAATATTGAAGACATACTATTTATGCTATAGATTCTATATTTAGGTGGTCTGATGCGGTGATTATTTAACAAATAATACGTTTAAATCTACAGAATTAAGTGAATTCCGGCAAAGTTTTACGGGATATTCAGAACAATTTGAAATTTGCGACAGCATGACAAGCAGATATACCTTTCCTCCAATGTTGTTTTTCATTATGTCGCCATAAATAATGAATATTGATTCGAAAAATTAACAGAAATTGCATATATGTACTTAGTAAATGATCTAATAAATATAGAAGCCTACTTCTGTCCCTTTGTGGCTCCCCTGTCACGCTATAAAAATGAGAATAACTCGTAAAAATATCAAGATATATTATTTTAAATTTGACAGGAAGCCTAGATTCGCATGTTTTAAGGCGATGACGAAAGATGATCTCAAAAACGCAAGAATATAGAGAGTAGGGAGATGAGAGAGAGAGAGATGGGGAAAGAGGGAGAGAGGATGGAGAGAGGAAGAGAGGGGTGAAGAAAGGTGGGGAGAGTGAGAGAAAGAGAGAGTGAAAGATAGAGAAAAAGAGAGGAAGAGAGTGAGAGAGGGAAAGGCCGAGGAAGAGAGAATGAGAGGGAGAGGAGAAAGAAGAGATAGGGCGAGAGGGAGAGAACGATAGAGAGGGAGAAAGATAGTGGGAGATCCAGAGAAATAAGCAAAATAAGAAAGACCATAAGGGATGTAGAGAGGGAGAGAGGCCTTCATCAGACTTATATAGAGGGAGGGAGGAAGGTTTCCACAGAAAGATGGAAGGGGTGAGTTTTTGCCTGGGTTTAAAGGGGACTGGGCTGGAACCACCCTCCCTCTCCGTAGCCTGGGGGATGAAAGATTGAGAAGGGTTGAAGGGATGGTAGAAGAGTGGGAAGGAAAGGTTTTCGGGAGGGAGGGTGGTTGAGGAAATAGGGGTTTGGACCAGAAAGGGGTGGTTATTTTCGGGGTGGTTATTTTCGGGGTACCATTTTGAGGGGTGGAAATATAGAGAAAGGGGTAGCTTACCCCCTATCAGAATAGGGACAAGGTGGGCAAAATGGCTCCCCCACACCCTTGGAAATAAAAGACGCCGCTACGAATACATCTTAGCGCCGCGAGAATAAATTCTCGGGCGAGAATTAGGGTGTGCGGTGGAAGGGGCGCGCGCAGGAGTTTCGAAAAAGAGATCGTTAGGAATGAATACATATTTCAGACCGCGTTATAAATTCCTCCGCGCGTTGAATGCCGTGTCAGGCAAGCCCCATATATATATATATATATATATATATATATATATATATATATATATATATATATATATAATGCGGTCGTTTCGACGGGTTGCTTCGGCGACCGTAAAAAAATCCCGATTCATGCGATCTTGTGATTCGAGACCTGGTTGTTCCGGATACCTGTTATGGTTTCTTAAAAAACTGATGTGGCCACCACATGACCTTCTCGATACCAGTAATAATATTTCTAAAAATTCCAAATAGGATAAATGTTGGGAATTATTTTGAAACGAGAAAAAAAGAGAAAAAAGTCCGCAATGACCTGGGAATCGAACCCGGTTCTCTTACCACTTGCCGGGCGGATATTCTACCACTGAACTATCGTAGCAGATCAATTTTCTCGTTTCTGAAAGGGGATGTGTTCTTGGTTGGGACGGAACTAGCCAAGCTAGTAGTATCAAACCGCCCCAGCGGATGTCCTCGGAGAGATACATCGATAAATAAGAAGAAAATAAATGATAATAAACATTTTACGGAACTGAGAGAAAATTTTCAAGGCTTTACAAAGGACAGAAATAAACTCAAACCGAAGTCTTCTGATATCGGATACAGCCACGAAGCTCCAACAATTAAGGAAACAAGAGAGGGGTGTTGCGCACATAACGCGTGCATACATGAGATGCGGAGTTCTTTACGATGTTATCACGTCAGAAAAGATACATACTAATGACTTGGTACAATGCTTAAGAACTGGTATATGACGAAGAAATATGGAATTTTCGATTCACCGATATATTTCCTGATCGCTTGTAATTTTTCAGATAAGATTTCCGATCGATATTTCTCCAAAAGTGACTCCTGTCAAGATCACAGCTGATTTCTTCGATAACCAATTCCTGTTCTCTGTTCGAGAGAAAATCCGTTTACCCAACTCAGGACTTGTGAATTAACGCCGGCATTTTAAAAGTTCTAAAACTAATTCGCAGTGGCATAACTCCCTCGAAGGCATCCTAGTGGTTCTGTAAATACACAGGACGTTGATTATTTTACAGCATCAGGCTATATTCTGTTCCCTTTTCTCGAGAGACAAGATGGCTATGTATCATTATATATCGACGTTCCTTACAGAGGAGGAGGATATAACATACGTTATATAGGAGGATACTAATGTTTAGGCACTTCCAGATGAGCTGGAGATTTGAAATTTTTTTCCTAGATAGGATTTTGTGCAAAACCGTCTAGAAAAAAAATCTTGAAAAATGCAGCAATGCGGCCTATAAAAATTTGCAATTGTTTAAACAAATTTTCGAGGTGCTACGGTGCTGAAATTTTTTTAGAGATAGGATTTGTAAAAAAAACGAAATGGGGATTACACAAATTTTGATATTTTAATTTGTTTGGCAGTTAAAAATTCTTAAAGTTTAAAGAATAGATAACTGTTTAAGTACTACGGGATGAGCTAGGATGCTTAAATTTTCAAGCAATTTACAGAGTAGAGAATTTGCACAAATAAACATTTGAATCTCTCCATAAATATATTGTGGCGGCCATTAAAAATGTTTAAATTTAAACAATTAGAAAAATTATATTTCACTTCTAGAAGTGCTACAACTTTAAAATTTGGCAGAAATGTGTGGCGTTTGTACCCCACGGTGGAAAATGTATAATATTTTTAAAATTACAAATTTCAGCGATCGATTTTACTCCAATTATTATCCCATAAAGAAAGAACGAAAATCGATGCAGTGGTGTAAATTTCGATTAAAAAATATTTCTAATAATTAAATATCTCTGAAAAATTTGTGTGTAGTTTCCGCGATCTTTACAACCGATGTAACGCTCATTAGTACTGCTTTCATCCTATAGATGGCTCTGCACACGTTCAAGAAATTTCGATGCTGTTTCGAACGACGGTAACGAAAATAAACAAATAATCAATTACTATAGATGTTCTGTTGATGAAGTCAAGTACGGGGATTGAAATAGCTGAATTTTTTAAAGGTTTATATGGGCATTTCGTGCGAAAGATAGGATATCTCCCGTCATATTGACGGACTTTTCATACTAGTAGGCAAAGAATCACGATTTTAAGAGCGTATCTTCACATGCACTATGACAAAAATTACCCCGAATAACGCTGATTCGGTTAGCGCTCTCTCCACCAGCGCTAAACGGGGTATGACTTCGAAACGACGTAGAAAAACGCAAGTTCCGCGGGAGTACGTTATAAATAAAGAAATTTCGCTCCGCCGGCATTCAACTCAAGGCAGCACTACGGACAGACAAGGATATAAAGCTGCCATTATTATAGAAAAGGGAAAAAGGGTTTAATTTTCGGACCGCGCGACTTGAAATATTCAGCGTGCCGAGCGTAAAACTGTTCCCTTAGGAGTTCCTTAAGGACCGAATAATTCATAGTCTCTTTAAATATGCTTCTTCCTTCTCACATCAGCTCATCAGATATTCTCGCTAATCTCTCTCATATGTAGTGTCTCGACCTCTCTCCCTCCTCTCTCTCCCTCCCTCCTCTCTCCCACACACATTCTCCTTTCTCTCTCCCTTTTTAAACTCCTTCATTCTTCAACAACATCCTTGAAAGTCGTAACTTTTGCGTGTTTGTGTCTCGCAAAATAGTTTGGACGTACACGTGTACGGACCTTGCCATCATTCCTCGGCGGTGATTGTCAGTGCTCGTGAACGGTCCCTTGTTTCTCTTGGATCGAACATAAATCCCCGGCGGGTGCGCACGGAGTTGAAGATGATGATTATTGGAAAATATATTCGGAAGGATTCGGATTTTAATATGTAATAAGCAAGGAAAGGACTTATGGATCATATATTTACGTATTTTAACGAATTAAATAAACCTTGCACCTTGAAAAATCGAAACTCTTGTGTAAACATATGGGAAAGAATATTTGTCTCCTGGAGTCGAACCTGGAACCTTTACGTAAACGAAAATAGTTTTCTCTAGGTCTCCAAGTTGTCAGAAACTAAATGGCGTTCACAGCATTTCTCTATGAAAAACTGTTCAAGAGATAAAGTGGGACGGACATTGAGTAATTATATATATAAGACAGCTGGCTGTTTACGTTTTTTTTAATATAGTTTGTCGTTCGCATCGGTCAGTACATTGTTATTTCAAATTATTGGAAAAAAATTTTAAATCGAGGCATTATGATAAAAACATATTTGGTTAATGTTACTGTAAAATCAGGTAAAGCAAACCTGATATTTGTATGTTTGACTCTAGAAGCAGCTGCATAAGGCTGTCAATGTGTAATAATACAATATATAGGGAATATATCACACTTAATAATATATAGGTCACGTTTTGCATATAATCCAGTTTAATATATTACGGAATTTCGCTAATTCTGCAAGAATGCGGTAGTCCTTAACAACCGAAAGTTTTCACGTCAAAAAACGTAACATTTTCAAGTAAAAAACGGCATTTGTGTACCGAGGGAAATCTACAATAAGAATAAGAAAATTGATTGTTTTTCTCTTAAAAGAGTGCGAGAGCGAAGATCGAAAATAATTTTTTCCCTAATTTTAATTTGCAAAATAAAAGAAGCATGCAAGTGGAGTAATGGATTAATACGTACTTGTTATCTTACGGAAAAAAGAAAACGTCTCCCCGAGTCGAACCCGGATCTTTGAGACGTAGTAGAGAAGAAGTTACAGTGAGAAATTAAAAAGGACAGTACAAGGAGGGAAGTAGGAAAAGGTGTTTGAAGAGAGAGAGAGAGAGAGAGAGGAAGGGAAGATAAAGGAAATACGGATGTAGTACAAAAGAGAAAGGGGAACATAGAAGGTGAGATGAAGAGGAAGGAAAAACATAGGGCAGCCAATGCGGTACAAGAGAGAGTGAGAGGTGGGGGGAGAAGAGAGATAGAGAGAGGGGAAAGGAGAGATAGAGGGAGAGAGAGGGAAGGAGAGATAGAGGGAGAGAGGGGGAAGGAGAGAGAGGGAAGGAGAGAGAGGGGAAGGAGAGGGAGGGGGAGAAAGGACGAGAAAGGGGGAAGGAAAGAGAGGGGGAAAGGGATGGATAGAGAGAGAAAGAACAAGAGAGAGGGGGAGCGAGAGGAAAGGAGAGACAGATGTAGGAGGTGAGAGTGGGAGGGAGAGAGAGCGTGGGAGGGAGGGAGAGACAGTGAGGGAGAAAATCAGGGAGACAGGAGGGAGGGAGAGGAAAGAAGGAAGAAAAGAGGGAGGCAGAGAAAAGGAGGAAGATATGAAAGAGAGAGAAAGAGAGAGGGAAGGAGAAAGGGAGGTAGGGAGAAGTATAGAAATGAAAAGAGAAAGAAATGATGATTATATGACTAGGCGGAGAGAGGAAGGGAGGGAGATAGGTGAGATAGAGAGCAGGGAGAGAATAAGAGAAAGAGGAAGAGAAAGAGTGGGAGGGAGAGAAGGGAAGGAGGAAGAGATGGAGGAAGGGAGATAGAATGGGAAAGAGATAGGGTGAGAGAGGGATTGAGGGAGGGAATGAAGGGGGGAGAGACAGGGAAGGAGAGAGAGATAGGGAAGTACATGGAGGAAGAGGGAGGGAGAGGGAAGGAGAGAGAGAAGGAGAGCGAGAGGGAGAGAGAATGCGAAAGAGATAGGAAGAGTGAGAGAGAGAGAGGGAGAGAATTGTTACAGAGAATATAAGGATGGTCTTGGCCGTGGGGTTTGTCTCTTGGGGGTATAAAGCAATGCTTAGAGAAGTAAGGAGAAGGGGAGAGCGGGAGGGAGAGAGAGGGAGGGAGGGAGAGAGAGAGAGAGAGCAAGGGAAGATGTTGGAAAGGGGTTCGGATTTTGAGCCCGAGGTACCTACACTGGACGGAGCAGATGTTAATTACACTTTCAAAGTCAGGCGAGGGAGGGAGAGAAGGAGGAAGGGAGGAAGGGAGAGGGGGAGAGAGGGAATTACAAGGAGGAGGCTTGAGTATTTTGGTCGGCAGTGAGAGAGAGAGAAGACGCCGGCAGTGGATAGAGGAGGATAAGTAGTATGAAGCACAAAGCATGAGGGAGAGGAAAGTCTAAAGTCGCTTCAACGCGTGGAATTTAAGCGCTTTTTATTTTATTATATTAAACTAGCGCAATTGCCCGTCACATTGCGTGAATTAAGCATCAACTTTAAATAAAAATGAAAATTAATGATACGAAATTTTACAAGCACTGAAAAGTAATCAATAAATATAAAATTCGCATAATTGAGTGTTCCAGAGATTAAAAATAGTTTTGGGGGAATAGAAATTGTTTGACAAAGAAATACATTACGCTAGGGATACGAAAAAAGTATCGATACTTTACTCATATCGGTTATTTCCTTTCGATACCAAGTACTTTTGTACTCGATTCTTTTCTTTCGATTTTCTAGTGACATCGGTACTTTCGGTGCGATACTTTTGTGGTATCGATACTTTTCATTCGATACATCGTATGATTACGGTATCGATACTTTCGTTTCGATATCGTATCCCTACATTCCGCCATACAATTCCTATGCACACGAAATTGTTTTTAATGTATGCTACATTTAATTTTGTCTCTCTCCTTCTCTCTCTACTATCTATTCACCCTGGCATATCCTATCCTACACTCCCTATTTCTCTCTCACCCCTTCCCTTATATGCATATTAATGTATGTATTTATAAACGGTTTTTTCTCTCTTTCTCAGATTATTGTTGTTTTTTTCAATTTCTTTTTCTCTTTCTCTCTATTTAGGAACCTTTCGCGGCTTTTTACACCTCTCTTCTCTTCGTAGGCGTTTTCCGCAGTGGGAAATTTTTTTCTGTGTTAAAACATAACTGATTCACAGTTTTTTTCGACCCCCAAAACTAACAATATCCTTTGGTAATACTCTGTGATCTATTAATGATAATTAACTTGTAATTAGTATGTATTTTGTTGTAATTTCTACGCAAGTCAATTTCTTCCATTCCAGACGAGTCACATTTTTACATTTGTTTAAACATGTTATCGGCAGGAATACGATCTGTAAACCATTTAGTCCTTAACATTTAAAAATGTCTCAGAATTGAGATACAAATTCATGTTCTCCTGTCAATTGACTTATCCGATTCGATTTCGCTCAAATTTTAAGTCTGTAGTTTAAATATTTCCCGATGTATTTTTGCATTTCGGAATGAGGTTGCCATGGTTACAGGCGTTGTTGTCCTTTTTGTGTTTCCAGTGCATTTGCAGTTATCTTACACTAAAAGAATAATAATTGATTGGGAATTAACGACGAAGTTCTAATCCTTTCGATACTTAAGACTCTGAGACTTGATGTGATAGAGAAGAGTATTAAAATGTCTGTCGGATAAGTTTGGGTGGTTCATATCCCAAAGAATGTTTACTCAAATAAAGACGTTAACTTCATGGAATTGGTTATTAAAAAACTGATATTTATATAAACGCTTGTTCCTAAATTAATAGAAGAAACTCCGCGCGGTTATTGCTAATTATATTATATTCTCAACAAAAGATTGGCATTCAAAACAAAACGTAAAACACTAATTCAATCACAAGTTATTAACAACACACCTCGGTGTAGTTTTAGCAGCTGCAATGTGATCTTCATCACTATTCTAAAGCAAATTAAACGAATTTTCACTTCCATTTCATTGCTGTAGAAACGTAAACAAAATATTGTAACCATAGTAACGCACCCGTTGAAAATCCCGCTAAAAAGCAAACGAACAGAAAAACTCAAAAATCAATCCACGCCTGTCATCAGACAAAATCATCCAGAAAATCTCAGCCTGTCGTCAACCGTACATAATTTTCTTGGTTATGTGCAATCCACGATTGTGGCGCCATCCTTAAAAAGCCTTAATAAAAGAGCGGGAGAACCTGGAACTATTTATTGCTGATTGTAATGCTAATTTTAATAAGCAGGCAGAAGATTGAAATTTGGTAGGAATGGTCGATCCTTGCAGTAAATGACATTTGCGAGAAAATAATCTCCAAAAAAGACCCGGGTTCGACTCCAGTGGATAATTTCCATATCTCACAAGAGAGCACGTAAAAATCAATTTAGCGAAGTGCAAGCTTTCGTTCTTTTGCTGAAAGAAATTAGAAAAAAATGAACCTTTGATCTTCAAACGGGGACTGTTTTAAAGGGAAATGAACAGAGTTTCTTACTCTTGTTACAGCATGCCTCCCAGAGTCCGCAAATGACTGATTTTGGCAAAAATTGGCGATTTTGAGGACGATTTGCCTTGAACACCATGTCATTGTCGAAATCGGGACCCCATTTGTTGTTTCGAAACGAGATTTGATAAGTAAAATAATAATTAATGCATTCCTTCGCTTCATATCGATTGACTTTTGCCATATAACACATAAGTTAGGAGTTTTTTTGGGCATCGGGAGAAGGCTTCCGTCTTTAGGAATCCTTCAGAGGGGCGTTGGTAAATCGTCACGTATCTCTCCGTTCCATCTCCCGCAATGGCCGCCGTGTGGTATATAGGAGGAGGAGAGCGTTAATATTTGTGGATTGGATCGAAAGAGAGGAAGAGAGGGGGAAGGAGGGGGAAGATTGGAAAGATTGTCTCCTGGTTCGAAGAGGAGGATGGGCGGAGAAGAAGAGTGTGGCGGAGGACGGTTAATGAGAAGAAGGGAATTTGATGAAGGATTATGAGAGGGAGGATGCGATTATGAGAGGCAGTGGCTCCTTCAGATGCTAGGAGGAAGGAAATGGGAGAGAGAGAGGGAGATAGATGGAGATAGGGAGGGAGAGAGGGGAGAAAGAGTCATCGCACGAGGATGAAGAACGTCGAAGCTGTAAAAGTAATGCGCCGCGTGCAAACGATGGGAGAGATTTGGAGGGAGGGGGAGGGAGGGAGGGAGGGGGTCGGTGGAGGGAGGGAGGGGGACGAGGAGGGAGTGGAAAGAGGAGGAAGAAAGGAATAAAGGGAGTGAAATGTGTTTCGAGACATAGATATATAGAGGAAGGAGAGGCAAAGGGAAGAAGAGAGGGAGGGAGAGGGAAGAAGAGAGAGAGGGAAGGAGAGAGAGGGGAGGGAGAGAGATTGAGGCAGAGGGAGGAAGAGAGGGAAGGGAGAGGGAGGGGGAACAGAGGGAGAGAGGGAGGGAGAGGCAGGAGGGAGGAAGAGAGGGAGGAAGAGGGAAGAGAGAGGGAGGGGAACAGAGAGAGGGAGGGGGAACAGAGGGAGAGAGAGGGAGGGAGAGACTGGGAGAGAGAGAGAGAGGGAGGGAGGGAGAGAGATAGGGTGGGAGAGTGGGAGAGAGAGATAGGGTGGGAGGGTGGGAGAGAGAGGGAGGAAGAGAGAGGTAGGGAGAGAAAGAGAGGGAGAGAGAGAGGGAGGGGAGGGAGAGAGAGGGAGGGAGAGAGAGGGAGGAGAGGGAGGGAGGGAGAGGGATGGAGAGGGAGGGAGAGGGAGGGAGAGGGAGGGAGGGAGAGAGAGGGAGGGAGAAGGGAGAGATAGAGATGGAGAAAATGATAGATAGATGGATAGATGGATAGATAGATAAATGTGTTTATTGTGGCGGAAATTTAGACCATAGGTCCACTCTTACATTTAACTCTTCGTCAATGATAAGTTACATTATATTAAAATGCATTAATTTACATAAAAAAATTAAGATGATAAAATACTAATACAGACCGAGAGAGAGAGACAGACGGGTACATATTCTGTACAGCTTCTAAGAAAGACAAGGTAATTGTGGGAAAAACCTAGGAAGGACTTCCGGCTTGGCCAACCTACTAAAAACACATGAAGCAAGGGGATGTGGAAAAAACCCTCGAAAACCCTAAATGCATAAAACAACAGTACGAACGATGCAATAACACAATAAAGTGAACAAGGTGATCCGAACGGAACTTGTGACGCCTACTTTCCATTTAATCATTTATTTAATACTTATATTGGTTTTAATAGCTTTGAAGTCATCGCGGATATGTAGCTCTCTTTGTGCTCCCAAATTTCATAATTTAGGGGTATGAAACACTACAAATACATTCGAACGGAATATTAAATTAAATTTGTATGTCAAAAAACAACGCGTGTACGTATTAGAATATACCGAATATTTCGAGTCCAAAAAACAATAGTCGTTGCAATGGTAATGTGATAAAAACTGCAAAAATCGCCAGCATTACTCAAAAATTCTAAGAAAAGCAGGCCGTAAAGAAAATTCTACGATAAGAATTAGAATCTTCATTCCATTACTCAGAGAATAGTACAAATCCCGCTCCGATATTACAATTCTAAGATATGTTTAACGTGTGGAGAGAAAATTACCCAGCACGATGGATTTTATATATTTCCCATGTGTGTCAAATAAGGACAGTTCATTCTGGAAAGTAGGTTGAAAATCAAAAATTAGATGAGATAGAGGGAAGAGAGGGAGGGGAAAGAGGGAGAGATGGAAGAAGGATGGGGAAATAGAGAGATACTTATTCTTTGTTAGGGCAAAATTTGGATCATAAGGTCCATTCTTATATTTAAAACTTCGTCGGTTTCATGAACATCAAAAACAAAAGCATTGCAATAAACGGTATATCCTATAGCAAGATGGAAAAATTTACTCCATAAACCTCGAACCATTATCTCCTACCGTTTTTTGAGATATAAACGATTTAATTAAACTGATCACCAACCCACCACGCGCTATTATTATAGGGGGATCCCGTTGTTTTCATTTCTCAGACCGGTGACTTTCATTTGTTAAACAGGAAATAGCACTTGTTGTACCAACGCACTAGATCAGCGGTGCCCAAACTACGGCCCGCGGGCCAAATGCCGGCCCGCGAAGGGTTTTTGTTCGGCCCGCGAAGCTAAGGCGAAAAATCAATTCGAAAAATTTAACACACACAAATTCATACATTTTTTGAAAAATTTTCACAATAGAACTTTAAATATTGAAATGTTAGCCATGAAAACCTTATTTAGACATGATTTTCACTTAATGGCATCTCAGAATATATAGAAAA
>CM054119.1:7357146-7628866 GCA_028673005.1 Tanypteryx hageni | reverse complement strand
ACAATGGAATGGCTTAAAATTCAAATATTCTCGTACTACACCTGATAATAAATACCCATTACTAAGAAACCCTTAAAAATTTAAATATAAGCAAAGCTACTTGGAAAATTGGAAGTCATATGGTTCTTAATGTAATAACAATCTATAATCCTATATATTTTTAGTGGGGATGTGTGTTTGGCAGCGCGTCACGAAAGGTACGTATATGTAACATTATAAAGTGTTTTAACGATTTTTTCGACTATGTAGAAGATTTAAATAGGGTACAGATGCTTTAAAACATACATTACGAGTCAATGACGGAAGAAAGTCACAAAAAAAGTTTCTGTTTTGACACCTGGAGATAATTTACGTTTCCCAAAAGATAACACGTAAAAGTCCATTTTTTGACGTGCAGTGTTCTTCTTATATTTCCCAAATTAAAATGAGAATAAATTTACTTTCGGCCTTCGGAGCCGGAGTGTTTTAAGGGAAAATTAATAGTTTCTTATTCTTATTGTAGATTTTCCTGCGCGGGTTGAATCGGCCCGCAAATGTCGTTTTAACTTCAAGATATCACGTTTTCAGAAGTGATTATTTTTTGTCGTTATCGACTGCCGCATTGTTGCGGAATTAACGAAATTACGAAAATCAAACTGGACTTTATGGAAAACGAGATCTATATATTATTAAGTGGGATGTATTCCTTATATATATATATGGAGGTCATGTCTACCTGATGGAACCTGTGTTTACGCATGGGCGAATTTATGTAACTGCCTCTTGAGTCAATAACCTTGCAAATATCGGGTTTCCTCTAACTGATTGTCCAACAACATTAACGAAATATCTTGTTTATCATGATGCCTTGATTTAAAAAAAAAACGTTTTCAATAAATTAAAATAACAACGCATTGACCAATGTGAACAACCAACTATAAATAAACGAAAACAGTAAAACTATGTTTAAAATTAATGGCGCGATATACATTGCACAAACTTTCTCATATAGGTAGATATGTACGTTTGTTCCACTGTGCATGCTTATAAAAGAAAAATGCTTAAAAATAAAAGTTAACCGTAGTTTAGCGTATATTTTAATACCACTGATTTAGTAATATTTAGGACATGTGGCTTAGTTAGTATTATTTGTGAAATTACGCTGTACGATTGGATGAATTTTAATTGAAATCTTTCTATCCATTTTTGAGTAAATGAATTTTGTTTCAAAATATCCAAGAATAAAGTACCCTTATTTGTTGCGCAATATCGTTCATCTCTTCAGAGTGGATATATCATTCGATTTAGTTCAACCGAATAGGCTGTAGTAACATTTTGAGAGGATCGCGGCGGAGGCGTGACGTCACAGGGCATAGGTAAGGTAGCACAGCGTACATTTTAATGCCACTGGACGCCATATAGTGATTTAAAGAGAAATATGGCTTACGTAGTATTATTTTTGACACTAGGGTCTACAATTTCATTGATTTTAATCAAATTCTCTGAAGCCATTTTTAAGTGAATCAAATTTGTCTAAAAATCGCCAAGAATAAACCACTCTTCATTTTTGTGCAATATCATTTTTGTGGGTAAATGGTCTGCAAATGATGTTACGTTGCGTAAATACGAGATATCACTCGATTTTATATGCGCGTTTTGGCCTCAGAACAGCGAACAGACCGACAGACGGACAACGGCAAGGCGAGAACCACTTTAATGGACTCAGTGCCACCGAAAAGGCGTTATTTCAATCAAAATCTCAATGTCGAATTTTTTGCAATACCTTCTCTATATACTGCGTGTATGAGAAAGTGAAAACGCACCCAAACGTATCTGTCACGAACTATTACTGTAAATTAAAGTATATCCAACACTGCTGCGTGGCAAATACTATTTCTAACGTTATTAGAATATTAATAATGATTATAATCATGGCGCCTCAAGAAACATCCAAGATTACTGAAAAATCGATCGCTATATTGGACGAGTTGAATAAAAATCCATAACAACCAAAAATGCAGACAACTCTGGTTGAAGTTGAGATATAATTTGCAACATTTTGCTTCCCAAAATGAACGAACAGCGCAGTCATAGAAACGAGTTACCAAGAAACGGAAAACTTAGTAAAAATCGGCGACGTGATTCATTTGTTATCGAATAATAAGAGGAAATTAATGAACTTTTTCATAACGTTAGTTCGGATCGCGGCCACACTTCGCGCGTGACGCCACCACCGTGTGAGGGAGGGTTGCACGTAAAAAAAACAACAACCATTGCAAGGTTTCTCGCGGAATACAGTCCGGAAGAGGGCGTCGGAGGGACGGGCCGTCGCAGGAATGAAGCATCCGCGGGAGATAAAAAACCTTCAACTCCCTCGAAGGAATTTCTCGGAGAGAAAGATGGAGGACCTTGTATCTGTGACCAAAAAAGAAAATCTCCCTTTGCTAACCCCCGACACAGACACACGCACACACACAGCTCCCCCTCTAAAACTCAGAGACTTCCTTTCTTAACCAATCCACCACCCTTAAGTTTTAACCCCATCCCCCAATCCCCCAAAACCACCCCCTTTATGTAGCCTAAGAAACCTCCTCTTAAAAAACCACCCCTTCATCTTTTTAATATATACATACATGTATACATATCATTATGAATAACTGCATCTATATATATATATAAGTTTGGCATGAAGACAGGTCATTGGGTACAACCTCTGGATAAAATACGAAATTCTACAAAAGTTATATTTTAGGATATTTTTTACCCCAATGTCCAATTTTAAACTCCCATAAGAAAATCATTGAAAAATGTGTAGGGCCATATAAAATTGATTTTTTAAATATATATATATATATACATATTTATATACATATTTATTACAGATAGCTGGAGATCACGTTGGCTAATTTACTAGTTTATAACTTTGTACATGGTGATGTATAAGCGCTTGCAGTATGCAAGCATCGACAACTCGTATTATATATATATATATATATATATATATATATATATATATAATGTAGTGTATATGTATGTATGTATATATATATATATATATATATATATATATATATATATATATATATATATATATCTCCGAAGAAGCCATCCCGAACAGACCTTAGGATGCAGAGTGGAGGGGTTTGTGAGGGCGAGTAGGGTAGTGGCGTTGCGGAAACAAGTGAAGGAGCACTGGGGTGGGTTTGGGTTTGAGAGATGAAGGGGGGGAGTTGGCTAATTTGAATCCATCCATCAATATTCATGGAAATGAGGGGTTGAGAGAGAGAGAGGGAGGGAGGGAGGGAGGGGTAAGGAGATAAGGGAGGGAGAAGGAGGAAGAGTTCCTTGAGGGAGAAATATGGTTTAACGGCGGAGATTTTTGGAGAAGGGGAAAAGGAAGGAGAGAGAGAGAGAGAAAGAGAGCTAATGAGAAGAAGTTCTATGAGAAGAACCGCGGGAGGGTGATGGAGGGGGGAGAGAGGGGAGGAAGGGATGAGATTAAGAATGTAGGAAGAGGGAAAGGTATAGGATATGGGGGAGGAGATGGCGACAGAAATGGGGAGGAAGAGGATAAGAGAATGGGTAAGAAAAAGGGGAAGAGAGTGGGGATGAGAGAGGATGGATTTGGGGAGGGTGAGGGAAATGGAGAGAGAGGGTGGTAGAGAGAGGGTGGGAGAGATAGGGTGGTAGAGAGAGGGTGGTAGAGAGAGGGTGGTAGAGAGAGGGTGGTAGAGAGATGGTGGGAGAGATAGGGTGGGAGAGATAGGATGGGAGAGAGATGGTGGGAGAGAGAGATGGTGGGAGAGAGAGGGAGGGAGTGAGAGGGTGGGAGAGAGAGGGTGGGAGAGAGAGGGTGGGAGAGAGAGAGAGGGAGTGAGAGAGTGGGAGAGAGATGGAGGGAGTGAGAGGGTGGGAGAGAGAAGGTGGGAGAGATAGGGTGGGAGAGAGAGGGTGGGAGAGAGAGGGTGGGAGAGAGGTCAGGTTAAGAAAGAGAGGAGAAGAGATGAATGGAGAGAAGAGAAAGGGTAAGGAAGATAGGGGATTATAGAGGGTGAGAGAAGAAGTGAGTTGAAGGAAGAGACGAAAAGAGAAAAAGAAGGCGAAAGAGGAGAAGAGAGGGTAGGAGAGAGAAGAAAGGGAGAGAAAAGAAAGACGGAATAGGAGAGGAAGAGAGAAATAATGAATGAGAGGAATAGAGAAGAAGACAGAGAGAGGGAGAAAGAGAAGAGACAGGAAAGAGAGACGAAGGGAAAGGATAAGACAAAGGGTAAGAAAGAGAGGAAGAAAGATAAAGATGAATACAAGTCAAGTGTGTGTGGAAGAGAGAAATACAGAGGAAGAGAGAGTAGGTGGAAGATTAAAACGGTAAGAGGGGAAAGGAAATCCGGAATAAGAGAGGAAATGAATGTATTAGAGTGTTAAAGAGAGAGACGGGGATGGAAAGGAAGAGACACAGGGAGAGGAATATGAACGGAGAGGACAAGAGAAAGGGTAAGAAAGAATGGAAGAGGGGGATGAATGAGGAAGGATGAGAGAAGAAGATAGGGTAAGAGAGAGGATGAGAGCGTAGGCGAAAGATGAAGAAAGAGGGTAGGTGAAAGAGAGAAAGAGGTAAGGAGGAAGAGAGAACAGAGAAAAAATGAGAGGAAGGAAGAGAAAGGGTAAAAGAGAAGAGAGGGGGACATGAGAGAGGTTAAGAGAAAGAAAGAGAGGCGAGAGAGGAAAAGAAAGAGAGAAAGGAGAAAATATAGAGAGGAAGAGGAAAAGGAGAGAAAGAGAGGGACGGAGGAGGAGACAGAAGAGAGAGGAAGAGAGTAGTAGAGAAATAAGAAGAGAGAGGAAAGGAAAGGAGAAGAGAGATGAGGCAGAGAAGAAGAGGGAGGAAGAGAATGGAAAATACGCATGGAGTGAGAGGAAGAGAGCAGAAGAGAGCGAGAGGGAGTGAGAGAGAGAGTGAAAAAGGAGGTAGAGGGAGAGAGTAAGAGGGAGAGAGAGAGGGCGAGAGTGGGAGAGAGAGTGAGAGAGAGAGCGGGAGGGAGAGAGAGTGGGAATGAGAGAGAGTGAGAGGATAGAAGTAGGAGGAAGAGAGGAAGAGGGAGGATGAATATGAGAGGGAAAGGGAAGAATGGAGAGGAAGAAAGCGGGGAGAGAGGAAATGAGAGAGGAAGAGATATGTTAGAAGAGATAGAAAGAGAAAGCAAAAGAGAGATATACAGACAGATTAAGTGTAACGAAGGTAGCGAAAGATAGAGGGAGAGAAACAGGAAGAGAGAATTCCAACACTTTAATTATTCTTAAATTCTCGTAACATATATTAATACCTGTGCATTACACGGCAATGAGCGATTTGACGTGTACATAACATTCTCAACTACGAATATTTTCCATGCAGTTGTAAATCAACAGAACAGGTGCAATTGTTCGTCTTTTGTCCGTCTTGAAAATATCGCAAGATAAAATTTGGTATAGATCAAATTTGCTGCGTAACTCTGTATTAAATATGAACGACAATTTTAAATACAAGTATGGTTTCATGTTATCGAACACAGCTTTAAAAGCGAATTATAAATTATCTCTTCGCGCGGAATGCTGTAGACCTGAATTAGAATATGACTGCATTGTCAGGTATTAACGAATTAAAAAATGCAGCCATTTAAATCAGTAAAACCCGTGGAAAATAATTTTAACAATCTAATTGTTTTTAGATTCACCTTTCACCAAACATGATGGAAAAGTAGGTATGCTCCATAAACAGGATACACAGAGACTTCAAAGGCGTTCTTTATGGGAATCACGTATGAGACAGTATCGAAAGTTTGGTCGGTTCTCGGATTTTTAACTCCGAAACCGTAAGTGGTAATTTGTGGTCACGCGGGCTTGCTTGTGGCAACTTTTATCCTCAGTTTGGATCACTTTTTAAATATGTACATCATAGGTCATAAGAAAAATATGGCTTCTTAATTGTTGTTTGCCAATAGGATTGTCGTAGCGATCGATGTAAACAAAATATGTGATATTACGCTCGGAATCCTCTCAAATTTATATCTCCAAAATTGTAAGTTGTAATTATGTTATCTCGCGGACATCTTTGTGGCAAATTCTATCCTCTGTCAGAATAAATTTTTAATCTATACTTTACAGATCAAATATGAGCTATGGAGAGAAAAATAGCGTATTTAACTGTTGCCTGGCGGAAGCCGTTTAACGATATAGATTTATTTAATTGCTTATATAAATTGGAAGTTCTGATTGACGTGGGCATTTCAAAATCACAATTCGGAGATTTATTTTAATAAGGATAACTAATAATAAATTTAATTAAAATCCGTTAAGAAGTTTAGGAGATTAATGTTGCGACAGACAGACGGGCGGAGGCGTGTCAATGCGTTCCGTTACTGCCCTCTCCGCTGGCAAAGAGCGCCTAAAAATTTTGTTTTTTGTCCAAAGTAAAGCGGCTACGTTAAGCATTTATATCATTTTCTTAGTATCTTTATCCTTATGTCCTATATACCAAATTTCACGAACAAACAACAAGGAACAACGGCCATAATATAAGGAGTCCTCTTTTTATATTTTGTAAATAATAAATTCCCCTCTTTTTAAATCCATCGCACATAAAAAACCACGATCCCTAAAGCTATAACGAGGTGATCAAAGCGCGAATTCGATAATTCAGATGTTCCGTTCGAAAGAGGCCCGTTCCAAAAGAAACAAAAATACACAAACGTTAAGCTGAGCAAACGGAGTCATTACGAATCACGTAAAACAGTTTCCCTTCTGTTTCTTTTTACCACGCCGAGAATCCGGTAAATCACCCGTTGGTCTTCTGCCATTGTAAGGTTCCTCCGTTCACGAGAATAACTGGAATTTCTACCTTCTCCGAAGCAAAAACAAAACGTTTTCGAGTCCCTTTAGAAAGCGGCACAGGTGTTCCACAAGAACCCAGCCTAGGTCCAATAAATTTCAAGAGAATTATCCCAACTTCTCCTAACATTAACACCTTCCTACATAATACCTGCGGACCAGAGAAAAGGGACGCATTCCGAACACTGTCGGACGACCCTCTAGAAACTTCCCAGAGTCCTTTGCGGGAGCCACATACGTATATACGAGTATATATAGATATGAAGCGATTGAAATTCCTTGGGCCGAATCTCCCATCTCCTAAGGTTTTAATCTCCATTATGGGGGGAATCAATCTTCCCCCTCGCGTCACGTAGTAACGCCGCTACTTTGTCATGGAAACTCCCCCCCTCCCCCCCCTCCCCCTCCCGCTCCCTTTTCTTCCTCCCCCTCCCCACCCTTTCTGTATCTCATATTGTCCGGCAGAAGGTTGGACATCTGTGTCCCCTTTTGCTGGGAAGAAGACACTTCAGAAGTTTCGAAGCGAGCCGTGTTCTGGGTATAACCTTCATTTCTCCCTCCCTCACCTATCTCCCTTCTTCTCCTCCCTCACTCCTTTTTTTACTGCTCCCTCCCCTCATTCTCTTCCTTCCTTCCCCCCCCTATCTACACTCCACTTACATTCTACACCACTCCACAAAAGAACATGGAACTTCAAGTCGTGCAAACAGACCTCTCTCTCTCTTCATCTGGTTGGGTTTGCTTCTATCTCCTCCTCTCCCTCCCTCTCCTATTCTCCCATATTTCTCTCCCTCTTCTTCTCTCCATTGCTCCCCCTCTTCTCCTTTCCTGACTTGCTCTATATTCCTTTCTTCCGATCGCTATTCCTCTCTTTCCATTCTCTATTCCTCCCTCACTTTTCCCGCTTTCTACCTCTCTTCCAATCTTCATCTCTCTCTTCCCTTCGACATTCTTATCCATCCATTCTTTCTCCATCTTTCTCCTCCCCTCTTTCTTCATCTATCTTCGTTTCTCTCTTCCCCTTTCTTCCTCTCCCTTCTCCTTCCTCTCTTATTCTTCCCACTGCCTTCCTTTATCTTCTTCTCTCTATTCCTCTCTTCCCATCTTTCTTCCCCTTTTTCCTATATTTCTCTTCCTCTCTAACCATATTTCTTTCTCTCTCTTCTCCCTTTTTTCCTCTTTCTATTCCTCTCTTCGCATCTTTCTTCTTCTCTCTCTTCCCCCTTTTCCTATTTTTTCTTCCTCTCTTACCATCTTTATTTCTCTCTCTTCTCTCTTTTTTCCTCTCTCTATTACTCTCTTCCTATCCTTTTCCCTCTTTCTTCCCCTCGCTACTCACATTCTTCCATTCTCTCGCTTTCTCTATTTCCTCCCCTCCAACTTCCTCCCCCTATCTTCCCATTTCTTCCTTTATCTTCCCTATTCATCCCTCTATTCTCTTCCCCTATATTCCTTTCTTTCTTATTTTTCAATCTCCTCTCTTTCACTCTCCATCTTCCTATACATTCGCTTCACCTCGTTCCACTCTCCCCTTTCTTTCAACCCATTCCGCTCTCTATCTTTCTTTCTCGCTTCATCCCTCTCTCCCACTCCCTCTTCTTCACTCAATTCCTCCACCTCTCCTCTATTAATCTCTTTCTCCTTCCCCTTTCTCACTTCTCTCTTCCTCTGCCTTTCATCCTCTTACACCGTTTCACTTTATCATCATCTCTCTCCATTCCTTTCTCCTACTCTATCCTTTCCCCAATAATTTCCTTTCTTTCCCTTCTTTATCCTTTCTCTACATCCCTCTCTACCAATCTTCCTATCTCTATCTTCTTCTCACTCTTCCCCTCTTTCTCTCGTCCTATCTCTCTCTCTCTCTCTTACCATCTCTCTACGTCGTTCTTCCATTCTCGCTTCCCCTATCTCCTCCACTATCTCTTCCTCTATCTTCATCTCTCTTTCTCCTCCACCATCCTTCCTCTCTATCTTCCTCTCTTTCCATCCTCCTTCTGCTCTCTCCTCTCACACTTTCTATCCTTCCATTCTCACTTCCTCATTCTCCCCCTCCCCCCTCTTTCTCTTTCTTCTTTTCTCTTCCCTCTTTCTTCCGCTCTATAACTTACCATTCCATCCTCTCTTATCTCAATTCCCCTCTCTATTCCGCCCTTCTCCTTCCTCTTATAAACCCTCTCTATACTTTTTTGTCTCCCTTCCTTTCTCATCCCCTTTTCTACCTTTCTTCTTGTCTCTCTTTCTCCATTTTCGTCTCTCTTCCTTTCTCGCTTAATATCTCACTTCATCGCTCACTTTTGCTATTCCTCCCTTCCTTCGCCTCTGCATTTTTTCCCATTCGTCTTTCATATCTCTATTCATATCTCTATCTTCTTCTGATACTCTCTCATTCTCCCAATTCTCTTCTTTTTCTCTCCTCGTGTTTCATTTCCTATCCTATTTCTGCCCATTTTCTACCTCCCATTTTCTTGTCTTTTATGTTATTTTTTTCCTACCTCTTCTCTCATCTTATCTTCCTCCTATTGTCTTCCTTGCTCTCCCTCCCTCTCTCTCCCACCCCCTCCCTCTCTCCTCCCCTCCCTACCTCTCTCCCCCATTACCTCCCTCTCACCCTCCCTTCCTCTTTCTCTCCTCTCCCTCTCTCTCTCTCTTCATCCCACTCCCTTTTTCCTCTCTCTCCCTCTCTCCCCCATTGCCTCCCTCGCTCTTCCATTCCCGCCTTCTCTCCTCTCCCTCCATCTCTCTCTCCTCTCTCTCCATCCGACTCCCTTTTTCCTCTGCCTCCCTCTCTCCTCCCCTCCCTACCTCTCTCCCCCATTACCTCCCTCTCACCCTCCCTTCCTCTTTCTCTCCTCTCCCTCCCTCTTTCTCTCCTCTCCCTCTCTCTCCTCTCTCTCCATCCCACTCTCTTTCTCCCTCTCTCCTCCACTTCCTACCTCTCCCTCACTCCTCCATTCGCCTCGTAATTACCTTCTCCTTTACCTAAACTCTTAACACTGACTAACACCTTTCGCGGATATTATCCGCCTGTCTACTTTTCTCGACGTTCTTTTATCCCTCTCTCATATCTTTTCCACGATATACCTTTTTTTATGGTATTCTCGACTAATTTTTTCTGTGATCTATTTGTGTATTAATTTCAACGCAATTGTCAGCTTCTCTATAAGGGCAAGATTGGCTGGAACATGAAATTATCTTTTGAAATTGCGATCCCAATAAACGTTGTAACCAGCCATTTTAGCGCCCGGGGCCAACTACCAAATATGCGCCCCCTCCATGAAAAATTCTCTAATGCTTATATTTCTTACTATATGGATTTAGGATGAACAATCAATAAATATAAATAAACCATCTTATATTATATTACAGTAATCGTCATAGTCGTAGGCAAACCTTTTGGTATAGGCTTTTTGAAGCTTACATCTCCGCCGCTGTTTGGGCTATTTTCGTCATCTATAACTTGTAAAGATGCGAAAATCGCCCGTTCTTTAACGGTACTAAATTCAACCGGAAACGTTAAAGATTTTTTAAGAGGGATTTTCCGACTCCCCTGAATTCCATAACAAAAGCATTGGAATGTTTCGGGCATTATAAAATTAAAGTTAGAATCAAGATACAAAGTCGGGACCTAAACGGTTGTGTTGGAAAAAGAAACAAGTTCATTATGGATACCGCGAAAATTCAATTACGTTCCGAATTTTCCATAAAATCCGTTTTAATACGAAAAAAACGCGACTTTTAAACAATGAGAATTGTCGGTTACCATGCCCACCTCATTTGAGCGAGTGGTGATATTGGGTGTATACTCGCGAGCTCCTTGACGATATTACGTCATTTTGTTTGTTTACATGGATTTCGAACATTTTTAAAGAATAAGTGAACCTTTCCCATTTGAATTAAAAGACCATTTTATTTTTATTGTAGCATCGTTTAAAAAATTAATTAAATTAATTTATTTGAGCCAAGCGAAAAACATGTTAAACAGTATAAGATTAAAATAGAGCCCCTTGACGATATTACGTCATTTTGTTTGTTTACATTTATGTTGATTTATGTCGAATCTGGTTGAGCCTGTTTATTCTGTAATATTTACGAAGAAAGAAGGTTAAAAGAACTTAGCAAGGTCAGCTATCATTTGTGTTTATCACACCACTTGGAAAATTAAAAATTTTAATTGAATAAAAATTAAATGATACTTATCCTTAATCCTAATACAGGTTAATAATAAATGGAATCTCCTGTTCTATTTACGAAGAGAGAGAAGTTTACGTCTTTTGTCAAATAAATGTCTGAAGAAATTGGTTGTTTTTTAAAGTCAAAATCAACTTAATGTGACAGCGAAGCGCCACGGGCTCTCTAGTAAACGAAACAATTTCTTACTATAAATGCACGAGTACGTAATTTAAATACGTAATTTTAAATATAATTACATACATAATTTAAATACGGGTATAAATGTTTTTTTAATATGAAAGAGTTATTTTATGTGACTTTAATGCGGTAAACTCATGAATAGCACCATCGAAATTTACAGTTTTTGCTTTGCGTAATGTATGGAACAAGTGCAGTAGTGAAATCTCCCCCGTCCCTGTGACATGCACAACTTGCCTTCAACAATGTTTGCGCCCCTTCCTTAGTTACGCTCGGGACAGTTGTCCCGCTTGCCACGCCCTAGTTACGGCGCTGTACCAAATAATACCCGCGGAATACACGATCGGAACAATTTACAAGCGGAAACATTTGCGGATTCGTCTTCCACGACAAAAGAAGACTTCGCAACGAACGTGTGCGATTAAAGAGACATCTATGGACTATACTGACGCAATGCTTTCTAAACTATTTTCTCATAATTTAGCGATCAGAGACACCGCATGCGAGGATTATGCCAGGATCGAACACACGGGGGATTCTTTCGCGCTTTTTCAGCTCGTCACTTCGCGATCAAGGCTTACGAATCGCTACGGGAACCAAACCCGTTCTGACGGTTCGACTCAGACGCCTATAATTTTCAAACATCAATTCCTTAAATATCTGAAGTGTAAATAATATTATTTCGGTCACTTGATTTATGACATTAAATAAAATGAGTTAATGGTTTTGTAAATGAATACGATATTTCGTGTTTTCGGATCATGAAGATTCCAAATGCTCACGTCTTTGGTAGATAGCAGCCATATAAAGTAATATAAAGTCCATTTATTATAATTTTTGAGTTGAAATTAACGAGAACATTGCCCGTCAAAAATGGCGGTTTCAAATTAATAAAAAAAGGAGTTTAAATATTTGACCGATAATAAGACATTTTAACTGTCACTATTTGTATCGATGATTTTGTTTATTTCAGCGTTCGGTTGTCAAGACAAACGAATTTCGAGGCAGAGGAGGGGAAGAGTACAACAATATGAGCTCGAGTTATGACAATTGCATCGTCGTCATGGCAGTTCTTATTGTTGAAATGGCGATATTTTCCTTAAATATGTTATTTGAACGTTTGATACGAGCAATTTAAAGCTGAAGGCGAAAAATATTGGATAGAGTAAGCGACTTCATCAATCTGCTCTAAAAATGAATGAATGAACTAAACCGCCTTACTTTCCTTTCAATACAATTTTAAGAAACTAAACAATTCAAGACCAACAAAACCCAAAAACAAAAAAAAACCTCTCCAAAGATATCGTAAGAATTACACAAGAAGAAACGTCGTTAAAAAAAATTAAGTACAAACCAACCAGCAGGTACGTTAAGGAATCCGATGGCTAAACAAAAGAAAAAAAAACAATTCAAGACCAACAAAAAAAACGAAATTATCTTATCAAAGATGCCATAAGAATTACACAAGAAGAAGCGCCATTTTGTTTACGGAGTCCAGCATGGTTACTGACAACAATACGTAGCATTCATATTTTTCACCATGGCAACAAATCGAAAAAATGGCTTTCGAAATGTCGAAACGAAAGTTTTTGAGAGAAAATCAAACAAATAAGACCGGAAATCAAAATCGCGCGACAAGAATGAGAATCTTCACTTTTCCCCCCTTTAGAACAGTGTAAATCTCACTCCGACGTCTTAATTCCAAAATATTTTTAAATGCGAAAGAAAAATTCTCTGCGCGACGGATTTTAGATTAACCACGTAAATCGAATGGGGAAATAATATTCACCTGGAATCGAACCCGGGACCTGTGAATTTGGAATCTAAATTATGGCGCGGAGTTAGTCATCGAGAGCACTAATCTTACGCCAAGTTTCGCTGAAATCGGTCGCAATTCACTAAGAAGATGTTAATGGGGGACATACACATAGGGATTCGAAATCGAAACGAAAGTATCGATACCTTACTCATATGATGTATCGAATGAAAAGTATCGATGCCACAAAAGTATCGGACCGAAAGTACCGATATCTCTAGAAAATCGAAAGGAAAGAATCGAATACAAAAGTACTTGGTATCGAAAGGAAATTACCGATGTTAGTCAAGTATCGATACTTTTCCCGTATCCCTACGATACACACACACACACGGAGAGTGAGGCGATTTCATAAGACTACTTTCCATTTTTTTGGAAATTAGGCTAATAACTGGTCACTCGACTAATCGAAACAGTCCTGGAGTAAGCGATCTTCCTAGATCTTCCAGAAGACGTCTCAATTTCACCTCTGATAAAGCAGAGTGAAAGAGACGCGCGTATTAGTCTCCCGTGGACTCATTTCTATTCTCTTCAAGCTCTGCTCTCTCTTACAACCCATCTCCTACTTCTCACGTATCATTCTCCCTCCCCCTCTCTCCCTCCCTGCCTCTCTCTCTCCTTCCCTCTCTCTCTCTCTCTCTCTCACTCCTTCGCATTCTCCATTCCAAACAACTACTCCACTCTCATTGTCTGAAGGCTCCCTTCCTAACTTCCTCTATTTCTTCTGTTCCATTCCTTCTATTTGATCATCCCTTCTTCCCTCTCTCTCTCTCTCTCCCTTCCTACCTCTCTCCACCGCCTCCAATTTTGCCCACTCCTATTCATCTCCCTCTCTCTCTCATTTATCTTGCTTTCTCTCTCTCTCTCATTCTCTCCTGTTTAATAAAAACTCTGATGTGGCCACCACATTAACATTCTCCATATCTGTAATAATATTTCTGAACAAGGTGATCCAAAGAGAACTTACGATACCTTACTTTCCATTTAATCATTTATTAAATACCTATGTTGGTTTAAAATAGCTTTATAATCACCGAGGATTATTTCCTCTTTATGTTCCCAATTTTCATAATTTAGCGTTATGCACAACATTGCAAATTCATTAGAACGAAAAATTAAATTGATCACGCGTATTTGTGAGGGGGGAAAACGCGCGTATACCGAATAGGAGTCCAACAATAGTCGCTGCGATGGCAACGCTCTCGTATTGAGCGATAAAAACTTCAAAAACGCCGGCATTTACGCGAAATTCGAAGAAACGTTACAAATAAACAAAATTCTACGATAAAAATTAGAATCTCCATTCCTGTCCTCAGAGAATAGTACAAATACCGCTCCGATATCACAATTCTAAGATGTTATAAAGTGCTAGAGAAAATTACTCTGCACCATGGATTTCAGATTTCCCATGTAAATCAAATCTGAAGGATAGTTCCTGGAATCGAACCCGGGGCTTTACAATCTTCGCAACGAAAACTATCCTTGGGAGATCGGCTTCAAGAGTAGGAGATTTCCACCAGGTGTCATGAAAATCGGTATATGGGTTCAAAACTTAATAAGGGGGGAAAGACGGACAGACAGACAGACACAGCGAAGAAAATGTAAGCCTATTTTCATTCTGGAAAGTAGGTTAAAAATTCCGAATAGGTTCAATTATAATAAATATTATCGTAGCCTTCTGATATTGGATAGAGCTACGAAGCCCAAACGATCAAGAATGCAAGATGGAAATGTATGAGATGTAATGAAAACTTTCTCACTTCCGCAATATTTAATAAAAAACATCGTTTACGTTACCATCACAACATCTTTGGGCGAAAAGGTGTATGAAACAGTTCACATAAGGGCGTGGGATAGAAAAACATGTATTTTAATCGCATTTTTCCGAGAGAACCATCTTGGCGATCGATGTAAACAAAATACGTGATGATTTGCTCGGGATTTACGTTCTCGAATTTTTATTTCAGAAACGATAACTCGCAATTATGTGGCCTCGCTGATGTTTTTGTAGAGAATGATGTCCTCTATCTTAATACATTTTTTAATCTATACCTTACAGATCATACAAGAGCGTGGGAGAGAAATATATATATAGGGTATTTAATTGTTGCTTTGACGGATGCCACTGAACGAGATACGAGTATATATATTTATTTAAGGGCATATATGAATTGGACGTTCTAATTGACGCGTGCAGTTCGAAATCGCAATTGGGCGAAGCTTTTCAATAAGGACCAATCAAACTAAATTTGGAAAATGTACCTCTACAAGAAGTGGGAAAAAATTTTCTCCCTCGCTTGGGATGCGATCTGGAAAATCCCAGCTGAAGACACTCTACGCCACACTTTACGAAACTGATAATTTTCGCTGAAAATCGCTGACGGGGAATTTCTTCCATAGCTCTTGGATTTACGGCAAAACTTCGCTGCCTTTCGGAAGAATAAAAAAAAATGATATAGCCGCGCTATCTTTCCTCAATGGCTCTTAAAGCGGTTTTCAACTGGACCGAACAAACTATCCCTTGAGAAGATTGCTGCCACCTACCGAACAATTTCGGAATTAAAAACTTCGCAACTCTGAGGAAAGGCGAGGTGTGCGATCAAAGGTGTCACGAAAATTTTCGAAAATACATTTTTATCCACCAATATAAAATTGCTTAAAGAGATACTAAAAAATCTGATGTGGCCACCACATGACTTTCTCCATACCTGTAATGTTTCTAAAAATTCCAAATAGGTTGGTTACATGATAATAAATAATTGAAGAAACCGAGAAAATTTTAGACTTTACAAAGAACAGAAATAAACCCAAACCATAGCTTTCTGATACCGGATATAGCCACAAAGCTCCAACAATTAAGAAAAGAAAAAGGAGCGTTACTAAGACGTAACTAAGCGTCAATTATTAACAATAGTCTTCGGTAGGTGGCGTGGTGGTGGCAGCTAAAAATATAAGATCGCTCTTAAACAATGCATTATATGGGAAAATGTTTCAAACAAAGATTGCAGAAAATTAAATTTCCTATAACTTTTATTCCAATACATTTTTACATTTATCAAATATTAAAGCAAATATTTCAAAATTACGGATAAGTGACAAAAGCAAACACCCACTTCCGGTTTACCGATTTTTACCAAAAACCTATCAGATCTTCTAACTTTCATAAAAATGTTAAATATAAAATTTCGCGTTGACCTGATTAATAGTTTTTGAGTTAGAACACCCACACAAAGCTATCATACACACACACGCACAGACATTATCGAAAAATGGAAAAAACGTGTTCAGAGGACCTCAAGACGTGTTTTTCCGTTGATATCTCGAGGTCGATTTTTTCCATGGAAACAATCATTTCCCCCATACTACGTACGGACAAAGTAAAAAGGTAGTCTCTGGACCAAATAGGTATTCAACAGTAAGTATTTAAAATTGTCTAATCGTTTCCACTGTTTGTGTGCATACAGTGTATCTCCCGGAAGCAGTCCACTGAAGACAGACAAGAATCTTCGTGATGAAGCAATTTTCAGATTTATTGCTCTTTTTACATTGCATTAAATAGAGATTCTGGTACAATCACTACCTTTGATTCTGATAAAGCGACAATTAAAGTGGAGATGTATTCTTTACAATGGATCGTGCTGGTAACTATATATACCTCTGACGACTCTCTCAAGGATCGCCCGATTTTAACGACATTTGTAAACCTATCTAGTAACATTCCTTACTGTTTTATATATCATTTGCTACTCTATAAACAATTGATGGTGCCAGCAAAACATTTTGCTAAATCAGTGGAAAATCTGAATGTTAAAAAATCACCTTTGAGAGAAAAATAATTATACACAGAAATTATCTTCAGAGTATTATGTTATTAATGCGTGAAAAATTTATTTTTATTGAAATATTAGTATATTGCCCGTCATATGACGGATAAATAGTAATACTCCCTCCCTCTCTCTCTTTCTGTAAATATTGTAATTACTTATATGACCAAAGGGTTAAATGTAAGAAGGAACTACATAGTCTCAATTTCGCCCTAATAAAGTCGTTTGTCTGTCTGTCTCTCGCTGTCCCTCTCCCCTTCACTCCCCCTTCCTCCCTCCCTCTCGCTGTCCCTCCGTCTCCATTCTTTCCTCTCTCTTTCCTTCCCTCTCTCTCTCCCTCTCTTTTCTCCCATCCCCTCCCTCATTCCCTCCTCTCACAATCCATATCTCTCTATTTCTCCGTCTCCCTCTTTATCTCTTTCCTCCCGTCCTTTTCTAATTCTATACCTCCCTTACTCTCTATGCACCTTCCATTCTGTATCCCTTCCTTCCTATCTCCCTCCCAACATCCCCCTCTCTCTTACTCTATATCTATATAGTCGTTTAGATAAGCGAAAGAATCCCAGCCCCAGTAGAAATACGTATTTTCGCGAAAAATCCTACGATAATTTAACGCAATCCACGCACTCGTATATATTACACGTATGCGGGTTGAGACAACTATTGATTCTCGAAGTTTAACAATGACGTGGTCGGCAAGGCAGCATCCCGTTCAAAAGTCTATATTTTCCCAAAATAAGGGATTTAAATGTTGAATATGAGAGATTTCGAACGGTAGGCGGAAAAAGATTAATAGAATAAGAAACATCATTAATTTTCCTAAAAAATACTTCAAATTATATTTTTTTAGCTGCTATACCACCATACCACCTGGAGAAAACTTTTGTAAACACTCGTTGCTCGGTTACGTCTCATTAGTAACGGCCCTTTTTTTCTTAATTGTTGGAGCTTCGTGGCTATATCCAATATCAGAAGGCCACGTAATTGAGTTTATTCTTAGCATTACTTTAAATTTTTCTCAAAGTTCCTTATAATATTTCTTATCATTTTATAAATATTACAGGCATGTAGAAAGTAATGTTGCGGCCACATCGGATTTTCTCTAATTTAAATTTACAAAAGTCGCTTTTTTACATCCCCCGTAATTAAGCGCTCATAAGTTGAATTCCTCCCTGAATCCAATATTCATATATCTGCCGGAATCTGCTGCTCAAAAGGTGACAACCCTAATACAGCTCGCACGCACGCACACACACACACACACTCAAACATCGTCGAGAAAATGGTCAAAACGTTTTCAGGGGACCTCAAAACGTGTATTTCCGTTGAAATCTCGAAGTGGATTTTTTTCGTGCATACAATACTTTCCCCTATACTACGCATGGAGAAAGTAATAAGGTAATTTCCGTACCACATAAATATTCCACAGTACTCTTTTCGGAATTATCTAATCGTTTCCAGGACGATTTGACACCTGTCACCGTTTATTGCCATACAGCGTTGGGGGAGGTGAAAAATCGTGTGATGGCGAAAGCAGTCAAATGGAGCCGATCCGAGAGAGAGTGGGGGGGGTCCCCATTTGACACTCACGTCCCGCCGCCTTTTTCTCGACGCCTCTTCCATTTCTTCTTTCCCCGCATCCGGCGGACTTCTCCTTTAATCCTACGTCCGTGTCTTCGCCTAGTGGCGTGCTACATATAAATCCGCCCCCATCTTATGTACACCTCTCTTTCTCTCTCTCGCCCTCAGCCACACACCCGACCGTTAATCCTCCCTCTCCTTAACCTCGTCTTAATTCCTTACGCAGGCTGCATCCATCCGCCCCCCCTATTCCGCCCTATTCGTCCCCACCCTCTCTCCTTTCCCCCTCTCTCTCTCTCTCTCTCTTAAGACCCCATCGGGGCAATATTTCAAAACACGTCCGTTGAGGGTTGCATCCAGGCTGTGCTCCGAACAGCCTTGCGTCTTCTTCTTTTACTTCCTCTCCCTCTTCTCCGTCTTTATCTCTCTCTCTCCCTCTACAGGAGGGGAACCTCTATTCCGAATACCCAAACCCTATAACCTCCAACCTCTCTATAACACTCAAAATCCCTGCGAATACATCCCTTTGTAGAATGCAAGCTTTTTTCTCTTTCTCTCTGTCTGTTTCATTGCCTATCTCTCTGTATTACTCGGACTTTGTCTCTCTCCGTGTCTCTCTATCTCTTTCTGTCTGTCTCTATGTATATCTCTGTCATTCTGTCTTTCTCCATCTCTCTCTCTGACTCTCCCTGTCTCTCCCTGTCCCACTGTCCCTCTTTCTGTTTCATTCTCTCTCTCTCAATTTCTGTCACTTCGCGTGTCTTTCTGTCTTTCTCTGCCTCTCTCTGTTACATTCTCTCTCTGTATTCCTCTATCACTCTCCGTCTCTCTCTCTTTCTCTCTCTATGTCTCTCTTTCTCTCTCTATGTCTCTCGCTCTCGTCTCCATTCCTCTCCGTCCCCCAGTCTGCCTCTCTCCATTTTCCTCTCTCCTTCTTCCTCTCTCTATCTCTCACACACATCATCCATTCCCTTCTTTCTCTCTCCCTCCAAGATTTTTCTCTTCCGCTTTCTCTCTTTCTTCCTGCATTCCTCCCTCCTTTCGCCATCCTTTCTCTCTCTCTCCCTCTTCTCTATATCCTTTCCATCTTCCTTTTATCTTTCTTTTTCTCTCTCTCCCGTTTTCCTTTCTTCGCCTTTCTCTCCCCCTCCTTCCCTCCAATTCCCTCCAATATTTCTCTCTCTCCCTACTTCCTCAATTCCTCCTTCCATCCTCTTTCTCCTGTCTTTATTCCTTCCTCTCCCTTCCATTCTTTCTTCTCCTTCCCTCTCTTTCTTCTCCCTTTATCTTCTCCCTCCTTGTCTCTCTTTCTACCTCCACTCTCCATTCTTTCTCTCTCTTTTTCCATCGTCCAACTCCCTCTCTTTCTCCTCCCTCTCTCTCTCTCCGTTCCTCTCTCTTTCTCTCTGTCGCTCCCTCCCTCTCTTTCTCCCTTTTCCCCCTCTCCATCATTCACCTCTCCCTCCTCTCTCATTCCTTCTTTAACTCTCATATTCTCTTTCTCCCTTCCTCTATCCTCTTCCCTCTCCCCTTTCTCCCTTCCTCTATCCTCTTCCCTCTCCCCTTTCTCCCTTCCTCTTATCTCCATCATTTACCTCTCCCTCTCTCTTTCTCCTCCCTCATTTCTTTCTCTCTTCCCTCCCTCTCTTTCTCCCTTCTTCCTCTCTCCATCCTTTATCTCCCCCCCTTCTCTCTCCTCCTTTCTCCTCCGTTCCTCTCTCCCTCTCTTTCTCCCTTCCTCTTATCCTTTCACTCCTCATCTGTCTACCTCTCCCCTCCCCATCCATCCCATTCCTTTTCTCCCTTCTCTCTCCTTCCCCTTCCTCCCTCCGTTCCACTTCCCCTCCCTTCCATCCACAGTGATGCTTCCAGAAGATTACTTCTTTTGTCGGCGGCTCTTCTTTTCCTGAAAGGGACGCACGCACCCGCGGTGCCGTTCTTACGACCTCCAAATGACAATCCGGATGACTTCTTTCTCCGCTCAAAAGAGGTCGCCTCGTCGCGCGGACAGCGTTTTCACTTCTACATATTAAACTCCTACGCGATGGACGCCGACTAATGACCACTCGACAATTATCACCCATATAAACAGCGCACGCTTTGCTGACCGGAACAACTCTCGAACGAGCTAATATCGGATGCAGTCATTTGTTACGAGGCCATGCAGTAACTAATATGACAATGGATACGCATATGTTCATTTTAAAATGAAACAATATCAGTAGCAGGTATTGATTAAAATTTACGAAATAGGTAGCCATAAGAACATGGATTGAATCGCATTAATTAAATTAGTATTATAAAATACTATCTAATATATATTTCTCGTCACATGTGACGGGAATGCGTGAAATAAGTATTAAGTTAAAAATTTACATAACGCTTTTATTAATATAGATATCTCGTTACTATTCTGCCATTGAAAATTCGATGATACCTAAAACAAGTCCGATATTCAAACCTACATGAAATATTGAATCGTCTTTCGTAAAACGGAAGACAGTCATTTTTTAAAACGCACAGTCAACGAATGCAAAGACCGTAACATAAGCAACACTCACTAAGCGATATAAAAATAATTTTAAACTGTACCCTGCCTTAAAAACGGATTCCCATCATTTATTTTTTATTTGAATAAAATCCAATAACAGCCACTATTGGGCCTATTGCAATGGTCTTATAAACAAAAAATAAGATGCTAAAAAGAGAAATCAACGTAAACAACAACAAAAGGGAATAAATGCGTATAATATTAACAATTGAAAACAAACAGCAATTATTCGATATACGAAGTCAAGTAATACAAAATCTCGCCCTTTTGATTCTAAACAATCAGTTATCTTATGAGAGTTAAAACGTAATCCCCCAGGGGTCGAACCAGGGTCGTTTATTTCCGAATATTTTATCGTCGATCACTTATATGTGAATCAAACGCTCGGAAAATTTCAAACCTCCATCTCTTACCGTTTTTGAGATATAAACGATTAATATCTATCGGTTGGTGGAAGCGGAAGAGATAAGATTAGCGCTGATATTGTATAATAATAGATAATATAACCCAAGCTAAGCTAAGTTATGCATAAAACTACAATTTCAGTCTTCTTTCCGGAGCGGAAATTGGCTTACAGTTTTTTCGCTGTCTGTCTGTCTGTCCTCCACATTAACATTAGAACCAATAGACCGATTCTCATGACACCTGGTGGAAATCTCTTGCTACTGAGGTCGAACTCTCCCGAGGATAGTTTCTGTTGCGAAGATTGAAAGTCCCGGGTTCGATTTTTGTTATGTTTCGGCGTTGCGTAGCGTCTGCATTAGTTCCTACAGAGTGGTACTCGAGAATCATCGCGTAAATATCTGGTATATTTATTTTAGAATATATTTCTTCCTCTCTCTGTCATTCGTCCCATCTTTGTGCATATGCATTCGACCTATTCTATATTCTCATTTCCGCTTCCATCTTCTTCCAGTTCCTATGCTAATCTCATTTCCTTTCTCATTTTTCTTTCCCTCCCTCTCTCCTCTTCCTTTCTTCTCTTTCTTCTTCCCCTCTCTCTCCTCGTCTTCTTCTTCTGCATCATCCTCAAACTATTCCTCTCTCACTTGTTCTCCGTCCCTATTTCTCTTCCTGTCTCTTTTCTCTCCCTCTCTCTTCAGCTCTGTTTCTACCTCTTTCTCTCCTCACCCCTCTTCCTCCCTCTCCCTTCCTCTCACTTCTCCTTTTTAGCCTACTTTCCAGAAAGGAAATAGGCTTATAGTTTTATCGTTGTGTCTGTCTGTCTCTCCGTCTCCCCTGTTAACTTTTGAACCAATGGACCGATTTTAATGAAACTTGATGGAAATCTCTTGCTGCATGAGCCGAGCTCTCCCGAGGATAGTTTTTATTGCGAAGATTGAAAGTCCAGGGTTCGATTCCAGGACGACTATCCTTCCCATTTGATTTACATGGGGAATCTGTGAAATCCATCGTGCAGGGTAATGTTCTCTCGCACATTAAAATATCTTAGGATTGTGATATCGGAGCGATTTTTGTAGTATTCTCCGAGGAAAGGAATGAAGATTCTAATTTCTATCGTAGAATTTCGATTATCGATCGTATTTTTTGGAATTTCGCGTAAATACTGCCGTTTTTGCGGATTTCATAACTCATCACGAGAGTGTTGCCATAGCGACGACTATCGTTGGACTCGAATTCGTTACAGTCTGGTAGTGTTTCTCGAACTGTGTGCCTTGGCCCACCCCCATGGGGACTTGAAATTATTTTGGATTCAAGGCGAAATGTCGAAAACAAAAGTTTTCACGAATAATATGAATTTTTTCAGGGAATTTTTGGTAAAACGATGTGATAAATATTATTAATAGTTCCATAAAATGAAGAAATTTTGAATAATGTTTCTGATCTTTGCTATTTTCGATTCAAAGTGAGCCACATGACATTCAAGGCGTCGCCTCAATGAAACGTTTTTGAGAATCAATGGTTTAGAATGCACACGCGTTATTTTTGCCACAAACAAATACGCGTCATCAATTGAGTTTTTCCGTTCGAATGCATTTGTAGTATTTTATATAACGCTGAATTACGAAATTTGGGAACGCAAGGCGAAACTCATCCGCGGTGATATTTTAAAAGCTATTAAATCCAATATAAGTGCTCGATAATAGTTCATATGGAAAGTTAGGCATCATAAAGTTCCGTTATCGATGTAATTTTGATTCTTATTCCGTGTAAACCCCTCGATTATTGACGGGCAATTGAATTTCTTACGCAACTGAAGTCTTCTGAATTATTATCTCCAGCTTTCTCTCTCTCTCTCTCCATTTGTCTCCCTCTCTCCTATCTCCCCCCCTCTCTCTCCTTCTATCTCCCTCTCTTCCTCCCTCCACATAAAACTATTACTCCTCCATCACGAACTTCGACCACGGTTCCCTCTATCGGCGCCAAATGTACTTTGCATAGTATATGTGTCGTCAACTTCTCCCTCTGGTCATTCCTTCCTTCTCCTTCCTATTTCCTCCGCCCTCCTCCTCAATCCCCTATGCTGACCACTTCCGCTTTCCGCTTGGCTTCCAGCGCGCGTCATCGAATAACAAGTGAATAACTTTATCCTCGGAGCGCAACGCGATCTTCTTCTTTTTTCCTCTTCTCCCTATACCCCCGATAGCACTTTCCACGTTGAATTATTGGTGCTCTTTTTACCTCTTTTGAATGCGTGATGAGTCTGGGAGAAATAGGCGCCCAGTCGTCGTGCGTACATACGTAGTCCGGCGAAAATTTTACGGGAGGCGATCCTCAATTTTTTCCCTCCCGGTTTCCGCTAGAGGTCAGCCCTGTCGCTCGAAAGTCGTGCGTCTTTTTTTTCCTTTTCTCCTTCGACGACTTTCTTTCCGTCCTCCTACGATGTTTTATTTTATTATTCCCCCTTTTTTACGCAAGCAAAAGCAAACGTGGACATTTGGGAACAGGTCGCTTGATTTCCAAAAACCCTAGATTCTTTTTTAAAAAGTTTTTATTGTCATCATTTTTTTTCTCTCTCTATCTCTGCGTCCGAGCCGCTGCCCATTTTGTTTTATAGTGGCAAGATGTCGCATTATTTCGCAATCCCCTGTCGATTTCCGCAAAAAAATAAATCTTCGTTTTATCCACAAGGGGGAAGGGTTGGGGGGGGGGGTTTAGTTCCTTCAACATCCGCCAGGAGCGCTGACGTCCGAAAAAAATATAATTGGAAACTTTTAACGCCGGACGGACGATGTTTTCGACGAAACTTTTACAACCCATTTGTTGTAATAGGCCTAATTGATGGCGTGGGCTAGACCATTTTATCTGTGGAAAGAATGTTGGACTTGGAAAAAAATGCCATCACCTTGACGACGAGCTCGAACAGGCAGGATAAATACGGCGACGCGTCTTCACTGATCACATCAACAAACCAAGTGAGGCGAAAATTTGAATCCGAGCCGAAATAGTGTAAAAAACTGTTTGATAAATTGGAATTTTACCGGTTTTCAACAATGAAAAATATTAGACGGTATAACGTTAATTTGAAATCTTCTAAGCATTCTAAAATTACATTTACATGAAGGCTACATATATTATTAAAAGTACTATGTAGTATGTAATCCCATCAATATGACGGGAAAGAAAATATTAGTTACGAGCGGAATTACGCGTTGAACATCAACGGCACATTGTAGTGTGATTAAAATATCACTTCTGAGGCGTGAGTAAAAACGTATATATATATATATATATATATATATATGGATGTCAACAAGGTGTTGGGATGAGGAAACCCAGTGAGCACTCACTAATCAGACGACTTCAGGTTGGCGAGGCCCCGGGGATGTCGAAGCGACACACGTAAAATAACACAAAAACACAGAAACATCACAAACGTAAAGCTTTCGGAACTACTCCTTCTTCAGCTACAGAGAGAGTTCTCTCTCTGTAGCTGAAGAAGGAGTAGTTCCGAAAGCTTTACGTTTGTGATGTTTCTGTGTTTTTGTGTTATTTTACGTGTGTCGCTTCGACATCCCCGGGGCCTCGCCAACCTGAAGTCGTCTGATTGGTGAGTGCTCACTGGGTTTCCTCATCCCAACACCTTGTTGACATCCATATATTCATTTTACCTTTCCTTTTCCGTAAGTTGTTATATATATATATATATATATATATATATATATATATATATATATATAGTAAATGATAATGTTTGATTAATTAATAAATTCCTTACAATCATTTGAATTCTCCCAGAAAATGAAGCGCTTGAAATTTATTACATTCTGGCATCAATATACGACTTGATTTGCCACTCTTTGGCTCCGTTATTCTTCCTCTTCGTATGTTTACCGAATAATAATATTCTTCAATTATTAACGCTGCAATCTATTAAGTTTGACATTACGCGAAGCGAATAACACAATTCTTTCGTCTATTTGAAGGCTTAATAGACGCCAATTCAATCGGAGGCAACAATGCGGGTCGCCTTGGCAACACCCGGAAAGAGTACGAAAAAGCCATAAATTTCGAAAATAAATTCGTATTTCTGACAAATTCTTCCTTGCAACATCTAAAACATTGCCAGAATAAGATATTTTATAGTTTTAGTCGTCGAATTAAGCAAAATTGGAGAAATTCGGTTCATATTTACATATTTTAATGAATGAAGGAAATAAACCTTGCACCTTGAAAAATCGAAAATCCCGTGCAAACTTCTGGGAAAATATAATCGTCTCCCGGAGTCGAATCCGGTACTTTTTCCGGGATGTTTGATTTTTCTAGAGACCACTTCATGGGGATACAGCGATTGCGAAAGTTTCTGCTCTTTATTCCATTGGGAAATGTCCAAAAATACTGGGATAGACAGACGGACACTTGAGAATTATTATATAGGGATTATTTAACTTATAAATTCTCGCACTGAGAAAATAACGCCGTCTCGATCTCGACAATGGAATGGTTGTCATGACAAATACTCTTGAAATAGGTAAATTTTGCCAAAATTACTCATTTAAATGTCAAATTTGAGCGTTTGCGGGACGAGGAATACAATCGGAACCTTGGATCCTTTGCCTTTAAAACATTTTCAGTTTTAAGATAAAAAGGTCAATTTTCTAATTTTTACGAGGAAAATAATGAAAGCCCGCACCTCGCTAAATTGATTTTCACCCGTGTCATCTTACGATAAATAGAAATTATCCGCTGGAGTCGAACCCGGGTCTATTTGTGGGGATTTATTATTGCCCATGACAACCCCGAGGAAAAGTGAGGCGCCTATGGAAAATTCGGTTGACCTCGATGAGGCGTTGAGCGTTACAGACAAAGTGACCAAGCGGTCAAAAGAATACGGATCTTATAACGTATGATATTATATCTAACACTTATATTTAAAATCCAGTAAAGATAGGATAAGCCATTATTCCTAAATTGCTTACATTGATCAAGTATTAAGGCAAATGCGTGAAAGAAACGGATAAGTGACGAAAGACAGATTAACAGACAGACACAACCACAAAACTATAAGCCTATTTCCATCAAAAGGTAAAAAAGAACGATTTTTTCCAATCCTGTCATATTTTTCAAAAGAAATAGTATTATTCGTGTTAAAACTTTATTTAGTTTAAATAAAATAAACTGATGTGGGCAACACATGACTTTCTCCATATTTATATGTAAAATTACATGTTGTTGTTAGCTCTGGGATCGTTGTCAATATTTACTTCCGGTTGACAATTAAGAAAAGATAAAGGAGCGTTACTAAGACGTAACTAAGCGTCAATTGTTAACAATAGTCGTCGGTAGGTGGCGTGGTTGTGGCAGCTAAAAATATAAGATATCTCTTAATGCATTATATGGAAAAATGTACCAAACAAAGGTTGTAGAAAATAAAATTTCCTACAATTTTATTTCAGTACATTTTTACATTTATCAAATATTAAAGCAAATATTTCAAAATAACGGATAAGTGACATGAGTAAACACCCACTTTCCGGCTGACCGATATTTACCAAAAACTAATCAGCTCTTGTATCTCTAATATAAATGTAAAATATAAAACTTCGCGCTGATCTGATCAATAGTCTTTGAGTTAAGAGCGCCCACATATTTCTTATCACACGGACATGATCGAGAAAATAATCCCAAGTTGTTCGGGAGACCTCAAAACGCGCACATCAGTCGAAATCTCAAAATCGATATTTTTTACGAAAACAATACTTTCTCCCGAACTACGTAAATATTGGTAAATATCGCCTATGCAACAAGCGTCTACCAAAAATCCCCTAGCCTAAAAATATCGCCTTTGAAAATTCTGCGAATTACGTTCATGCAGTAAAATTTATATCCTTTCTGTTTGTTGCGTGCTAAGACTGAAACGTTTCTTTAGAAGACGAGGCCTTTAAAAGCACGAATCATTCAATAATTATAAATTATAAACAATACTATACTATACTATTTCCAAAAAATTAAATTAAATGAAATTTAACAGGGCTGCACACTACGTCGACTGAAATGGACGGACCATAAAACCAGATTGAAAATCCGATGGATACGAGAATCCCTACAGGAACGGACAGAAGCAACAATCGACAAAAAAAAATGTAGACGAAATGCATTAGCTTGGGGTAGAAGCTAACCCCATCGGAAAAGAAAATTAGAAAAAACACAAAAAAGTTTTTAAAATTTTACTTTTATTTCGCTGCGAAAATTAATAATTTAACAACTCCTTTCATCTACGCTCCTTAAAAATGGAAAAACTCTTTCGCATTATAAGGATAAAATAAAGAATATATACGAAAATTAAACGATGTTTTTAGTACAAAAATTTAACTATAGGAGGCCTAGGTGGTAAGCTGTCAAGGCTGTCATTTTAAAGTTCTTTTCTCGATGCTGATATAGCTGGCGGAATTAATAACTTAACAACACTTTTTATTTTGATTCCTAAATATGGAAAAATCCTTTAGCATAATAAATAGAAAATAAAGAATTTTCATAAAAGTTAAAGCGATGTTTTTAGTATAAAAATTTAAGTATAGGAGGCTATAGTAGTAGGAAGAGATCATTTTTAAATTCTTATCCCGAAATATGTATATATATATATATATATATATATATATATATATATATATATATATATATATATATATATGCATACATTTATTTATTTGTACAGAGAAGCTGAAATCAAGTTAATATTAAAAAGGAATAAATTTTTGAGACCGCAATAAATCCAGCGAACGAAAACGCATGAAAGCGAAATGGCATTAAGTCAAAAGAAAAAAAGAACCTCGAAACTTTTTCGCACGGCGTTCTTCATTTATTTATTTTTTCGCCCACGCGCCTGTCGCCCGTCAACTGTTTATTTTTTCCCCTCTCTCTCTCTTTCTCTCCTTCTGTATTCCTTAAGCGTTCCAGAACACGGTTCGGCAGTTGTTTTTTGTGTGTGTGTACACACACGGCCTAACTTCCGCCAAAACAAAAAATATATATCTTTTTTTAACTTTTTTCTTTTTTCTCGGACCCCTTTTTTCTCAGCATTCCCGGTAACCCTCCCATATGTCGCGTTACGTAATCCGATTAAGGCGGAGGTGTCACAATCCCCCGCAGAAAAAACGGGGAAAGTGGCGCCGCAGACGGCGTAAAAACGAGTTACAACGAAAAAAAAAATTGAAGGGCTCGGGCGCAGTGGTAAAAAAAAATTTTGGAAGGAAGCGGGAGTAAGGAGTTGGAGAAAAGAGTGAAAATTGAGTGAGAGAGAGAAGGAAAAAAATGAGTTGAAACTTGAACCGCAATATACTGGGTATCTGATTACTTATCAGACAAACATCATAGACGCTGGAGAAAAAAAAATTTGTTTTTTTACTCGAGATGGAGAGAGGTTTGTTTGTTTAAGGAGGAAAGGGGAGAGGATGGTCCTATTCCATCATTCAAGGACACCAGACCAAGAGAAAACAGACAAGAAATCAGAGATGAATTATTCCGATACACGAAGCAAAAAATTCATTAGATTTTCATTATACCGGTCTATCAAGGTATTACAGAATACGAATTTATGCATCTACAATTGGTCGGTGTATGTTTATCCAGACATTACTAAATATTTCATTAAAACGGGACGAGATTTATTCCGAATCTCTTTCAATAATGAGCCAAGGCATCCGGTCACTCTCGAATAATATGAACCATTTATTACGACTAAATGAAATGCTATTTTTAACAAACTTTCCGAGCAAGTAGAAGATTGAAATTTGTTAGGAATGTTTGATTCTTATAGTAAAAGCCATTGACGAAACAAAATCTCAAAAACAGACCCGGGTTCGACTCCAGTGGATAATTTCTATTTCTCATAAGATAAAACGTAAAAATCGATTTTTGTACTCATTTTCAAATTAAAATTAGAAATAATTGACTTACGATCTTCGGACATAGACCGTTATTAATACAAATAAACGACGTTTCTTACGCTTATCGTCAGAGTTTGCCTACGATACATAATCGTTCCAGTTCTACGTTTAAATCATATTCATTGAAAAATTTAAAGCTGCCATGCCTACCGAGTCATTGTTAAACCTCGAGATTGTATTGTCGTATCATCCCTTATGTTTTACTAGCGTAATTTCCGGTCAAATATGAGGGGATTCTAATCAATTCGGTTTCAGAAAAGGACGAGGAACTAGAGATGCTATAGGAGTAGTTAGAATCATATCAGAAATGGCAATAGAATACAGTCAAGATATCTGCGCATGTTTCGCAGACTGGCAGAAGGCCTTTGATTGAGTAAATTGGGTAATGTTGCTGAAGATATTAAAGGATATAAGTGTAGACTGGAAAGACAGGAGACTGATCAGGAATCTATATGTGAATCAATTTGTAACGGTCAGGTTTGTGAGTGCGGACACCTGCGGAATAAATATCGGTAGAGGAGTAAGACAAGGCTGCTGCCTATCGCCAACCTTATTCAATATATATGCAAGAAGCGTAAGAAGACACAGGAGATTTCAAAATTGGAGGAAGGATTATAAGAACAGTAAAATACGCGGATGATCAAGTACTTCTAGCATGAAAGGAAGAGGAACTCCGGAAAATGATAAATAGACTAGTAATAACAGGTATAAAATACGGCATGGAAATAAATATAGAAAAATCCAAGTTAATTCGACTATCAGGCAAAGAAGAGGATTTGAACATAAGTATTGAAGGAAAGCCTTGACAACAAGTTTCAGAGTATAAATACCTTGGAAGCATCATAACAAGAGAAGCAAAATATAGCTTTCAGAAGAAATAAACACCTACTTACGGGGATTATAAGGGAAGATATCCGCAAGAAGTTCATAAAATGCTATGGATGGAGTGTAGCTTTGTACGGGGCAGAAACATGGACGCTAAGGAAAAATGACATCAAATATTTAGAAAGCTTTGAAATGTGGACTTTGAGGAGAATGCTAAAGATAAAATGGACAGATAGGATGAAAAACGATGAAGTGCTACGAAGAGTAGTAGAGAAGCGAATAATTATACAGACTAATATTAGAAAGAGGAAGGAAAACTGGGTTGGAATTTGCCTGAGGAGGGAGAGAATGATTAAAGATGTATTAGAAGGAAAAGGGAAAGAGGTAGGAAAAGGTTTCAGCTGATTTGAAAGGGAAAGAGAATTATCAAGATATGAAGAAGACAGCGGAAAATAGAAGTATATGGAGAATTACAGTTAACCATGAATAATCACGGACCTGTCTATGTACTGACTATCTATGATGATGATGCACTCGTATATATTACACGTATGCGGGTTGTGACAACAATTGATTCTCGAAGTTTAACAATGATGTGGTCGGCAAGGCAACGTCCCGTTTAAATGCCGATATTTTCCCCTGGATATGTGATTTATATGTTTAATATGAGAGATTTCGAAAGGTAGGCGGAAAAATATTTATATAATACAAAACATCATTAATTTTCCTAAAACATACTTTAAATTCGAAGAGGGTTCCTCAATTTTTTCTAATTTTAATTTCCAAAAGAATAAAAGCCTGCACTTTTAAAAGTCGCTTTTTACGTGCTATCTAACGGGAAATTAAAATCCCCCCTCCCTGGAGTCGAACTAGGGTGTTTTTTCGTATTTTTTCCATCATTTAACTTTTATATCTGAATCAAACATTCCTGCGAAATTCCAACCTTCCACCTAATCGGGAAGTTTGTTATAAACGCGTTTCAATGTACCATTGAGAACCTCAGCGTTACAACAGAACTGGAAAACTATATTTAAGATGCGTAAGGAAAACGTGCTTTGAAGGCTTTAATACGAAAGAGAAGAAGGAAGACGGGGGAGAGAGAGGGAGATAGGAGAGTGAGGGAAACAGAAAAAAGGAAGAGGGAAAGATAGGTAATGTTCTTCATTAGGGCGAGATTAAGACTAGGAAGTCAATTTTTCCAGAGAAGGAGAGAGGGGGAGAGGGAGGGAGAGAGAGAGAGAGACACAGAAAGATATAGTAAGTAAGAGAACGATAAAGAGAGAGACAGGGAGGGAGAGAGAGAGAGAGATAGATATATAATGTTCTTTATTATGGCGAGATTGAGACCAGGAAGTCTATTTTTCCAGAGAAGGATAGAGTGGGAGGGAGGGGGATAGAGAATGGGAGGGAGGGAGGACGGGAGAGAGGAAGAGATAAAAAGAGAAAGAATGGGAAGTGCCTTAAATTTACCACTTAACCCACGCATACCCGTCATTTATGACGACCAATGACGCTAGTCTATGTAATAATAGACAAGCGTTGGTTGGTGATCACTTTAAATCGTTCATATCTCAAAAACGGTAAGAGATATTGGTTCGAAGTTTTCCAGGAATGCTTGATTCGCATATTAACACTTATCGACAAAGAAACATTTAGAAAAACGACCCGGGTTCGACTCCAGGGGATTATTCTTACATCTCATAAAGTTTAAAATAAATTATGTTGAAACGTGAGACGAGAAAATTGTATAAGTTTTATAAAAGTGAAATTTTCATGTTCTCCTGGATTTTCTAGCACTAGTGTTTGGGACAGTAGCTGTCAACCAAAGGCACACTGGCCGCACGCGGCGAGATGGGGCCACATGCGGCCCGACGTGGAAAATTAATGCGGCTAAAGAGCGATCAATTAAAAACCCAACGTTGGCAAAGAAATGTACAGATCTGTCATTTATTAATAGTAAAAACGAATTATATCTTGGATGAAAGTCGTGCGTTTCTGAATTAATAGCCATATGCGGCCACATAGATCACGAATGCGGCCTGCCACGCCGAAAAAATTGTCGCCCGACCTTGAATTGGGTCAAACAAGAAGAGGACGGGATGGTCAGGAAAGGAAGAGGAAAAAATAAAGATAGTTAAGAGCGGTTTGCCGAAACATGAAAGAGATTTGGGAATGGAGTGATACATCTCCTTTAATGGGAGTGGAGTGGGATAGAAGGGGAGGGAGAGAGGGAGGGAGAAGGGAGGGTGAAGGGGGCAGTACGTGTGTAAGAGAATCCTGTCTTTATCTGAAGGGGACCCTTTCCCCCTCTCTCACTACGACTCACTATACCGTACCAGGCTGTACATCTCTGCCTCTTTCCTTCCTTCTGTCTCTCTCTCTTCCTATCACTCCCTCTCTTTATCACCTTCCCTCCCTCTCTCACTCATTCTCCCTCTCTCCCTCATTATTTCCAACTCTCCCTCCCTCTCTCCACCTTCATCTCTCCCTCTTTCCCTCCCTCTCTCCCTCAACCTCTCTTTCCTTCCTCTCTCCCTTCCTCTTTATTTATACCTCTCCCTTTCTCACTCTCTCTCTCCGTCTTTCCTCTCTCCATATCTCCGTCCTCTCTCCCACCTACTATCTCTCTCCCTCCCTTTCTCCCGACCTCACTCACTTTCATTCTTTTCCTCTCTCAATTCCTTTCTCTCCTATCTATTTCATCCACCGCTAACATAAGATGAAAGTTGGTTAAAACTACATTGATTTATATACAGTGGTACCTCGATATACGAGTGCCCTAATATACGAGTGTTTTGAGATACGAGCCGCCGAGCGAGCGATATTTTGCTTTGAGATGAGAGCAAGATTTGAGATACGAGGAATCGCACATTACACCGCTGCACACGACCCCAACATGCGGGGCGCATGTTGGTGTCGTGTGCAGCGTCTAACAGTTTCTCCCACCTCAGACTAGACCTCAGTCTGTGTGCTTGTTTCCCTCGTTTTCGAAGCATTTTTGATAAGTTGGGTTCGCGTTTTTTGCTTTTTGTACATTTACAAAACATTATCACATTTATTTTTATAACCATGGGTCCGAAGAAGAAGATGATGTCTATTGAAGCGTGAAATCATAGAAAAACATGAGCAAGGTGTGCGAGTAATTGACTTGGCGAGGATGTACGGGCGTAGCACATCAATGATATGTACTGTGCTTAAACAGAAGGAGTTGATAAAGGGAATAACGCTAGCTAAGGACGTTACAATAATTTCTAAGCTCCGGACCTCTCTCCATGAAAAGATGGAGAAACTACTGATGGTGTGGGTGACAGAGAAGCAGCTTCAAGGAGGAACCTTAACACAAAGCATCATATGTGAGAAGGCACGAGCGATTTACGGTGATTTGCTGAAGCAGATCCCACACACTTCCACAAACGAGGAATCGGAAGACTCGTTTAAAGCCAGTCGGGGCTGGTTTGACAACTTTAGGAAAAGGACCGGCATTCACTCCGTCGTCAGGCATGGTGAGGCAGCAAGTTCGGATGTGAAGGCAGCTGAGGTTTACATCAAAACGTTTTCCGAACTGATAGAAGCCAAAGGATACATCCCCCAGCAAGTCTTCAACTGTGACGAGACAGGGCTTTTCTGGAAAAGGATGCCGAATAGGACTTACATAACGGCAGAGGAGAAGACGATGCCAGGTCACAAACCCATGAAGGATAGATTAACTCTAGCACTTTGCGCCAATGCGAGTGGCGACTGCAAAATCAAGCCTCTGCTAGTATACCATTCGGAAAATCCCAGAGCCTTTAAGTCACATAAGATTTTAAAAGAAAAACTGCAAGTTATGTGGAGGGCAAATCCGAAGGCGTGGGTCACCAGGAAATTCTTTGTGGAGTGGATAAACCTGGTGTTTGGCCCTTCTGTTAAAAAATATCTACAGGAAAACAACCTACCCATGCAAGCCCTTCTCGTCCTCGACAATGCCCCTGCTCACCCACCAAATCTCGAAGATGATTTACTCGAAGAGTTCAAGTTTATAAAGGTTCTCTACCTACCACCCAACACCACTCCTATCCTGCAGCCCATGGATCAGCAGGTGATTTCTAATTTTAAGAAGTTGTACACCAAGCACATTTTTCGGCGCTGCTTTGAGGTGACGGAGAACACAAACCTTACCCTTCGAGAGTTCTGGAAGGACCACTTTAACATCGTGATATGTCTAAGAATTATTGATCAGGCCTGGCTGGGTGTTACAACGAGGACCTTAACCTCTGCATGGAAGAAGCTGTGGCCTGAGGCTGTAGCTGAAAGGGCCTTCGAAGGATTGGAACCCGAAGTGTCAGTGGTAGAGGAGATTGTTTCTCTGGGAAAATCCATGGGTCTGGAGGTGGATGAGAGAGATGTGAACGAACTCGTCGAGGAACAGTCTCAGGAGCTGACAACCGAGGAGTTACACGATCTACATTCGCAGCAGCATACGGTGGTTCAACGAAAAATTAGTTTTGAAGAGGAGCCAGAGATGGAGGAGGTTATCTCTACAAGAGATATAAAGGAGATCTTGGGAATGTGGGAGAAAGTTGTAGAGTTCGTGGATAAAAATCACCCCGAAAAAGTTGCAACTGGTCGTGCATCGGAGTTGTTCAACGAAACTTGCCTAACACATTTCCGCAATATCCTGAAAGGGAGGAAGAAACAAACCTCCTTGGACAGTTTTTTTAAACGATCTGCAGGTGAAAATGAGCAAAGCGTGACGAAAAAAGCGAAGACCAGTGACGAAAATTAAGCGCTTCCGTAAGCACTTCACTTTTTCTTTTATTATGTTTTTATAGAATATGTATTTGTTATTTATAAATAAATGTTTCTTCTTGTAAATACATTTTTCTTATTCAAAAACACTTAACAAAAACGACTGAGGTGGTTTTTTGGGAGCTGGAACGGATTAATGGCATTTCAATTAATTTCAATGGGGAAAATTGCTTTGAGATACGAGCAATTTGACATACGAGCAAGGTTACGGAACGAATTAAACTCGTATGTCGAGGTACCACTGTATATTTAAAATATTTAGTTATAACTATCCTTATATATATATATATATATATATATATATATATATATATATATACAGACGTATCCAGTAGACCCTCAACATTCGCGGTCTCCACTATTCGCGAACGACCCTCTGAGGTCCCTCGTTGACAGGGGCAGACATTTTCAGCGCCCTAGGCAAACTTCTGCTTTGGCGCCTCTGTCCTTCTGCAATATTTCCTAATAATCTCAATAAATGAAATATTATATTATGTAATACTCGAGATAAATGTACGCGCGTAGCTACATGATGGATAAATTGACGCCGCAGTGCCGCATTCTCTCTCCCCGTCGCCGTATTCCAACATGAGGATAACTGCTTTTAACGACACGACTGTGCGCTCCTCAGCAGTAGATCCTCAAAGGGACCGTCTCCACTGAGTAATGGTCGTGCATTGGTATTTTTCTCAGATAGGAAGCTCACGACACTCATTTTTATCGGTAGAAGCTTTCATTTGGGAAAAATCGTCGTAAAGCATTCCTACAGCAACGAAGGTTCAATGAGACGGCATAGAGAGAGTTGTGTCTGATAAGAGGAGAGCAACAGCGAAATGGCGAACGAGACCGCATGACCTTGTAAGACAAGAGCGTCGCGAGAGTTCAGAAGAATAATTCAGAAGCTATTCGCTCTCTTTTTGAAAGAATTTAGGATTTGTTTCGGCTATTTGTCGCAGCAACGAAAACAAACATACCCTGGCAACCACTTCGCATGTTCGATTGATGTGTTTTGTCATTTGGAAAATAAAGAAATTACCACGACATGTGAAGTCGAATCATCGAATAATAAGATTGGAGTTCGATAATAAAATCGCCTAATAACAAAAGATTTGTTCCTGTTACACTTACGGGCTAAAATTCCAGTTGTAAATAATTCATAGTCGATTTCTGGCATAGGACATCTAAATTAGGACGCTTAAATTCACGCCCGTTCATTTATGACGGGCATTAACGCTAGTTAACTGAAATATCAAGGCTAATATTAAAAAAATAATTATAATAAAAATAATAGTTACTGGGTCATATAGACCACACCACCTTCATCTTGAATATCTTAAAATAACAATTAAAGCATCCCTCCAGCGTTGAGAATGGCATCTTCGCTTTCTAGAATTATTTCATCTCCTCAGAGAAAGATAAACTTGATTCGGGCGCAGAGAATTTATATATATATATATAGTTTAGACTATTTATTATAGCAACGAAAATAAATAAGCACTAGAAACTTCTCTTGATACTTGATTGACGTATTTTGTCATTCGGAGAATAAATGAACGATATACAACACTGGCGGCATAAAAAGAATCTAGTAAACCTCTCTCTCTCTCTCCTTCCTCTCTCCCTCACTCTTTCCTCCATATCTTCCCCTCCGTATCCCTATCTCCTCCTCTCTCTCTCTCCCATCCTTTCCTCTCTTTGTTCCTTCCTCTCTCCCTCCCTTTCCTCTCTCCCTCCCTTTCCTCTCTCCCTCTCTTTCCTCTCTCTCCCTCCGTTTCCTCTCTCTCCCTCCCTTTCCTCTCTCTCCCTCCCTCTCCTCTCTCTCCCTCCCTTCACCTCCCCCTATTCTTTCTCTCTCTCCCCTACACTTCTCCTCCCCCCCCTTAACGCTCCCCCTAAAACCCGTCGCACGGCCGAACAACCAGAGACAGAATCACGCACCCCTACACAGCGAGGGAAGAAGTGTGGCTTGCTTCTCCGCCCACCCCCCCTCTCCCCCCCATTCCCTCACTTCCTCTCCCCTCCTCCTAACAAACACAGCCGACGCAAGAGGGGGTGGGGGTGGTGGGAGAAAGCGTTCTTTGGGTCCGAATGGGGTGCAAGGTTAGGGCGCAAAGGGAATAGGACTAAGGGTAAGGGAGATGGGGGAAGAAGGGATGCGTTTAGGGTGAATGGAAAAGTGGGAGAGAGAGAGAGAGAGGGAAGGTTTTGTTGGGTTTATAGAGAGGGAGGGAGAGAGAGAGAGAGAATGTAGGTTGGAAGGGAAGAGATGAATATGAGGGAGTAACAGAGAGGGTTTGAGAATGAGAGACGTTGGAGAGAGGATAAAAAGGAAAGCACGAGAAAGAGAGGGAGGAAGAGGGAGAGAGCAGAAGAGATAGAGAGTGGTAGAGAGATGGAGAAGAGAAGAAACATAAAAGAGAGAGGAAGTGAGGGAATGGGGGGGAGAGAAAGGAAGAGAGAGTTAGAGAATGAGAGATGATAGAGAGGATGAAAAGAAAAGAGGAAGAGGAGGAAGACAGAGAGAGCGGAAGAGAGATGAATAGGAGAGGAGAAGAGAGAGTAAGAGAGGGGGAGGAAGGGATAGAGGAAGAAAAGTGAGAAGGGAGAGGAAGAGAGAAAGATAGAGGGAGGAAAGGAGAGCGGAAGAAAGAGCAAGAGATGGGGAGTGAAAGAGAGACGAGAGAGGACAATAGAGGGGGAGGAAAGTAGAAAGAGGCAGAGTGGATAAGATATAGAGGAAGAGAGAGAGAGGAATAGAGCAAGAGAGAGGCTGGGGGAAGAAGATAAAAAGTAGAGTGAGAGAGGGAGAGAGAAATGAAGAGGAAGAGAGGGGATAGAGAGAGAGGAAGAGAGGGGGATATAGAGAGAGAAAGAGAGGGGGGGGAGAGAGAGAGGAAGAGAGGGGATAGAGAGAGAGGAAGAGAGGGGGAGAGAGAGAGAGGAAGAGAGGGGGGGAGAGAGAGAGAGGAAGAGAGGGGATAGAGAGAGAGGAAGAGAGGGGGAGAGAGAGAGAGGAAGAGGAAGAGAGGGGATAGAGAGAGAGAGGAAGAGAGGGGATAGAGAGAGAGAGAGGAAGAGAGGGGGGGGAGAGAGAGAGCATGGGTTGGGGATAGTAAAGTGAACAAGATGTCCAAACAGAACTTATGATGTCTACTTTCCATTTAATCATTTATTTAATACTTATATTGGCTTTAATAGCTTTCAAGTCATAGCGAATAAGTAGCTCTTTGTGTTCCAAAATTTCACAATTTAGCGTCGTAAAATACAACAAATACATTCGAACGGAATATTAAATTGAACACGCGTATTTGTGGGTCGCAAAAATAACGCGTGTAGGAATTAGACTATACCTACCGAATCCTAGTCTAACAATAGTTGTTGCTATGGGAGCACTCTCATAGTGAGTTATACGCGAAATTCGAAGAAATACGGTCGATAAGCCAATTCCACGATAAAAATTTGTGTTATTCGTGAAAACTTTTGTTTTCGACATTTCGCCTTGAATCCAAAATAATTTCAAGTCCCCCTGGGGGTGGGCCAAGGCACACAGTTTTAGAAACACTACCAGACTGTAACGAATTCGAGTCCAACGATAGCCGTCGCGATGGCAACACTTTCGTGATGAGTTATGAAACCCGCAAAAACGGCAGTATTTACGAGAAATTCCAAAAAATACGATCGATAATCGAAATTCTACGGTAGAAATTAGAATCTTCATTCCTTTCCTCGGAGAATAATACAAAAATCGCGCCGATATCACAATTCTAAGATATTTTAATGTGCGAGAGAACATTACCCTGCAAGATGGATTTCAAAGATTTCCCTTGTTTAATCAAATGGGAAGGATAGTCGTCCTGGAATCGAACCCGGGACTTTCAATCTTCGCAACAGAAACTATCCTCGGGAGAGTTCGACCTCAGTAGCAAGAGATTTCCACCAGGTGTCATGAAAATCGGTCTATTGGTTCAAAAGTTAACAGGGTAGACGGAGAGAAAGACAGACACAACGATAAAACTATATGCCTATTTCCGTTCTGGAAAGTAGGCTAGAAAGGAGAAGTGAGAGGAAGGGAGAGGGAGGAAGAGGGGTGAGGAGAGAAAGAGGTAGAAACAGAGCTGAAGAGAGAGGGAGAGAAAAGTGAGAGGAAGAGAAATAGGGACGGAGAACAAGTGAGAGAGGAATAGTTTGAGGATGATGCAGAAGAAGAAGACGAGGAGAGAGAGGGGAAGAAGAAAGAGAAGAAAGGAAGAGGAGAGAGGGAAGGAAAGAAAAATCAGAAAGGAAGTGAGATTAACATAGGAACTGGAAGAAGATGGAAGCGGAAATGAGAATATAGAATAGGTCGAATGCATATGCATAAAGATGGGACGAATGACAGAGAGAGGAAGAAATATATTCTAAAATAAATAAACTAGATATTTACGCGATGATTCTCGAGTACCACTCTGTAGGAACTAATGCAGACGCTACGCAACGCCGAAACATAACAAAAAAGAAGAACAATTGGTTCCCGTGGCAGCACCGTCGCGTCCACACATGTAGTAATATCATAATTTACGTCTTTTATTCGTCTCGCTCGCAAACACAATTTATGTATTTTTCAAAATGGAAAGCACTTTAATGAAGAGAGGCAGTCCAACTGATTGGACGTAATATACATATAAGGACGTGAGATTTCGCGCGACGGTGGCGCCTCCCCAGCGGATCGAGAAGGAAACAAATGTTTAAAAAAAACTTGGGAAAGTTTTGAAGTTGTGTGTGAATTGTTACATTGGGAGTGGAGATAGGGAGGGAGGGGGAGAGAGAGAGAAAGGGATAGAGAGAGGTAGGGAGGGAGGGACCCAAATGTTCACCCCAAGTCTTTCCAAAACCGCGCAAGTGAAAATAGAAATGTTTTCCCATCCCCAGTCTGACATATTACCAAAATTCTTCCTGACAGCCCAGGAGAGAGGAGGTGCAGGAGTGACCAATCCATCAATTCATTCCGAATGCGTTCGGACGGGTCAGAGGCAAAGAAAAACTAGGAAGGCGGTTGGTGTCTTGAGGTTAGAATTTGGAAATCCTTCGGGAATACAGCATTTTCACATCTCGGCTAGCGTACGAAATTCCCTTTTTTCTTCCTCTCCGTATCTCTCCCTTCCTCTCTCCCTCTCCACCTGCTATCCCTCCCTCCCCATCTCTCCCCTGGTTCCTACCAAACAATCGCGTAAATTGTGCATATTCACACAACACGATGCGACTAAAAAAGCAAATTTCACCTCAAAAAACCATTTCTTCGGATTTATTTTACCGTCGTCCGATAAACGCCTTTTCCTCAAAATTTACACGAAATAAATAAGACAACGCGCTGTGTAACAATTCCACTCTTATAAATCAATAACTCAAATAGGTTTCAACACAACTACGTCATCATCAGGTGAGCATACCGCAAGTTTTGCAAGTTTACATGCGTCCACATTAACTAGTGTTACCCGCACGAAGTTTAAAAGTAATAATAACCCATTTCCGCTTATAAAATTTTGAATATCATGTTTGTTTCTTACAGAGGAGGAGGAGGATGATACTAATGTTTAGGCACTTCCAGATGAGCTGGAGATTCGAAATTTTTTTCTTAGGTAGGATTTTGTGCAAAACCGACTAGAAAAAACGAAAATCTTGAAAAAGTACAACAATGCGGCCGCTAAAAATTAGCAATTGTTTAAACAAATTTACAAGGTTTATCTATTTCCGAATGCGCTACGAAGCTGAAAGTATTTTTAAACATAGGATTTAAAAAAAAACAAATAGGGATTATAGAAGTTTTGATATTTTAATTTGTTTGGCAGTTAAAAATTCTTAAATTTCAAAGGTAGGTAAATGTTTAGACACTACGGGTTGAGCTAGGAAGTTGAAATTTTTAGGTGATTTACAGAGTAGTGCATTTGCAGAAATAAACATTTGAATCTCTCCATAAATATATTGCGGCGGCCGTTAAAAATGTTTAAATTGTAAACAATTGGAAAAATATTATTTCACTTCTAGAAGAGCTACAACTTTGAAATTTGGCAGAAATGTGTAGCATCAGTACCCCATATTGAAGAAAGTACAAAAATCTTTAAATTGCAAAGTTTGGGGATTGTTTTAATCTATTATTTTTTCATAAGAGAAAAACGAAAATCGCTGCGCAGGTGAAATCTTTAGAGTTAAAAAAATATTTGTAATGATGAAATATCTGTCTGAAAAATGAATGTTTTTTCAAGGTGAGATGATATGCTTGCAGAATGCAAGCACCTTTTACTAGTAATTTATATGTCCAACTTAAATGGCTTCTCACTTACGAAAAAGGTAACATTCCAGTATTGAAATTAAGAAATAAGATTTTCTTCTCTTGGTCAAGCGTTAAAAATGTCCACACGCAGTTTACTGAATAATAATAATAATAATCTGCAATTATTAACGTTAATTAGGAGACCCCAGGACAGCGTTTTCGTTTACGGATGTCTGCCGAATTCGACTCCCATATGTTTACACAGGAGTGCCGATTTTCAAGGTGCAGGGTTTAATTCCTTCATTCATTAAAATATGTAAATGTTCACCGAATTTCTCCATTTTTGTTTTATTCGACGGCTAAAACTATAAAATATCATATTCTTGAGATATTTTAGATGTTACACGGAAGAATTTGTCAGAAACACGCATTTATTTTCGAAATTTTATGGCTTTTTCGCAATCTTTCCGGGTGTTGCCAAGGCGACCCGCATTGTTACCTCCGATTGAATGAGCGTCTATTAACACTTCAAATAGACAATAGAATTGCGGTATTCGCTTCGCGCTTTCCATGAAGCATCGAAATGATAGTTGTAGCAAAGTCAGACTTAATAGATTGGGACGGTAATAATTGAAGATAATTATTATTCAGTAACCTGCGTGTGAACTGTGGGGATTTTTAACGAAATGACCAAAAGAAACAAGATTGGAAAGGTGTATTCCATGTCGGAGTACACAGAGCTTCCAAATGCGTTCTCTGAGATTTCACAATGTTCTCAATATTTTTCACCCAGATGAGAATTTAACGAGAAGCTAGCGAGGTATGTTGTAAAAATGCATGTAAAGTGGTCGTCATTGTTGTCCGATTTTAACCAAAATTGGAATCTGTCAATTAATTTTAGCAAAACTCCCCAATACCGAATTTCATCAACGTACTTAAAGCAGTTCCCGAGTTGAAAAAAAGGAACATTGTAGGTCTTCATGCGAAGTGGTCATCATTGTTGTCCCAGTATGGCCAAAATTGAAACCGGTCGATAAATTTTAGCAAAACTCCTCAATATCAAATTTCGTCATAATACGTCCAGCGGTTTCCGAGTTTTGAGAACGCATAAAAATGATCTTTTTTCGTTTCAATGCTGGAATGTTGCCTTTTTTGCAAGGGAGATATTGAAACTGCACATATAAATTATAAAATCGTGGAATTCCAAATGTCAGTTGTCTAATATTATAAGGAGAAATGGGCTGATATTACTTTTAAACATGCAGATTTCCTGAATGACTTCACAAAAGTTTTCGCGTGTGCCATTAGTAAAGCGTTGATATAGAAGAAAACTGAAGTATTGTCAATATGCATAATATACTAATACGGGTGTTATTTGACTTCACAGCATGTTCCCATTTTATCCTGTTTTAATCCTAAGCTTTGCTTCTTTTTTAAAAGCTCATTTTCTCCCCTTCAACTTTCCCACTCCACTCCCTCTCTCTCCCTCTCCCACCCTCTTATCTCCCTCTCTCAATCTAACACCCAACTCCAATCCCAACACCTTTTATTTTTTTTTCAGGGGCGCACTCGTAAAGATCGCTATGTTTATGGCCGGTCGTAAGAAAAGAAGACGTCGTAATTAAGACACTGATTTCCCCCAACTCCCCGATCCTCCCTTAACTACCAATCTCCCCCAACCCCTTAATTCTCACTACCGGGAGCTCTCTGCAGACATTATCTCTACATCTACCCGTGATTTTCTCTCATTGCCTTCTTCATTTCTCTCCCTCCCTCTCTCTCCCTGACTCTCTCTCCCCCTCCCTCCCTATTTCACTCTCTTCCTCTCTCTCTATTACTCCTTCTTTCCCTATAAAACTCTCTCCTCCTCCCTTTACATCTCCCTCCCTCTATATCTCTCTCTCTCCCTCCCTCACTCTTTCTCTCTAAACCTATCTCCCCTCTCTCCCTCTCTTTCCCACTCCTTCCATTTCTCTCACCCTCCCACTCTCTCTATCTCTCTCCCACCCTCTCTCTTTCTCTCCCTCTTTTGCACTCACTTTCTCTCCCTGTCTCTCTCTCCCTCTCTCCCTATTTTTCTCTTTCCGTCTCTATTACTCCTTCTTTCCCTCTTTCCCTATAAACCTCTCTCCTCCTCCCTTTATTTATCCCTCCCTCTATCTTTCTCCATCTCTCTCCCTAACTCACTCTTTCTCTCTAAACCTATCCCCCCTCTCTCTCCCACTCCTTCCCTCTCTCCCTCCCTCCCACTCTCCCTATCCCTCTCCCACCCTCTCTCTTTCTCTCTCCCTCCCTCCCTACATCTCTCCCTCTTTCCCACTCACTTTCTCTCCCTCCCTCCCTCTATCTCTCTCTCTCTCTCTCTTTCCGTTCTGTAATTCCTAAATTGTCAGCCTACCTTCATTTCCAACATCTGGTTACCTTTATGCGCTTGTCTGTTTTAGTGTCGGCTGTACCCAGTCAACTATCATCCAGCCATTATACAGGTATCTATCTAGGGTTGCCAGAATTCCCGATTTTCGCGGGATTGTCACGACTTGTTAACCTGTTTCCCGCGTCCCGACTCATATTTCGAATGCCCCGACTTTTAAACAAAATCGTCCAACACTCAAAATTGTAATTGTAATATATAATATATTCATGTTTAAACAAAAAACAATTGCAGAAAAATGAGTTGAATTTTAAAAATTAAATATAAATGCTAATGAATTGTTAAAAGTCGCCAGCATTGTTTCATCATCACCACCTAGGAATTCGGCGAGTAAAAGAATATTTAGTTTGATGGCTGCTGCGTGGAGAAAAGACAATAAACTATTGCTATGCAATTTATAATCTGAACTTATGATTAAAGCAAAGCTTGCAAAGGAGTTGTAGAGAATTTCGATTATATCTAGATTACAGGAGCTGGCAAAAAGAACTACAGGAAGCCAAATCAAGCCTAAAATATTTATGATTACCTTAATTTCAAAATCATTACTTTAATGTGCGTTTGAACTTCAATGTTTGTAAAAATATTTATGGATAGGTAAAGGTGGAGGATACGGCGTAATTAATGTTAAATTAATAATCTAAGCGTAAAGTTAAAATATTTATGAATAAATCAATTCATTTTCATTTAGTTTTTGACATAATTATGTGTTGAATTGTATTACACAGAATTGTCCCTACTTATTATTTCGAAAATGCTTGATTTCATTTAACGTCCCAATTTGTGATTTTAAAAAAATGTGGCACCCCTATGTCTAGTCCATTTTGGACAAACGACAAACGTATGAACGCTTGGGATTAATTATGTTTTTTTTGCACAAAGTGAACGCATATAGGGGAGGTTGTTTCCGTCCGTCCGTCCGCATGTTTAAGCTCGGTGACCGCCGGACGTAATTCGATAGAATTTGGTATTTGGGAGTTTCGCTAAAATCTATCGACCGATTCCAATTTTGGTTAAAATCGGCCAATAATTACGACCACTTTACATGAAGACCTGCATGTATTTTACGAAGTACTTCGCAAGAATCTCGTTAAATATTCATCCAATAGCAAAATATTGAGAAGAAAAGTTAATGAAATAATTAAATACGCATCTTTTGTCAAATAATGTTTCACGTAAAACTTAAGGTTTACGAAAAATTTAAAGTAAGGAAAATCAACGTACTTAGGTAAACATACGAGTTATCGCGTTCTATTGTTCATTCCAACAAAAATATTAATTAAAAATTTTGCAACTCGGAAACCGCTGGACATATTTGAATGAAATTTGATATTGGGGAGACATACTAAAATTCGTCTTCAGATTCCAATTTTGGTTCAAATCTGGCAACAATAACGACCGCTTTACATGAAGACCTACATGTAGTTTACGATGTTCCTCTATTTAAACTCGGGGAATCGCAGGACGTATTTGTCGATCTCAAAGAACGCATTTGGAAACTCTGTGCACTCCGACGTGGAATAGTACAACTTTTCATACTTGTTATACGGAACATATGATGCCTACTTTTTAAATAATTGTTTAATATTAAATTTGGTGCAGAAATTACTTCTATTGGCTTTAATAGCTTTAAACCTTCTTTCCCAAATTTCACAATTCAGCGTTATGTAAAATATTACAAATACCTACATTCTAACAGAAAACTAAATGGATTTGTGTGTGGCAAATATATGCCGGATAATATACTAGACCAGGGAAGCACAACCTTTTCACATCCGCGGGCTGCATTTGAGGGTTATTACTTATCTTTAGACCTAGTGACCGAACGATTTAAAAACCAAAAAACTTTGTTATAATAGTATTCACTTTTCTAGTCGCCAAACATAAATAGATTTCAGGTTATTCATAATTAAACTAGCGTAATTTCCTGTCAAATATGACGGGTATGGGTGGATTATGTTTTACTTCCCATTCTTCCTCATTTTCTCTCTTCCTCTCTCTCGTCCTTCTCCCTCCTATTCTCCCTCATATTCTCCCTCCTATTCTCCCTCCTATTCTCCCTCCTATTCTCCCTCCTATTCTCCCTCCTATTCTCCCTCCTATTCTCCCTCCTATTCTCCCTCCTATTCTCCCACCTTCTCCTTCTCTGAAAAAATAAACTTCCTAGTCTCAATCTCGACAAATAACCAAAATAGAATATTTCAACTGGATCGACTATACAGGGCTACCACAATATCAAGGTTAGGATTTTTCTGTAACTATGAATTTGGAAGGTATTGGCTGAACGGATTTAAAAGAAATACCCATTGTTTGTAGGGAGAGCAAAGAATGGCGAAACGAAATTAATGTATTCAGAACGGTTAAACAGGGCTGCCACAATATAAGAAAAAATAATTTTCTGATTTCAAAGCAAATGCATTATTATACGATTGTACTACGGCGAATTTGACGAAAAGCACTTCAGTATCACGAGAAACTAGAAATTCCAAATTAAACAAACGATTTAATAAACTTATACACGCATCTCGTCAAATGGAATCCATAAAGCAACAATAAAATACCATCAGTTTCTTTCCCTAGCTCTTATATGATCTGTAAGGTAGAGATTAAAAAATGTATTCGAGTTGAGGGCATAATTTACCACAATAAAGTCCGCAAGACCACATAATTACGAGTTATAGTTTCGGAGATATAAATATTTAGTTTGGTCGATAATACTATTCCACCGGCAAACAACAATCAAATATCCACGCACTTCATTCCCACGCTCTTATATGATCTGCAAGGTATAGATAAATGAATGTATTCGAATGGATAACAGCATTTAAGAACGCCTTCGAAATCTCCCTGTATTCCATTTATATGGAGTAAAATTTTCCATCTTGTTTCAATTCGACACACTTTGACGTAAATTTACCCAAGTTCCTCGCACCTCATTATCGTTGGACCATTGTTCGGAACCCAATCTTCCTTCCTATCTCCGCCTCCCTCCACCTGACTCCTTTTTTCTCCCAAACATCTAGAGATTGCCCGATAATCCTCTGCTTTTAAATGCAATCCAATCGCAGTTTTCTCAAAGGAAATGCGAAGGCGATTGTCATTTGCATCTTAATAGGTTACTTCCGCTTTTTTTAATGGGAGAAATTCCTTTTTTCTCTCCCTTCCAATCACTCCTTTTATCCATATTTCCATCCCTCTTCACCCTCTCCCTCTTCCTTCTTTTATCTACCCCTTTCTTCCCTTCTCTCTCCCTCATTCTCTCTCCTCAGCTATCTCTCTTATCTCTCTCCCCAGCTCTCTCCATTCTCTCTCTCTCTCTTCCTTCTTTTAACTACTTCTCTCTCCCCTTCTCTCTCCCTCATTCACTCTCCTCAGCTCTCTCCATTCGCTCTCTCCCATCTCTCCCTCTCCCTCTTCCTTTTATCTATTTCTCTTTCCCCTTCTTTCTCCCTCATTTTCTCTCCTCGGCTATCTCCCTTATCTTTCTCCTCAGCTCTCTCCCCATTCCTTCTTTTATCTACTTCTCTCTCCCCTTCTCTCTCCCTCATTCTCTCTCCTCAGCTCTCTCCATTCGCTCTCTCCCTTCTCTCTCTCCCTCTTCCTTTTATCTATCCCTCCCTCCCCTTCTCTCACCCTCATTCTCTCTCCTCAGCTCTCCCTCTTTCTCCAACTCTCTTTCCTTCATTCGCATTCTCACCCTGTTATTCGTTATCATTCCATCTCATTATTCCTCATTCCCTCTCTCGTTCTCATTCTCTCGCTCTTCTTCCCTCTTCTATTCTCTCTTCCTTTCTTACATCTCCCCTATTCTTCTCCTCTATCCTTTCTTCTCCCTCCATCTCCCTTTTCACTTCATCCCTCCCCCTCTCTCCATCTCACTCCCATTCTCCCCCTTCTGTCTATTCTCTTCCTCTTATTCCCTACATCCCATTCACTATCTCTTCCTCTCCCTTACACCCTTCACCTTCTCTCTCTTTCCTCTGCCCTTCGCCATATCTTGTTCTCCCTCCCTCTCCTTCTTTTCATCTCATTTCCTCTCTACCTATTATTTTCTCCCTCCAAATCTCTTCCTTTCCCCCCTCCCTATTCCTTCTTCCTAATTTTCCCTCCCTCTCTCTCTCTCCTTCCATACCCCTTCCTCATCTCACTCTCTCCCTTTCTCTCTCTCTTTCCTTCCTTTCTCTTTATACCTCTATCTCCATTGCCTCTTTCTCACTTACTCCATTTTTCTTTCTCTTTCTCCATCTTCCTCACTTTCTTCATGAGAGATCTCTCTTTATCATTCTTTCCCTCTCTATAACTCCCTCCCATCTCTCTCTCTCTCTACCAATATCTCTTCCTTCCATCACTCTACTTTTGTCTGCCTATTTCTCTCCCAATCTCTTTCCCAATTCTATTCTCATTCTCCCTTTCCTGTTCTCTCTTTCTGTCTTCTTCTCCCTCTCCCCCATTCTCTCTCTCTTTCTCTATCCACATCTATCTCATTTTCACTCTAATTCTCTCTCTAAATTTTTTCCTTTCTCTTAATTTCTCCCTTTCACCCTCTGTGCTTTTCTCTCCTTTTTCTATCTCCCCTTCTCTCTCTCCCTCTCCTCTCCTCCCCTCCCTCTCCTCTCACTCCCTCCCTCTCCTCTCTCTCCCTCTCTTCTCTTTCCCTCTCCTCTCCCTCCCTCCCTCTCCTCTCTCTCCCTCTCCTCTCTCTCTCCCTCCCTCTCTCTCCCTCTCCCTCTCCTCTCTCTCCCTCTCCTCTCTCTCCCTCTCCTCTCTCACCCTCTCCTCTCTCACCCTCTCCTCTCTCTCCCTCTCTCTCCCTCCCTCTCCTCTCCCTCCCTCTCCTCCCTCTCTCCCTCCCTCTCCAACACTCCCTTAACTCCATCTGAGATTCCCTCTTTATTTTTACAAGAACCTGCTCCCTCCTCCTCCTCCTCCTTTCTCTTCGCTTGCTTTACGATGTCTATTTAACCCCGTGTTAATGGATTCAAACGTCCTCTTTCCGAAAAATCTCCTTCTTAGCAACAGCCAAAAAGGGTGAAAAGAAAGAACCTCTTCCATGGCAACCCTAAGGAGGTGTTGGGGGGCAGTTTAATAGAGAGGAAAATAGAATACGATGCGTTCGAATTGGCCCATTTTACTCACTCAACCTTTTGCGAGTGCATAATTCTAATCCTAACAAAAGTAATGTAATCCAAGCCTTTTTGCAATCTATTATCTATATCAATAAAAGGCAGATTGTATCTGCGTGCGTGTTGAGAGCGTTTCTCGAAAACTAAGACACTTAGAGACAAAAATTGGTACGCTTACTAAAGAGACCTTGAGGATGTGCACCTCTGTGCCAGAATTTTGATTTTTTTTTTATGGAAAGGGAGGTGCCATAAAAATCATACCCTGACTTGAGACCAGTGTTAATTTTTTGCAAAATTACACAACTTATTTTGGATAATCTTAGTGAAATATCAAATTCGAATCTATATTTAATTTGTTTATATCAGTTATAAGATGGCACAAAAATGGTGGATCTAGGATCAGCTGATTGGGAATAATCGGTGTCTTTATCCAACCGCACATTTTCATTTTTACCCCTTTTAATGAGAATTATAAATTTGAATTTTTGGCCTACTTTCCAGAATGGAAATGGGCTAATGGTTTCTTTGCTGCGTCTGTCTGTCAGCCTCTCCCCCATTAACATTTGAACCAATAGATCGATTTTCATGAAACTCGGTGGAAATCTCTCGCTGCTGGGTTCGAACGCTCCCGAAGATTGAAAGTCCTGGGTTCGATTCCAGGAACTGTCCTTTCCGTTTCATTTACACGGGAAATCTCAAATCCGTCGCGCAGGGTAATTTTCTCTCGCACATTAAAATATATTAGAATTATAATATCGTAGCTATTTTTGTACTATTCTCTGAGGAAAGGAATGTAAATTTTATTTTTTATATTAGAATTTTGCTAATCGATGGTGTTTCTTCGAGTCTCGCGTAATTACTGGCTTTCGCGGAGTTTTTATCACCCATTACGAGAGTGTTGCTATAGCAACAACTATTGTTGGACTCGGATTCCGTATAGTCTAATACATAGACACGTTATTTTTGCCACAAACAAATGATCAATTTAATATTCCGTTCGAATATATTTTAAATATTTTATACAACACTAAATTATGAAATTAGGAAACACAAAAGGCAATATTATATCCGCGGTGATTTCAAAGCTATTGTAGGCAACATAAGTATTAAATAAATGATTAAATGGAAAGTAGACATCGTTAGTTACGTTTGGATATTCTTGTTAATTAATTAAGATGGGAGCTCGGTATTCTAACAGTTCCTTAGCTGAAAGGCAGACGTTTATATTTTCAGGCAACAGGGCTAAAATCCGTGTCGAGTGAGAGCGAAAAATCATTTTTTCAACCGAAGCGAGTAATAATATAAAAATAAATTTTTATAAATTCCTTTTACATCGATGATTATTTTCAATAACCTATATTACAATATTTAAAATATTTACGCTGAACTCGTTTGAAGCGCTTATATATTCATTCAGCACTCGTGTGTCCACACTCACAATTCAGTAAAAACTTGCTATCGGTTGTCAGGGGAGTAAATTCACAAAAAAAGACCATCCCATGTACCCCTCTTTCCCCTTTTCCCCTCTCTTCCGAACCTTCCCGTAAATTCTGTCAATTTTTCCCTCTCTCCGTCCCTCTCTCTCTCTCTCTCCCACTCCCTCCTCCTGATTGTCAAACCCTTCTCTCTCTCTCACTATCTACTTCCAAATTCCCCTCCCTCTCTCTCTCTCTAACTCTACCTCCCCGATCCTCCCACGGAATTGATTCTGACGCGCACAGATTCTCAGCTGTTTTTCCTCGTATTTTCCCTCCCTCTCTCCGCTTGTTTCCTCCTGGAGAACATTCCTACTTCGATACTTTTGTTTCCGTTTTTTCGTTTTTTTTCTTCTTTCATCGTCTGGGTTCTTATATTGAGGATAAGCAGAGATGGGGAGGGAGAGAGAGAGAGAGAGGGAGATAGGGGAGAGATGGGAGGGAGGTAGATGGGAGGAAGGGAGAGGGGAGAGAGGAGGGAGGGAGAGATAGAGTGAGAAAGAAAGATGGATGAGGGAGAGAAAGAAGAGGAGATAGAGGGGAGAGAGAGAAGGGAGATAAAAGAGAGGAGAGAGAGAGGGTGAAAAATAAATAGAGAGGGAGAGAAGGATAGAGGGGAGAAAGAAGAAAAGAAAGAAGGGAAACAGGGAGAGAAAGGGAGAGAAAGGAGTGAATGAGGGAGATAATGCGAGAGAAGGGAAATGGGAGGGAAACGAAAGGAAGAGAGAATGGGGAGGGAGAGAGGGGAAGTGAGAGAGAGAGAGGGAGAGCGAGACATGTCAAGTATTAAATTTCTATTCATTGTTGCTTCGCTACGAATGATTTCTCCGCCCATTTTCACTGCGTAGCAATGTTTATTTATCGAACTAGTGTAATTTCCCGTCAAACATGAATAATGTATCAGACTAAAGCCATAATGAGGATCATACTCCGAATAAATGGAATACAAAAAGAGATTTGAAAGACGTCCTTTATGAGAAATACTTTTAATACAGACGCGAATCATTGGGCGGTTCTCGAATTTTTATCTCCGAAACTTTAAGTCGTAAGTATGTGGTCTTGCGGACTTTTTTGTGTTACATGAAGTCCTCCATCTTAATAAATTTTTAATCTATACCTTACGGATCATATAAGAGCGTGAGAGAGAAAAATATGGTATTTAATTGTTGCTTGACGTATGCCATTTAACGAGTTAGGAGTGTATACGCTTAATAAAGTGAGTTAATTTACGTATCTACTCATAGAAAGTGGAAGTTATGATTGAAAGAAGGAAGGAATGAAGAAGAGAAGCGAGAGAAGAGATGAAGGCGAGAGAGTGGAAAGTAGAGAGAGAGAGGAGATGTAGGAGAGAGAGAGAGAATGCAAGAGGGAGGGGGAGAGAAAAGGTAGAGAGAGAGAGAGAAGAAAGTAAAGAGAAGATAGATAGAGAGAGGAAGAGATTGAAAGATAAAGAAGGGAAGAGAGAAAGGATGGAAAGGAAAGGAATGAGAGATGGGAGGGAGAAAAGAGTGAAAAAGGAAGAGAGAGGGAGAAAGAGGGATGGGAGAGAATGAGATGGAGAGAGAGAGGAAAAGAGAGGACTGAAAGAGATGATGCGGTATAGGACAAGAACATGGAGAAGAAAAGAAGAAGAGAGAGAAACACAGAGACAGCGAAAGAAGTAAGAGATGAAAGGGAGAAAGAAGGCAAAACAGAAGAGATGAGAGAGAGAGATGAAGAAGAAGATGGAAGGAGGAAGAGATGAAGGAGAGATAGAGAATAAAAAAGGGAGTGAGAGAGAGAGAAAAGAAAAGGGAGAGAGAGAGAAGAAAGAAAGGAAGGAGAGATAGATAGAGGAATATAGAGAGAAGAGAGATATTGAGGCATTACACCTTTGATTCTCGCCTCTTCTCTTGTGCGTCTGTCACGCCTTGTGTCCGTCCCATTTGACCTCTTCCCGTCAAGTGTTCTCAGAGTCCTTGACCCATTTCATTTGATATCTCTCCTCTTGGAAATCCTTTAATCACCGCGTTTCGAGACAAACGAAGTGGTGAAAATATCGCCAACTTCGTTAAAATTTTCGCCCTCTGCGAATTTTAACTCTTGCGTGTTTACCTAAGGAATTGGAATCGTTAGATTCCCTAATTAATTGGTAGCAGTTATGGTCATTTATATAGTCGTCGGTGCTTGCATACTGCAGGTGCTCAAATAAATCACGACACACCAAGATCTAGTGTCGTAAATAAACCAACAGCAACTCTCCAGATAAAGCTAATGAATATCTATCACACTAATAATAATATAGAAATAAATGGAATATTTTATGTGTTAGGACTATGTTTACCTCGTTGGGTGGGATTATAGTTATTATGTAATATAGTCCATTGATTTCCATTAATAGCATTATATCAATGATCATGAAGTATGGTAAAACTATTCCCAATGAAATGCATTGGAGTCGTTGCTATGGTAGTTAATATTTTTCACTGTTGAAACCGAAAAACCTTTCATATTACTTTCTCCATGTACGAAGTATAGAGAAAGTATTTATTTCATGAAAAAAATCGAATTCGAGATTTCAACGGAAATACATGTTTTAAGGTCACCTGAACACGTTTTGACTATTTTCTCGGCGCTGTGTGTCTGTATGTGATAGATTTTTGTGGGCGCTCAAACTCAAAAACTATTATTCAGGTCAACGCGGAATTTTATATTTAACGTTTTTATAAAAGTTAAAAGATCTGATTAGTTTTTGGTGAAAATCGGTCTACTGAAAGTGGGTGTTTACTCTTGTCACTTATCCGTTATTTTGTAATATTTCCTTTAATATTTGATAAATGTAGAAATGTATTGGAATAAAGTTGTAGGAAATTTTATTTTCTACAACCTTTGTTTGATAAATTTTCCCATATAATGCATTGTTTAAGAGATATATTTAGCTCCCACCAACACGCCACCTACCAAAGACTATTGTTAACATTTGACGCTTAGTTACATCTTAGTAACGCTCCTTTATCTTTTCATAATTGTCAACATGTAATTTGCCATATAAAGCATTAAAAAAAAACATAAGATATCTGTTAAACAATGCATTATATGAAAAAATTCATCAAACAAAGTTTGTAGAAAATGAAATTTCCTACAACTTTTATTCCAGTACATCGAGGAGGAGATCGAGACTTGAAACTTACAACGCCTAAAACAATCGAATCGATCAACAGATCAGATTTTAACGGGTAAATCTGATGTATCCTCAGTAATGAAATGTTTCGTGCGATTCCGAGACCATCGACTTGGATAATGCAGCTTCGCGTCACGTCTATTCCGGAAATTTCATTGAAAAACTTTCACGTTGAATTTAAACGGGCATCTTCGTGGTAAAAATACATAAATGTATCTCTTAATCGATAAATAAATGTACTTCCATATGTGAAAAAATTGGAAACGTCGCGAATTTTCCAAAATATAAATACTTAATGTGATTTATTTATTGTATGCGATGCATAGTCAGTAATATATGCAGTATTCTTTGTAGATTGGATTCAGAAACAAGACGAAATTCGAAGATAGGAAAAGAAGGAGTGGGAAAGAGAGGGGGAAGAGAGGGAGGGAGGGAGAGAGAGAAGGGAGAGAGGGAGAAGGGAGGGAGAGAGAAGGGAGAGAGGGAGAAGGGAGGGAGAGGATCAAATGGAAGGAGAGAGATTTAAGATTTATAGGAAGAGGGAGTGTCTGTGGGAAGAAGAAGGGTGAGATAGGGAAGAAGAGTGTGAATTATGTGGATTTAATGGCAGGAGAGGGAAGGAAATAGGGAGGGACAATTAGAGAGGAGAAAGAGGGAGGGAGAAGGAGGAGGAAAGGAGAGAGAAACTGAGGAATGGGAGAGAGCGAGAGAGATAGGTAGAGAATGAGAGAAGAAGCGAGGTGGGGGAGAATGAAGGAGGAGGAGGAGAGAGGGGAAAATGGAGATAGGAGAGGGGGAGGGAGATACGGCAAGAGAGGAGAGAAGGGAGAGGGGAGGAAGAGAGAGGTAGAGAGAGAGGTAGAAAGAGAGGAAGAGAGAGAAATGGAGAGAGGAAGGAAGAGAAGAAGAGAGATGAAGGGAGAGAGGAAAGGACAGAAGAAAGGAGAGAGGAAAGGAGAGAGGAAGGAATAGAAGAAGGGAGAGGAAGGAGATAGAGAGAGAGGGAGATAGGAAGGGAGAGAGAGGAGGAGAAGGGATAAAGGGTGAGGGGAAGAGAGAGAGGGAGAGAGATGAGGGAGTGAATTAGGAAGGGAGGGAGTGATGGAGGGTGAGAGAGAGGATAAGAAAGGGAGGAAGAGAGAGAAGTATGCAGAGAGGAAGCTAGAGAGTAAGAGAGATAGGAAAGGAGAGAGGAAGGGAGAGAGGAAGGGAGAGAGGAAGGGAGAGAGAAACTGAGGAATGGGAGAGAGAGAGATAGGGAGAGAATGAGAGAAGAAGCGAGGTGGGGGAGAATGAAGGAGGAGGAGAGAGGGGAAAAGGGAGATAGGAGAGAGGAGAGGGGGAGGGAGATACGGCAAGAGAGGAGAGAAGGGAGAGGGGAGGAGGAGAGAGGTAGAAAGAGAGGAAGAGAGATAGGAAGAGAGAGAGGTAGAGAGAAAGGAAGAGCGAGAAATGGAGAGAGGAAGGAAGAGAAGAAGAGAGATGAAGGGAGAGTGGAAAGGACAAGAAAGGAGAGAGGAAAGGAGAGAGAAAGAAATAGAAGAAGAGAGAGGAAGGGAGATAGAGAGAGAGGGAGAGAGATGAGGGAGTGAATTAGGAAGGGAGGGAGTGATGGAGGGTGAGAGAGAGGATAAGAAAGGGAGGAAGAGAGAGAAGTATGCAGAGAGGAAGCTAGAGAGTAAGAGAGATAGGAAAGGAGAGAGGAAGGGAGAGAGGAAGGGAGAGAGGAAGGGAGAGAGAAACTGAGGAATGGGAGAGAGAGAGATAGGGAGAGAATGAGAGAAGAAGCGAGGTGGGGGAGAATGAAGGAGGAGGAGAGAGGGGAAAAGGGAGATAGGAGAGAGGAGAGGGGGAGGGAGATACGGCAAGAGAGGAGAGAAGGGAGAGGGGAGGAGGAGAGAGGTAGAAAGAGAGGAAGAGAGATAGGAAGAGAGAGAGGTAGAGAGAAAGGAAGAGCGAGAAATGGAGAGAGGAAGGAAGAGAAGAAGAGAGATGAAGGGAGAGTGGAAAGGACAAGAAAGGAGAGAGGAAAGGAGAGAGAAAGAAATAGAAGAAGAGAGAGGAAGGGAGATAGAGAGAGAGGGAGAGAGATGAGGGAGTGAATTAGGAAGGGAGGGAGTGATGGAGGGTGAGAGAGAGGATAAGAAAGAGAGGAAGAGATAGATAGATAGATAATCGTCTTTATTCGGGCGAAATTTAGACCAGAAGGTCCATTCTTACATTTAACCCTTCGTCAATATAATAAACACAAGAAAATGAATAAAATAAGGTATAACAAAATACATTATATAAACATTATGTACCTAAATCATACTAATTAAAAAGATAAAATTGAATACAGATTTGTGTTTGTGGGGAAAATCTAGGTAAAAACAGACATGTCCTCCCTAGCAAAACCCACGCAGGAAAACACCCACTAAGAAGGGGGGTGTGAAAAACCTGCGAAAACCCTAGATAGCGTACATATGGTAATACAAAAGGGAGAGAGAAAGGGAGAGAGGAAGGGAGGGAGGAAGGGAGAGAGGAAAGGAGAGAGGAAGGGAGAGAGGAAGGGAGAGAGGAAGGGAGGGAGGAATTGAGAGGGGAAAGGAGAGAGGAACGGAGAGGAGAGAGGAGTTTGTGGAAGGGAGAGAGGAACGTGGAGACGGGGAGGGAAGGAGGTAGGTGGAGGAAGAGAGGAGAAGTAGAGAGGAGGATAAGGAGAGAGGGGAGGGGTAGAGGGCGAGAGGAGAAGATGGAGGGGGAGAGAGAGACGGCGATAAGAAGACTGGGAGAGAGTGGGATATGAGAAGAGGAAAGTAGGAGAATCAGTGGGAAAGAGAAGCGAAGGAATCGAAAGAGGTCCGTCCGCCCGTCCGTCTGTTCCATCTCAGAAACTCCTTCGCGGACGTCGATGAAATTTGGTATTTGGGACACAAGGGCAAAGAAACTAAGGAAACGATAAAAATGATTCACGTGACATAATCGGGAGTGCCACCTTACTGGCGACAAAAAATGAACTTTTCTTTACATCTCGTAAAATATTACCTACGACTAAAAAGTCTTCGGAGAAATTCGCAGAACTAGTTAAATTGCAATTGTGTTTCGTACAGCGCATTTTTATCGAAGGAGTATCCGATTTCAAAAACATAAAACGAGAATGTAGCGATTTACTTTGAACTTGGAATATTTTCATTGTTTTTTGACTGCTGTCAACGAAAACATTCTTCGTGGTCACTGAAGTAAACATATTCTGTGAATGCTTAGTTGCATTTGATTTTCTTTCGTCCGCACGCATTATTTGGAAAATCAAGGAAAATCTATGACGAAGAAATGAACGCACATGCGCGTATTTTCTTTACGTATACACGGCGTTTGTAAGTGAAAAGAAATGGCTAATTTACGACGAAGGAATCATCAACTTGAAAGTAAAGGTTATATTACTACTATTCGAGTAAGAGGTATGTTTTAAGTCGATTGTGGATTGTTTTATTAATTAACAACAATTAGGAAATAAATCGGTGAATCAAATATTCGATATTTCCTTTGCATTTCAGTTCCAAGACTTTATAATAAGCCATTAATATTTATATTTTTTGACATGGTTCCATGAATCGTAAATAACATCTCTGCTTCGCATGTACGCACGCATTAGGCGATTATCGTTCTTCTCGTGTTTCACTACGGAAAATGCGATCGCGTATCATCCCAGAAACATTCGCAATAGGTTAGTACATTTTTTTTTGACCGGCTTCTGTTTTCCCTCCATAGATGACGTCCTATATAAAAAAAGAGGGCTTTTTTCCTCTCATTCCCTCTTTTCCACTTCCGTAATCTCCCGTTCTTCTCCCACTCATAGAAACCAGTGTTTTTTTTATCGCTCCTGCCTGTGTTCGGCAGTGATTTCCTCCCTTCCCCCCCTCCACTTTTTTATCTCTCTCTCCCTCTCTCTAGGGATTCGCGAGACGGATGACGTCACACGAGACAAGACACGGACGCCGACCGAGCGTGACGTCATGGACCGGAGGACCGACCTCCCATCTCCTTTGTCCCAAAACGTCGCGCAAGTTTTATCCCTTCTCCCCTTCTCTCCCTCTCTAACTCACCGATTCTCCGTTTTTTTTCAGTTTGGCGCTGCGGAAGAGGAGATTTCTTCCATCCCAATACCTCCTTCCTCCCATCTCTCCATCCTGCCATTCCTTCCAATCCATCTATCTCCCTTCCTCCATCTCCATTTCCCACTGTTTTTTCCCGTGCTTATCCTCACATCCTTCCGAGTACGACAACTTCCTCTCTCCCGGATATGACGTCATGCGCGAGGATTTTTCGGTACGTATAAAACGAGCCCAATTTAACCGTGTGTAGTAATAAGCCGCATTTGTCCCCTATTGTATCGGCGCGGATATATTGACCGTCGAAAATTACGGTTTGAAATTAATAAACAAGATGGGAAAGTGTACTCCGTAAATAGAATACAAAAAGAGATTTCGAAGGTGATTTCAATGAGAAACGGTATCGAAAGATTGGGCGATTCTCGAATTTTCATCCCCGTAACTATGACTCGTAATTATATGGCCGCCACGGGGACTATCTTGCAGTGAATGCTGTTCTCCATCCAAATAAAAAATTTTAAATCTCACAGATCGTATAAGATTTCGGGAGAGAAAAGTATGGATTTTTAATTGTTGTTTGCTTAGAGAACCGTCTTAGCGATCGATGTAAACAAAATATGCGATGTTTTTCTCGGGATTGTCTGGAAATTTCGTCTCCGAAGCCATAACTCGTAATTATGTGGCCTCGTGGTTTATCTTGAAGTAAATGTCGTTCTCTATCCGAATAAACTTTTCTATCTAATACATCGCCGATCATATAAGGGCACGGGCGACAGATGCGTGGATTTTCAATTGTTGTTTGCTGAGAGAACCGTCTTCGAGATCGACGTAAAAAAATACGAGATGTTTTATCTCCGAAACTATAACTAGTAATTATGAGGTCTTGCGGAGTCTTTTTTGTTAAATGCTGTTCTCTATCCGAATAAATGTTTCAATCCATGCCTTACGGATCATATAAGAACTAGGGAGAGAAATATATATGGCATTTCATTGTTGCTTGACTGATGCCATTTAACGAGATACGAGCATAAGTTTATTAAAGTAATTACGTAAAGTGAAATTTATAATTGACGGATTCAGTTGAAAATCACAATCGGGCGATGAACTTTAATAACGATCACTCATACGTAATCAAATTAAAATCCGTCCAGCGGTTTAGGAGATATAAGTTACGACGGACCAGACGTGTCACTAATGCGTTCTATCAATACCGCTTCACTGGCAAAGAACGCCTAAAAAGCAGAATTTGTTTTTTTTAAAACTGTAATTAAATTATTTTCAACATCAGTATTTTATATTGATTATATTTCTCGCAGCAGGTGGTTGTCAAGATAAATTCTGAGGTGGGGGAGGGGAAGAGAGGAAGGCGTTTAGCCTTGAGACAACAATTTCAGCTCGTGTTATAACAATCACACCGTCGTCAAGGCAGTAATCGTTAAAATGGCGATATTTCCCCCGTAAATTTGTGATTTAAACGTTTATTAAGAGCGATTTAGAGCTGTAGGCGAAAAAATACGAATGGAATAAGAAAATTTATGAATTTATCTTTAAAATAATTCAAATTGGATAATCGCGAGTCAGTTTTTTCTAATTTTAATTAAAAGCTCTCCTCTCAACCGTCTGTTGCCTTGGTAACCGTTGTCAAAACTCGAGCTTCTATTGTTGTCTCAATTCTAACACACGTGCGAAAGAGTACGTTATGATTTAACGCGAGAACAAATGAATTCATGTGTGTGTGTGTTTTTGACGGCCATTTACCCTAGTTATTCAAATTGATGCGTCCGTCACGCTATCTATGTTTTCTTCACTTCCGGTTGGATTTAATCACGGAAATATGCGCACGCGTGCAGTACATTTCGCTGCGATCCAGATTTACCGAACGTAACACCTCAGTGACCCGGGTTCGAATCCGGTATCTTGCTCGTCTACCTTCCTCAATGAATTTTGGATATTTATTTCCGGAGTTTTAAAAAAACGTCTCAAGAATCTTGAACGGAACATTTGAACGAAGCGTTTATGCGGATAATGGTGGGAAGTTTGTTACCGTTGCTATGAGAACTTGAGTCCGCTCAGAATTGTGACAAATATTAATTTGAATTCCGAAAAAGCAAGTTTTTTTTTACTTTTTCGTTAGTGTTGTCACATTCGCTGATCGAATTTTCTTAATGTATGGGATATAATCATCGTAGTTCCGTTTTTAAATAACTGTCCACAATTGATTTTTGTGTTCGTTGCCATAGCGACAAATCGGTTGTTGATTGGTATTATCAGTTTCAGCGAAGACATTACCGCACGAGACAATGGATTTTTTATTGAATCCTCAAAATGAATATATCCTTTACATTCTCAAATGAGACAAAAATACATAATGAACTTATTGATAAATTATGCAATATTAATAGCGTTAACAATATTTCGTCTCCATGTCGAATAAACAAATGCTTTGGCATTGTTAAAATGTTAACGTATGACGATCGACCAATTAAACGGGAGAAGGAAGAAAAACGAGAGTAATTATCAAGTGATGAGCTGAATAACTGTTTCTATGACCCCGTTTCATACAAAGGTTAAATTCTATTCCGTGGCAATCTGGATGACTTGATTTTAACGACTCAATGATATAATAATGATATCTTTAACTTTGTCTCTCGCTGCATAATTCTCTTTATCTTTTTCTGTTTTTCTCTCCGGAATGGAAATAGGCTAATAATTTCGTCGTTGTGTACGTCTGTCTGTCACCCCCTTATTAACTTTTGAACCAATAGACCGATTTTCATATCTCTCGCTACTTGGGGCGAACTCTCCCGAGGATAGTTTTCGTCGCGAAGATTGAAAGTCCCGGGTTCGGTTCCAGGAACACTATCCTTCCCATTTGATTTAGTACACGGGAAATCTATAATAAATCCATCGTGCAGGGTAATTTTCTCTCGCACATTAAAATATCTTAGAACTGTAATATCGGAGAGGGATTTGTACCGTTCTTTGAAGAAATAAATGAAGATTGTAATTTTCGTCGTATAATTTTGCATATCGATCGTATATGTTCAAATTTCACGTAAATACCGGCGTTTTTACAGCTTTTATCACACATTACGAGTGTTGCCATGGCAACGACTATTGTTGGACTCCGATTCGGTATAGTCTATCTCTAATACATGCATTCGTTATTTTTGCCTCTCAAAAATACGCGAGATTCGTTTAGTTTACCGTTCGATTGTATTTGTAATATTTCATATAACGCTAAATTATGAAATTTTGGATACAGAAAAAGTATTAAATTAATAATTAAATGGAAAGCGGACGCCATAAGTTACCTTCGGATCTTTTGCTTTGTTCAACTGTTTCGCTCTATCTTCCTCTGAATATTCCGCAATTCTTCCCGCGTTCCTCTTTCCGATCTCGTTCCTTCGCTTCTTACGTCTTCCTCCTCTTCCCTTTCAAAACTTCAGACTTCCGCTTCCCCCTCCCCCTTTTGTGTATGCAATCCCATTCGAGAGAGAGAGTTACCTTGGCTCCTTCAACAATCACACTTTGAGAATTGCATTGTCTCTCCTCCCAACACCCTTCTCCCTCCCTCGCATTCTCTGCCTTCAATCTGCACCCAGATTTTTCAACGCTATGTAAATATATATGCGTGTATATACAGACGTACATACATACAATTACATATATATATATATATATATACACATACAGGTGAATCCCGGAATACACTTTTGTATATATTGCCCGCCCTTATTGCTTCCGATCCGTATACTTTTATGCGACATCGTGAGAGACGAGATTGCGAACGGAATGCTTTTGAGAACTTCGCCGACAATTGAAGGTGCCAGCGCGCTGTCTGCAGCCGAATCCATCTCACCGAACTATCCCCTCCCTCCCCCTCTCCCTCTCTCTTTATTCCTATTCCCTTCCCTCGCTCTCTCTCTCTCTCTTCCTGTGTCTCTCCTTATCTTCCTCTCTCTCTCGCTTCCTCTTTTTCTTCCGCTTTCATGTCTCTATCCTTCATTCTTCTTTCTCTCATCTCATTCCACCTCTCTTCCTCTTTCTCTCTCTCTGTATTCCTATATTTCTCTCTTTATCTTCCTCTCTCTCTCTCTCTTTTATTCTTTCTCTTTCGCTATTTATCTCTTATTTCTCTCTCCCTATTATTCCATCTTTTCATTCTCCCTCTCTTCCTCTTTCTCTCTGTCTCCCGAGAGATCTCTCTTTATCTTCCTCTATTTATCTCTTTCTCTATTCATCTTTTTTCTCTTTTCGTTCTTCTTCTCTTCTCTCTCTTCCTTCCTTCCTCCCTTTATCTTACTCTCTCTCTCTCTCTTACTCTTTCTATCTTCACATTCTTCCTCTGTCGATCCTTGGCTCTCTATTTATCTTCCTCTTTATATATTTCTCTCTTTCATCGATCTCAATTCCTCTCGTTCTCCCTCTCTCTCTCTCTATTCTTCTCTCTTATTCTCTCTATCCCTTTCTCTATTCGTCTCTCTTATTCTCTCTATTCTTCTCTCTAATTCTCTCTATTATTCCCTTCTCATTCTTCATCTCCACCTATTTGACTTTTTCTCTTTTCCCATTCCACTCTCTCTGTTTTCCTATATTTCTCTCTTTCTCTTCCCCCCCCTCTCTCTCTTACACTTTCACTTCCACAATTCCTCTCTTCTTATATTCTCATTCTTCCTCTCCTCCACCTTCAATCTTTCGCTATTCCTTTTCCTCTTTCGCTCTCTTTCTATCTTTTCCTCTTTCCATTTTCCTCTTTGCATATTTTTCTCTTTTATCTCTCTCTCTCTTCCTCTCCCACTTTTTTTACCCTCTTTCCCTCTCTACTCCACTTCCTCTCTCTCTCTCTTGACCTCACATTTTCCCTTCCTCTCGCTCTCTCTTCTTTCATCTCTTTTTCTTCTCTTCCATCTTCCTCTCCATCTTTCTCTTTTAATCTCCCTTACTCTCTCTATTCTTCTCCCCCTCTCTTCTCTAGCTCCTTTTTACTCTATTCCTTTATCTATTTTCTTCTATTCTCCTCCATTCTTCCTTCTTTCTCTCCTCTCATTCTCCATCCCTCTCCCATTCTCTTTATCTGTCTCTCCCCTTTCTCTTCCCCTCCCTCTCATTCACTTTCTGTCTTCCTCTCTCTCTTCATCTTTCCCTCTCTTCCTTATTCTATTCTATTCTATTACTCTTTCTCTCTCTCTATCTTCCTCCCTCTTTCTCTCTCTTCATATCTCCCTTCCTCTGTATCTACCTCTCTCTTTCTTTCGATCTTTCTCTTCCTTTCTCTCTTCTTCTTTCTCTCCATTTTTCACTCTCTTCCTTTCTATCTCTTTCTCTCCCTCTTCCTCTCTATATTTTTCTCTATCTTTCTATTCCTCTCTCTCTCTTCCTCTCTTCCTCTCTCCATTCCATTCCATCTTCCTCTATCTTTCAAATGTCTCCTCATTCCCCTTTATTTAACTCATCTTCTTATCCCTCATTTTTCCCCTATTTTCTTCTCTCTTCCTCTCAATATAATTATACCTCTATCTCTACCCTTTTCCCTATTATCTTCCTCTATCTCTCTCTCTCATCCTTCGCTCCCTTTTCTATCTCTACCAACCTCTCCTCCCCTCTCTTCCTCTCCCACAATCTCTCTCATTCCTCCCTCTCTCCCTCCTTCCCTCCCTCTCCTTCCATTTCCCATCCAACTCCGAATGAATGGATTCCTTGGCTCCAAGACACATCACGCCCCTTACCTCTCTCTCTCTCTCTCTGTCGCTACCTACGAATATATATATATTTTTATGCGATCGTCACTTGTCCTTTTACGTCCTCCTATTTTGACTCTTGTTCGAGGCGGATTGGATTGTCTCGCCCCGAAATCCCTTTCTCTAAAAAAGGTTCGCTCAGGGACCGCGCCCTCTGATACGGAAAAACAGAAGAGGATCTCTCACTCCGATTTTCAACTGTTACCGTCGCCAATGCTGCATGAAATAGTCCTAAGATTCACCTGACATAAAAAAAACTTAAGTAACGGTATTGGATTGGAGGCAGTAGTTCGAGAAAATTGATTCTATGAAGTGCGTAATATTTGCAATGTCGCCTGTCGATTTTCAATTGTTACTGTCGCGAATACAGCACAAAACAGTTCTAAGATTTAACCGATATAAAAAAAATAAGTAACAGGTTCGGATAGGAGAAAATTGGTTCTATTATACGCGTAATGCATACTTGTAGTTATCGCCCGCCGATTTTCAACTGTTATCGATCCTAAGTTCGCCTGTCGTAATGGAAGGATATTTAAAAAAAAAATTGAAAGAAACAGGTTTGGATTGGAGGTGGATGATAGAGGTAAAAAATTTGTTCCAGGAAGTGCATAAGACTTTTAATATTAAATGCTACCTGAGACCTGCGGATTTATTAAATGTTTTTGAGTTGGAGCACCCACAAAAAGCTATCACACACACACACACAAAGACATCATCGAGAAAATGGTCAAAACGTGTTCAGGGGACCACAATACGTGTATTTCCGTTGAAATCTCGAAGTCGATTTTTTCACGAATGCAATACTTTCCCCTATACTACGTATGTATGGAGAAAGTAAAAAATAATTTTCCTTTCTAATCTAATCTCTCGCTCAACCTTTCTCTTCTTCCTGTCTCTCTGCTCTTCCTTTTCCTCTCTCTTCCTCTCTATTTATCACTCTATTTCTCTCTTCTTCTCTTCTCTCATTCCCCCTCTTCCTCTATCTCTCGTTCTGTTACCGTCTTCCTCTCTCCTTTCTTTCCTTCTCTCTCTTCCTCTTCCCTTCTCTCTCTACCTATCATTCTATTTCTCACTTTCCTCTCTTTTCTCTATCCTCTTTCACCTCCCTCTACTTCTCTCTCTCTTCCTCTCCCTCTTTCTCTCTATATTTCACACCTTCCCTCTTTCCCTATATCCCTTCGCATTCCTTTTCCCTCATCTTTCATCTTCCTGTCCTACTTTCTCCCACTCTCACCCGCATTACTTCCGCCATATTATTTTATCTCTCCTACTCCATCCTCGGTACCTTTGTTCTCCCCTTCCATTATCTCTCCCTCCACATCCATCACTCCTCTCGTCCCATCTCTCTCCTCTCTTTCTCTTCATCTCTGTCCAGCTTTAACACTACTACTCTTTCTCTCTTCTTTCTATCTCTCTCTCCCTCCCTCCTTCCATCTCTCTCTTCCTCTCTATTTATCGCTCCATTTCTCTCTTCCTCTCGTGTTCTTTCCCTTCTCATTCTCTCTCTCCCGCTCTCTTCCTCTATATTTATCGCTCTCTTCCTCCATATTTATCGCTCCCTTCCTCTCTTATTCTCTCTCCCCTCTCTTTCCCACTCTCTCTCTCTCTCTTCCTCTCTATTTATCGCTCTAATTCTCTCTTCATCTCGTGTTCTCTCTCCCCTCTCATTCTCTCTCTTTTCCTCTCTCTATTTATCATTCTATTTTTCTATTCATCTTCCTTTCCCTCTCTTCCTCTCTCTTTCCCTTCCTCTCTCTCTATCTATCACTATATTTCTAATTACTCTCCTCTCTATCTCCCGCTGTTTCTCTCCTCTTCCTATCTTACTATCCCTTTCTTTTTTCCTTCCCTCCCTCTCTCTTCCTCTATTTATTGCTCTATTTATCCATCTATTTCTCTCTTCCGCTCGCTCTACTATTCCATCTTCCTCTGTCCTTCCTCTCTTCTCCCCCTCTCTTTATCTCATCCTCTTTCTCTCTATTTTCACACCTCCCCTCTCTCTCATCTACCGTCCTCCTATCGCATCCTACTTTCTCTCTCTCTCCCCCATATCCTCCCTCCCTCCCTCTCTCTCTCTCTACCATCCCTTCCTAAACTCTTTATCTTTCCCTCCACCGGTTTCCCCCTAAACCACCCACTCCCTCCTTCCTTCCTAACTCTCCCTTCCTCCCTTTTTAAATCCCATAAGGGTTGAAGTTACATCTACCCCTCGTACATCTTAATGCACTTTAGCCCTACAGCCCACTCCCCCTCCCCTTCCTTCGAAACCCTCCCCTCCCCTTGCGCATCCCTCTCGCACGACCCTGAAACAACCCCCCCCTTTTCCTAACGTCTTCAACCCTTTAGGGTTCCTCTCTCCTTACCACTTTCCCTTAACCCTCTCTCTCTCTCTTCATCTCTCTCTCCCTCGACTGCTCTAAAGACACCCTTCTCCTTTCCCCTTCCCTTCACAACCCTAAAACCCGCCCACTTCATTGGCCGACGAACCCAACCCCCTTTCGCAACCTCTTCCGAAACCCTTATTCTACTGGCACCCCTTCCTCTCTCTCTCTCCCTCCCTCACATACTTTTTCCTAAGAATCGAAATTCTTTGTTTCTCGGGAGCGCTAGTTCTCTTCTTCCCTCTCACCCTTCCTCCTCTCGCATTCTCTCCCACTCTCTCCCCCTCCCTCTTTATCCCTCCGAATCCTTTCCCCATCTCTCTCTCTCTCTTCATTCCTCCCTCTCTTTATCTCACACTATTATATTTTTTAACCTGCTATATCAACATTTAATTTTTGATTTTTCACTCTCTGTGTTACTGTATTGATCATATTTTTCTCTTATGTATCTCGGGTTCTATTCGCCCTCTTTTACTCCCTGGCTGTTTTCCTGCTAGGGTTTTTACTAGGTTGGGCAAGCCAGGTCCTTCTTAGGTTTCATCCCACAAATACCTTGTCTTTCTTAGAAGTTTTCCTGAATGTCTATCTCTCTCTCTCTCTGTCTGTGTTAGACTTTTATTATCTTAATCGTTTCTGATGTAATTTAATGTTTTTAATATAATGTAATTTTACATTGACGAATGGTTAAATGCAAGAATGGACCTAATTCTCTGAATAAGGTCTGAATAAAGACATTTATCTATCTATCTATCTCCCTCCCTCATTATCTTTCCCTCACTGTCTCTCTCTCTCTCTCATCGTCACTCCCTCTATCCATCCTCGCTCTCAACCCCTCCCCCATCCTCTCATTCTCTCCCTCTCTCTCCTTTCTATTTAATGTTGTAGTTTTGTATCATCATATGTGCACTATCTAGGGTTTTCGCAGGTTTTTCACACCCCCCTTCTTAGTGGGTGTTTTCCTGCGTGGGTTTCACTAGGGAGGACATGCCTGTTTTTACCTAGGTTTTCCCCACAAATACAAATCTGTATTCAATTTTATCATTTTACTTTGTATGAATTAGGTACACAATGCTTACATAATGTATTTTGTTATACCTTATTTTATTCTTTTTCTTGTATTTATTATATTGACGAAGGGTTAAATGTAAGAATGGACCTTATGGTCTAAATTTCGCCCGAATAAAGACGATTATCTATCTATCTATCTATCTCCATCTCTTTCCATACAAATACAAAAATAAAAAACAACTAGTAATTAATAGTTACTGTTTCAAATTTATTCAAAGCAAATTTTAAACACCCATTAGAAAATCTGATGTGGCCACCACATGACTTTCTCCATGCCTGTATTATTTCCAAATATTCTAAATAGGTAGATTGCAATAAATATTTTAAGGAACTGAGAGAATATTTTAAAGACTTTAATATGAACAGAAATAAACAAACATTAGCCTTCTGATATCGGATATAGCCACGAAGCTCCAACAATTAAGAAAATAAGGAGCGTTATTAAGACGTTACTAAGACTCAAATGGTTACAAAAGTTGCTTCCAGATGGTGTAGTGGTGGTAGCTACAAATATGGTTTGTAAAATATCTCTTAAACAAAGCATTATATGGGGATGATTTTCGGACAAAAGTTGTAGAAAATTAAAGTTCATACAAATATTAATTGAATCTGTTTACATTGATCGAGTATTAGAGCAAATATGTGAAAGAAACGGATAAGGTACAAGAGCAAACACCCACTTCCGGCTGACCAAATTTAACCGAAAACTATTCAGTTTTTTTTTCCCTTCAACAAAAATGCCAAATGTAAAATTTCGCGTGGATCTAATTAATATATTTGAGTTAAAGCACCTACCGAAATTCCTGCCAGACACACGGACGTGATTGGGATAATGGTCAAAACGTGATCAGGGGACCTCAAAACGCCTAATTCCCTGGAAATATTGAAAAATCGATCTTTTTTTCGCGAAAACTATCCATTCTCCCGCACTATACTACGGAGAAATTAAAAATTGACGATTTACCGCTGGCAAAAGATCCATATCCGTTCAGAAGCAGTAAGAAAAGGAGGATTTGGAATAGAAGTTAATCCTCTTCGAAGCCGTATCGACATGGGAGAATATTTCCATCTCTGCGAGAAAATGCACATCTGCCAGGAGTATGTATTGCATATATATATATATATATATATATATATATATATATATATATATATATATATATATGAGAGTGAGTGGGGAAAAGGGAGTGGGAGAGAGTGAATTGAGCCTAAGGGAGAATATGGGAGAGAGAGAGAGGAAGGGGAGTGAGATAGAGAAGACGCTGAGCATGTTGGTGATGAATTGATTGAAAAGAGGGGGAGAGTATGAGAAGAGAGGGAGGGAGGGATTGCGGGAGAGCGAAAGGGAGGAAGCAAGGAGTGGGAGGAGGAGGTTGGGAAAGTTACAGGGGGAGAGAGAGAGAGAGAGATGGGGAGGGAGAGAGGAAGGAGATTAGGAATTTTTAGAAAGTAATATGTTGGCCACTGCAGTTCTTAGGCGTTCTTTACCAGCGAAGCTGTAATAGCGGAACGCCTTATGGGCACGTCTGGTCCGTCCGTCCGTCCGTCCGTCGTAACTTTCATCTCCTAAAGCGGACTTTAATTTAATTAAGTATGAGTGATCTTTATTAAAATGTATCGCCCAATTGTGATTTTCAACTGAATCCGTCAATTATAACTTGCACTTTACATAGTTATTTTAATAAACTTTTACTCATATCTCGTAAAATGGCGTCCGTAAAGCAACAATGAAATATCAAACTTTAATCTCCCTAGCTCTTATATGATCCGTAAAGTATAGATTTAAAAAATTTATTCGGAAAGAGAACAACTTTCACTACAAGAAAGTTCCAGAAACCACACAATTACGACTCATATTTTCGAAGATAAAAATTCGAGAATCGACCAAACTTCCCATACCGTTTCATACGTATTTCCCATTAAGTACGCCTTTGAAATATGTGTGCCCCATTTATGGAGTATACTTTTCCATTTTGTTTTACTTTCTCATACACGTAGTGTATTTAAAGTATTGTAATCGTGAGAAAATTCGACTTCGAGCTGTTGATGGAAATGCACGTTTTCGGCCATGCCGTCTGTCTGTTCGTCTGTTCGCGGTTCTAGGGTCAAAGAGCGTAAGTTAAATAGATTGGTATCTCGCATTTATGCAACATATCATCTTCCGCAGACCTTTTTCCATAAAAAAGATGTTGCACAAAAATTAAGGGTAGTTTATTTATGGCGATTTTTAGAAAAATTTGATTTACTCAAAAATGGCCGAAGATAATTTGTTTAAAATCAATTCAATCGTCCGGCCTGATGTCACAAATAATACTACGTAAGCCATATGCCTCCAAAGATGACTATATGGCATCCAGTTGCATTACAATGCACGCAAAGCTATCTTACATAAGACCTATGACTTTACACTTCCACAGCGATCCACTCAAGATCTTATTACAGCCTAGACGGTTAACGTTAAAAAGAAAATAACTCCTTAACCGTAAAATTCAAAATTAGAGACACGCAAAGAAAAAGGGGGAGGGAAGGAAGCAAAAGGCAAAAGACAATGAAAATTATAAACTTACAGGTGCCAGAGGATTTCCCATTGTTGTGCCCTGGTTTTGCTGACACATGTCATTGTTTATTTGGAAGAAATTTTGTTTCATACAAAGGCGTGTTAATAGGACGTATTCATCGACTGATTTTTGTGGTAAGTTTTGTTCTTTGAGTTAGGATTCAAGGAAATTTAGTGTTACTTCCATTGGTACGCTGGGAAAATGGGACACAACATCGAACGAAACTAGAATTTCAGTGTTTTTGAGGGTTAAGTTATTAACTTCATTGATGAAATGGGTGTTATTTTTAATAAGCGACTATTGAGTAAAAGGCCATTGTTTGAACCGTTCATTTAGCCATTGGGAAATTTTGTATGTAGGAGAGTTGATGGCAGAGACAATAGGTCTGAGGAGGATGTCATTTTTACGTATTTTTGGGAGGCGGTACATTCTAGGGATTACAGGGTTTGAGATGTGAAGTTGGGTTTGGATTTTTTCGTGATTATTTTGGCACAAGTTTTTAAGATGTTTTTCGTGTCTGTGATCGTCTCGTTTAAGGGGTTCTTGGGGATTTTTGCGTAGTGTCCTTCTTTTAAGATAGTATTGACCTTTTCATAGCATTATGTTTTTCTATTGTGACCACCGAGTTTCCTTTGTCTGCCTTCAAATAAAAGCAGTCCTTGTCATTTAGCTGTTTAATGGTATTGTATTCTCGGTGGCAAACGTGTTTTGTATTTCGGGTTTTGGAGAGGTTCTGCTTGATTTGTAGTAAGGATGAGTTTCTAACGATATTCTTTGTGTTTTCGGGTAATGATTTAACTGTGGATTCAGTGTCTGCAATGAGGTCTTCCGTTGGAGGTTTCTTGTAAGGGAGGGTGTACTCGAGACCTTTTTCCAAAATTGTGAGTTCCTCTTTTGTGAAATTTTTTTGCGAAAGGTTGATTATATTATTGCTATTGGGTGGTTTGTTGTTCTTTTTTTTTCCGTTTCGTGTTTTTGAGTTGATTAGGGCGTAAAGTTTTCAACCAAGTTTTACCGTTTTATTGTGGACTTTTTGTCGTATGACTGTACGTATTTTGTTCGTGTAGAGGCCCCGAATAGACAGGTCGAAGCCTGATAGATGTTTGGTCATTTTGAGAGGGGGATCGTATGCTTCTAACTCTAGAATTGCCCGTCTTCCGTATAATTTTTTGATTTCCAGATCTATCCATTTTTGTTTAGCTGAAAGTATAGCTTCACATGCCGTGGGAGTTGTGGTGCTCGGAAATACGTTAGTGGATTTTGGGAAGGCTTTCTGAAATTGACAGTCTTTGAGGAATTTAATATCGGCTGCAATAGTGTGAATTTGTGTTGAGAGTTTGTGGAATCTCGAATTTCGAATTTTACGGTTAAGTAGTTGATTTCTTTTTAACATCAGTTTCGCCGTAGTGTCCATATTTACTTATTTAGTCGGTTAACCTAAATCGAATGATATATCATATTTGTGGATAATATCATTCATAGTAGACGCTCTGAAGAGATGAACTATATTGCGCAACAACTGAAGGTACTTTATTCTAGGATATTTTGAAACAAAATTCGGTTTACTCAAGAATGGTCAAGAGGATTTCCATTACAATCCGTCCAATCGTACAGCCTGATGTCACAAACAATGTTAACTAAGACATATGCCCCAAAAATTACTATATATCGTCTAGTGGCATGGAAACTTATGCTAAACTAAGGTTAATTTTGATTTATAAACGTTTTTCTTTTATAAGCGTACACAGTGACAAAGTTTGAGCAATGTATATATTACGCCGTTTATTTTTTATATGCTAACCAATATACTCATGAAGTATTTCGTTAATTTGCTGTAATATATTTTAAGAGAGTAACGTTTAATTTCAGTTATAAAATTCATAGGGTTGCCAGATTTCGGTTTTTAGGATACAGGACACGCAAGCGATTAGAAAAATACTGTGAATTTGAGAGTGAAAACTATAAATAGCGTCCATTTCAGTTTTAAATGGAGAGATAATAGAGATAAAGTTTTACATTTTTATTTATTTGTTGTAAAAATAATCTTTGAATTCAAAATACCAACAATGTTAGTAGGTGAGATAAAAAGACGACAAATAATTAACAATGGATAATTTATATTTGGGAAATTTATATTGGAATTTAACATTGGAACACTAATTACAAAAAAACATAACTTATTGTTAATTTTAAAAATCAATCACAAATATGGGACATATATTCGTACCGAGAGACATTTTCCGGGACAACGGGACAATGCAATGAAATAACACGTGACAATCACGTACATACGGGTCGCCTGGCAACCCAATCCATTCATACAAATTCACTCGTATAGAAATTCGCAATTCGGAAAAATGAAATTTTAGTGTCTTTAACAACCCATATATTCCTATTCTCATTGGGAACGCATAGAAAATGTTTTCCGAAATGAACCAGTCTAGGGAGGAAAATATATTTTTATATCTTCTCCATTCCATGAACGGATTCAGACCCCATCCAAGGGAGGGGAGGTGGGTAATGTAGGAATGAAAAAGCATTTGGTACATTTTTGTTTAAAATATATTTTAATCAGAAAAAGCAAATATAGAACTTATTAGTAAAAAGCGAACACATTAAGACTGCACAGGTAATACATCGATTAATGCTGAAAAAAGAATTAAATAGAATTTTATTCAACAAAATTAATACCACTTAACAATGTCTTTATGATTTTAAATTAAATATTATACATATACATAGCATATAATACGAGGTCATATATTTATTTTGTATTAATGGCGAATGAATGCAGCTAGTAAGTATAAATATGCAATTAATTAGACATATTTTACATTATTATTATTACATTGAATGGTAATTTTCTCGAGTGTTCAGAAATTCTAGGAAGGGGGGGGGTAATTATCCCCTTTACCCCCCCCCCCCCTTGAATCCGCCCATGCTCCATTCGTGTGCATTGTACCGAACAGTCGAATAATGGAAAACTTTCTCTACTAGTGACATTTTTCCACAAAAGAATTGGATAAAACATGAAAAACATAAGATTAGACAAATATACATACAGAAATTAAGGCTCTTATCAGAATAAGAAATTGCTACTCACAAATGCAATTGTTCCTTCAGAATACATAACTGATCACTTGGACTCACCTGGAAAGAGAATAGAATCAGATTAATAATCAGCTACTAAAATTATTTAAAATATTTTAATAAAATAAACTGATGTGGGCAACACATGACTTTCTCCATATTCACATGGCAAATTACACGTTGCTAGCTCTGGGATCGTTGTCAATATTTACTCCTGGTTGACAATTAAGAGAAGAAAAAGGAGCGTTACTAAGAGTCAATTGTTAACAATAGTCTTCGGTAGGTGGCGTGGTGGCGGCAGTTAAAAATATAAGATATCCCTTAAACAAAGCGTAAAATGGGAAAATGTGTTAAACAACGTTTGTAGAAAATAAAATTTCCTACAACTTTTATTCCAGTACATTTTTACATTTATCTAATATTAAAGCAAATATTTCAAAATAACGGATAAGTGACAAGAGTAAACACCCACTTCCGGTTGACCTATTTTTACCAAAAACTAATCAGATCTTTTAATTTTTATAAAAACGGTAAATATATAATTTTGCGTTGACCTGATTAATAGTTTTTGAGTTAGAGCGCCCACAAAAATCTATCACATACAGACAGACACGGACATCATGGAGAAAATAGTCTAAACGTGTTCAGGGGGCCTGAAAACATGTATTTCCGTTGAAATCTCGAATTCGATTTTTTTCATGAAAACAATACTTTCTCTATACTTAGTATATGCAGAAAGTAAAAATACGTTTACATCCACTGCTTAAGGATTAAACGTAACCTTATCGCCCGTAAAGTCGAAGAATCCGTGGCGGCAGTATTTTGGCGAACATTTGACCGAAAATGTAACGGCGATACTGTTACACGTCCGCATTTACAACTTCCATTCAATCTGGAAAAACATAGTGATAATTAAACACGCATCCAATCACTTCAAATAGCTTCCAACTTTCCATCATGCTTCCAATCCCTTCAAACCGCTTTCAACTCTTTCCAACACGCTTTCAATCCTTTCAAAACGCTTTCAACACTTTCCAGCACGTTTTCAAACCATTCAAATCGATTCCAACTCTTTTCCACACGCTTCCGATCCCTTCAAATCGCTTCCAACCCTTTTCGAAAAAATTTTTTTGGAATTTAACTTCTGAATAGTAGAATGCCTTCAAACAGTTTTCATTAAATCTGGAATAACATAGTGTTAACCAAACACACGTCCTATCCCTTCCAACTCTTTCCAACACGCTTAAAAACTCTTCAAACAGCTTCCACACACTTTCCAACAAGCTTCCAATCCCTTCAAAAAGCTTCCAACCCTTTCCAACAGTTTATTACCTGGAATTCATCAACGAAATAGTATAATCCATTTGCGCACTGCACACGTTTGAGCATAATTCGTGATGCGGTGACGGTGTAATCGATCCTCCGTATAAATCGAACGACACCAACTAGAATTTTCGATATATCGAAGTGGACATACATCACGTTCTAAAAAAATGATGCTAGATAAAATGATAAAAGGATTTTTCGGGCTTCCCTTGAGCTTCGAGTTATGGAGGTTAGTCGAAACCAACGAGTTGAACTTCCGTACTCGAACTTTAATGAAATCCATATTGTGTCAAAATGGTCGCCGTCTTGGCCTTGGGGTCAATGTTCAATTTCTCTTCCTAAATGAATACCTCCGCAGTATATGCGGGCATTAAGAACATAGAAAATTCTGGTCACGAATATCGTTACGCCATCTGTCACCTTCTGCTCCATATTACATCTATAATCATCGCTTCCAACTCCTTCAAACTCCGTCATACTACCTTCCCTCGACCGCTAATTTGTCCCTATTATCCTCCCCCTCTCTTAATCTCAACCGGCGTGCCCTTAGGACATGGAGTTCCACAGGGTTCCAGAACAGAACTTCGCAGAACTTTTCCCCAGAAACTTTTCATCCAACGTTCTCCACATCCCTTATATATATATATATATATATATATATATATATATATATATATATATATATATATATATATATATATATATACACATATAACCCTTATTCTCTCGGTCACATTGTCCATAACGTTCAAAATCTCAGCAGTTTCTTTAGACAGGTCAACCCAAATTATGTATAGATTCTTCGTATTTCTCCAAGATTGTTATAGGCCGTACGGGATTTCAAAAATTCTATAATATAATAAGCTACCTCATCCTATTTGACGTTTGACTGTGGCGCTCCCCTTAAAAAGCCGATATAAAATAGCGGGAGAATCTAGAACTATTTATGACCGACCGCAATGCTATTTTTAACAAACTTTCCTAGTTGGTAGGAGATGGAAATTCAGTAGCGATGGTTGGAATATTGGATAAAAATACATATTTGAAAAACATGAATAAATTAAATCTAAGAATAATTCTATTTTTCGTAAAGTAACACGTAAAAACAGACTTTTCGACGTGAAGACTTTAATTCTTTTGGAAATTAAAAAAACAGACCTACGGTCGTCCAATTTCTACTGTTTTAAAGAACAATTAATAAAGTTTCCTATTCTATAAATCTTTTTTCCGGATGAAGCTCGAAATTGCTCATATTAATTCACACGTTTCCAGGAAATACTGCCATTTTAATTATGGCTGCCTTGACGACAGTGTAAATGTCAAAACTCGAGCTCATATTGTTGCCTCAGGGCTAAATGCCATACCCCCCTCTACCTCAAAATTTGTTTATCTTGACAACCGACTGCTGCTAGAAATAAAATAAACATAAATAGCGATATTTATAATTTATTATCAGTTAATAATTAAAAATCCATTTCTTCTATGAAAAATCTATGGTACTCGTAGAAGCGCTACATGGCTGAAATGTGGCAAGAAGATAGGTCATTGAGTAAAACCACCGGCTGAAATCCGAAACTTTAGATAAAGTAATATTTAATGGGCATTTTTGACCCCAATGCACAATATTAAGCATCCCTAAAAAAAAGCATTGAAAACTGTGCAGATATATAAAATTGTTTTTAAATTAGTTACAATTAAGATGCAAATAAACAGTTCTCAGGGTGAATAGATGTAGTTTAGTTTTATTGGAGATAAAATTGAAATCCGGGCTGAATGTGGATAAAAATTCGATTTTAATCATTACATTTTGAAAGGTTTTTTTTCGGTTTTCAACAATGAAAACTATTAAATGCCATAGCAACGACTCCAATACCTTTCAATGGGAATTGATTTTCCTTACTTCAAGAGCATTGATTTAATACTTTTAATGAGAATCAATCGACTATATTACATATATATATATATATATATATATATATATATATATATATATATATATATATATATATATTTATATATATATATATATATATAATGTTCCTGCGAATCGCTAATTCTCCTAATCGAATCGGCAATCTATATTCGAATTCAATCAAATTTAGAATCGAATCAGGCAGTGACTTATATAGTTATGGATATACTTTTGTCTACATACATGTATATATGCTTGTTAAGTATCAAACGTATGTTGGGCGTCTACAGGCGTAATGTTACTGGACCAATAAAGTTATTATAAACATATAATTTTGTCTTATTCGATTAATTAAAGTCTTCAGTGAGCTCGCCCGACCTTTATAAAAACCTGATAATAGAATTGCAATGCATATTAAACTAAAGCAAACTTAAAATTAAGCAATAAAAATGCATAATTATAGTTCTTTATAACTTTAATCAGTGCAAACCATGTTATGAAATGAAGTTAAAGAATTTAACAAAGTTCGACAATGTAAATTGAATACTCATTCGTTCATACCTTACATAAAAGTTATGGATATCTCTTTAAAACTATCTTCTGAAAGTATCTGCCGATCTTTTTGAAACGTCACAACAATAAATCTTTGTTCTTTCGAGCCAAAATCAAAGTTTCTGCGTTATGAACGGAAAGATTAAAACGTGTGTTTGTTGGCATTTGCTCTCCAACTGGGTTAACTCTCTCTCTCTCTGATGAACAGTTTGTGGCTTGGATTGCGAGTAAATCACGTGCTGCTCTTGCTAACAGTGGGAAGACTTTGCTGATTTCCCTCCATTACAGTAACGGATCGCCACCGCGACCGAGTGCTGGCTGTTTAGAATATACACTTGACTTGGCTTTAAAAAATTTTCCGCGACTGAGGGTGCTCTATGCCGCTGTAGGCGTTCTCTTATCCTGCCGCGTGCACTTTTCTAAGAAGTTAACTGAAAGACTCTCGTCCCGAATCTCTAAATTCGGCAGAATACAGTCAATAGCAGACTTCGTATTGCATTCGGATTTAATGGATCGACCGTCTTAATTTCGAGTCGAATCATTCACCCGATTCGCAATCGGATCGAATCTTCGCAGGTCCCTTATATGTATATCATTATATATAGACGTTTCTTACAGAGGAGGAGGAGGATATAACATACATATAGGAGGACACTAATGTTTAGGCACTTCCAGGTGAGCTGGAGATTCGACATTTTTTTCTTAGGTAGGATTTTGTGCAAAATCGACTAGAAAATACGATAATCTTAAAAAAGTGCAACAATGCGGCCGCTAAAAATTCGCAATTGTTTAAACAAAATTTCATGGTTTTTGTATTTTCGAATGTGCTACGGAGGTGAAATTTTTTTAAATGTAGGGTTTGTAAAAAAACGAAATAGGGATTATACAAATTTCGATATTTTAATTTGTTTGGCAGTTAAAAATTCTTAAATTTTAAAAAAATAGGTAAATGTTTAGATACTACGAGGCGAGTTAGCGAGCTGAAATTTTCAAGTTATTTAGAGTTTAGTCTATTTGAACGAATAAACATTTCATTGTATCTATGAAAGTCTTATTGCGGCTGATAAAAATTATTTAAATGTAAACAATTAGATAAATGTTATTTCACTTCTAAATGTGCTACTAATTTAAAATATGACATAAATGTGTGGCATTATTAATCCAATGTGGAAAACGTATAATATTCATAAAATAGCAAAAATTAGCAATTGTTTTACTCCAATATTTTTCCATAAGGAAAAAAGATATTTGGTCCCTAGGAGAAATCTTTTGAATTGAAGAAATATTTTCCATGATGAAATATATCTCTAAAAAATTAATGTTTTTCCAAGGTGAGATGAAATGCTTGCAGTATGCAAGCACCTTCTACTAGTGTGTGTGTGTGTGTATATATATATATATATATATATATATATATATATATATATATATATATATATATATATTCATTTCATTCGTGTTCTGTCTTGCGACAGGTCCTACCAATTAATTAATCAATTGGTTTTGACTAGGGAATATACATACACGGTGTGGTGGTTTCCCGTTGCCTTCCACACCGGACTCGCACACAGAAGGGAGGAGGGAAACCCGGTGCCGGCATTTGCCTGCTCTTACGAAGAACACCAGGGGGGCCAACGGCTTAACGTCCCTTCCGAAGGACGAAACAGCTGAATTTGCGCGGTCTCCTCAAAACCATGCAAACAGGGGGCCGGGTGACCTTGAGAAAAAATCCTACTCGCGCAGGATTCGTACCCGATGACTTTTTCAAGCATCGGGCGAGTAGCAGCCAGCGTCCTAACCACTACACCACCGGCACCCCTTATATATATATATATATATATATATATATATATATATATATATATATATATATATATGGATGTCAACAAGGTGTTGGGATGAGGAAACCCAGTGAGCACTCACCAATCAGACGACTTCAGGTTGGCGAGGCTCCGGGGATGTCGAAGCGACACACGTAAAATAACACAAAAACAAAAAGTTCTCTCTCTCTGTAGCTGAAGAAGGAGTAGTTCCGAAAGCTTTACGTTTGTGATGTTTCTGTGTTTTTGTGTTATTTTACGTGTGTCGCTTCGACATCCCCGGAGCCTCGCCAACCTGAAGTCGTCTGATTGGTGAGTGCTCACTGGGTTTCCTCATCCCAACACCTTGTTGACATCCATATATTCATTTTACCTTTCCTTTTCCGTAAGTTGTTATATATATATATATATATATATATATATATATATATATATATATATATATATATATATATATATGGAGTTCTCTCTCTGTAGCTGAAGGAGTAGTTCCGAAAGCTTTACGTTTGTGATGTTTCTGTGTTATTGTGTTATTTTACGTGTGTCACTTCGACATCCCCGGGGCCTCGCCAACCTGAAGTCGTCTGATTGGTGAGTGCTCACTGGGTTTCCTCATCCCAACACCTTGTTGACATCCATATATTCATTTTACCTTTCCTTTTCCGTAAGTTGTTATATATATATATATATATATATAATGACAGTATGGTAGTATCGTTTAGGAGGCTATAAGTAAAGAGGAAACGAAAGCATAAAATCGGGATCCTTTGAACCTAGAGTCACAAGTAGAAGGAGAAATGGAAGGAGACGGAGGAAGGAAGTAAAGCCAAGACAGTCGAAGAGAGAAGGAGAGAGGGATAGAGGAGGGAGGAGATTTTAATGTGTATGTTCTGAGCTTTTGCCTTTCCACGCATGAGGGCGCAAGGGTCGTGTGTGTGTGTGTGCGTGTGAGAGAGAGAGGGAGGCTTCTATATTAGAGGTACTTTGCATGGTCAGATGGCCTGCTGACGAAATAGCCTTGAGGGCAGAAGTTTCAGAGAGGGAGAGAGTGGTAAGGAGTGAGGGAGAGGGGGGAAGAGAGAGAGGGAGGTAGGGAGGGAGAGAGAGAGAGAGGGGGGGAGTAAGAAGGCGGTGAGGTAGGCAAGAGAGAAGATGTGGTTTAGGGTTTGGCGTATGGCAGGAGGGTGAGAGGCTGTGGAAGGGCTGGAGGCAGTAATCTCATCTGATGAACCTCTATTCATAGAGGGGAAGATGCTGCGGGGAAAGGGTGAGTGGGTGGGGGGAGGTTAGAGGAGGAGGGACGTGGGAAGACGTCGGGAAGGAAGGGACAAGAAGGAGAATGGAGGTAATGAGAGGGAGAGAGAGAGAGAGAGGGTGAGAGAGAGAGAGAAAGGTGGGAAGGAGAGAGGGGAGAAATTACAGAGGAAAATATATGGGAAGAAAGTGAGAAAGAAATCGGAAGATGGAGAGGAAGAGTGAGAGAACGAATAAGAGAGCGACGAAGAGAGTAAGAAAGAGAAAGGAAGATAGGAAGAAAGGGAAATGAATACATGAAGAAATGAAAGAAGAGAGGCTGATAAATATAAGGAGAGAAGATGGTGAAAGATAGGAGAGAGGAAAAGAGGAAGAAATGGAGTGAGAACTGAGAAATGGAGGAAGAAAGAATGAGAAAGAGGAGGGGAAGATAGAGAGTAATAGAGAAGATAGAGAAATGAATAGAGAAGAAAGAGAAGATGATAGAGAGAAAAAGAGAGACGGAGTAAATAGAAGAGAGAGTGAAAGGAAGAGAGAGTGATAGAGATAGTAAGAAAGAGAGAAAAGAGAAGATGATAGAGAGAAAGAGAGACGGAAAGAGTGATTAAGAGAGAGGAAGAGAGGGTAGAAGAAAGGACGAGAGAGACAGATAAGGAAAGAAAGGATAAATTACAGAATAGAAGTTAGAGGGAGAGTAGGAATGAAGTGAGGTAGAAATGAGAGATGAAGGAAGAAAGAGAGAGAGAAGAGGTAGAGGAAGATAGAAGCAAAGAGAGATGGCAAAGAAGAATGCGACAAAGAGAGTAAGAAAGAGAAAGGAAGAGAGGAAGAAAGGAAATATGATAGAGAAAAAGAGACGGAAAAGGGTGATTGAAAAAGGAAGTGGGAGAGAAAGGAATAGAGGTAGAAAGAGAGGAAGAGACAGAGAGAGGGAGAGAATAATCACTGGAGGCCTAGTGATGAATGAGACGTGAAGTATTTCTCCTAAAATGTCATTTGGCGTAATTTTTCCCGCTTTAAAATATTTCCCCTCCATAACTTAAATTTACTGAAGCACTCGATGAGATAAGGGGAAGAAAAATCAAACAATCACACCCGCCGATATAATAATTCCGTTTCGCAATTTGCAGATAAGAGCAGAGGAAACATTAACCGTATTTTTGGAGTTACATTGTGGAATACTTGCATACCCAGATAAAACTTACGAGGTGGGTCACGAATTTTGTTTTAAAATAGTCGGGTGATCCTAGGTCGAAAATAACGAGACTCGTGTCTCGGGGTTTTTGTGAATGGGCCATTGTGTTCGAAAAATCAGCCTCGGAAATTTGCAAAAACATCTCATGCTACTTAAGAAGGTTTCATTGTCGAACTGTTGCTAAGAGCGGGAATAGGTGCGCGGTTAGCTTGCTTGGATCCCACGGATAAATCCCGCGTTCGATCCAAGTTGTTTTATATTTCTCTTCGAATTATCCAACCGTTATTTGAAAAGCAATATTCTCTGATAAAAAGACTATGCATGTTTTTTATTTGGAGGTAATGTATCCCCAAACACAGGAATAATGTCATGATTTTTAACTCGGATATCCATAGTAAGAAGAATGCCTAACTTATAAAACGCCTATAAAACCAAATAAGCGATAAAACTGGTAGGAGTCTCAAGTATCGAGCCATGGCATCTCTCGTGAAGAAACGGCCAAATTAACTCACTAATAAACAATCGACAATCAGCACTATTATAAAAAGATAAGCACAAGAATAAATTCCAGGTCAGAGAAATAAGAAAATATCTTACGTGCTCGGAAATCAATCAATCTGGGAATCCATAATAAAGGTTACACGATTAATGATGATGATAAACAAGAATACATTAAGTAAGAAATATAGGAAAGATAAGTGATTTGATGGCGCAACATGAAAAAGCTCTCTTCATTTACAGAGGTTCATTTAGAATTGCAAACATAAAAATTCTTTATGAGGAAATTGATATAATTGTAGGACGTAAAGTAATTTATGCAATAACTAATTTATATATCTCAGCCTTTTTACCAATAAACAATTGCACTTAATCTTAATTCAAAATATTTGAGAGCATCTCCGTACACCGATTTTTCAGAAACACTTCTCTTGCTGCGCTATAGATGGCATTACACGTCACACAAATGCCGAATATTTTAAACTTTCTATCTATAACTATTTGATGAGAATCTTAATTTGAAATACCAGCTGCAGTACACAGATTTTTCCAAAAAAATTCTTTGACAGTAATACGTAACGGCATCGTCATAACACACACACAACCTACAAATTTCAGCCTTCTATCTTTTACCGTTTATGTATTATTTCAATTTAATTGGTGGGACAGACAGACAGACGGAAAACATAGAAGCGCGTCTATGAACTATAGCGAGCTAAAATAACAAAGGAAAGGTGCGCAAGAAAGGAAGGGAAAGAGGAAGGTGGCAGTAAAGAATAGAGGAAGCGAGAGAGAGAGAGAAAGGAACTGAGAAAGAGAACGCTAATGAAGAAGATATTCGTCTATTAAAGGGTAACAGAACAAGGCGGAGAATGAGAAGACAAGAAGCAGTAAAAGGAAAGATGTAAAAGGAAATAAACCACAATTTAAAAGGTGGGATACGTATATATAAAGAGGGATAGAGAGAGAGGGAGGGAGGGAATAAAAGGGAGAGAGAAGGAAGGGGGAAGGTGGGAGGTGATAAGGATGGAGAGGAAGAGAGGGAGAGAAAGGGAGAGAGGGCGTGAGGGAGGAAGAAAGAGAGAGGGATGGGAGAGAGATGAAGATGAAAAGAACGTTTGGGAGAGATAAGAAAATAATGACAGAAGAGTGCGGTGTAGCGAGGGAAGAGGAGATAGTACAAAGGAGAAAAAGGAAAAGAGAAGGAAGGAAATAGAAAGAGGAAGACGATAATATTACGAGAATAAAAGTAAGAATAGTAGAGGAATGGGAAGAGACAAACAGAAAAAAAGAGACAGAAAAATAAGAAGAGAGAAATAGCAAGACAAAATAAGAGAAAGAAGAGACGAAGAAGAGAGGTAGAGAATATGTAGAGGAAGAGTAGGAAGAAGGGAGAAAGAGATAGAGAAAGAAGGAGAGAGAAAAATTTAGAAAAGCAAGAAAATAAGTAGAGAGAATGATGAGTAGGAGGAAGAAGAATAAAGAAAGAAAGAGCGAAAGAAGAGAAAATAAAAAAGGAAGAGAGAAAGAAAAAACAGAAAGAGAGAAGGAGGAAGAAATAAAATAGAACGAAATAGATCAATAAAAGAGATAGAGAAAGAGAGAAAGGGATAAAGAGAAAACTGAAGAAAGAAGAGATAAATCGGAAGAGAGAAAGAAAAAGCGAGAAAGAAGAGAAAAAGAGGATGAGTAGGAAGAAAAGATAAAGAGGAAGAGAGAAAGGAGAGGAAGAGAGAAAGAATAGGGATAGAGGAAGAGGCAGAATAGGAAAAAAAGAGAAATAACAGAGAAATAAGAAAGAGAGAGAGAGAGAATAGAGAATGAAGACAGAAAGAGGAAGGGAGAGGGAAGAGGAAAAAGACAGAGAAAGAAGAAAGGAAGAAGACAAGGAGGGAGAGAGAGAATGAAGAAAGGAAGAGAAAGAAAGGAGATAAAAATAGGAAGAGAGGAATAAGACAGAAAGAGTAAAGAAGCAAGTTAAGCGGAGAAGAGAAGAGCGGAGTAGTTAAGGACTACTACCCTCCTTAAGATGCGACGTAGTATGGGTTGGTTTTAAGAGGACCAGATGGAGAGAGAGAGAGGGAGAGGAGGAGAGACGGAGAGAGAGAGAGAGGGGAAGTGAGGGACGTAAAGTCGAGGCATTTACGTACCTCTATTAAGACTGCTTCCTTCAAAGTCACCGCAAAAGGCAGCTACCCCAAGAATATCCTCCCTCCCTTTAAGCCACTCCCTCCCCCTTTCTATCTTCCTTATCTTCCCTACCTTGGCACAGACATTACCTTTATCCATACCCCAAAAGCCAATATATTCCAGCCAATTTTCTCCCTCCCTCTCTCTCTCCCTCCATCTCTTTCTCCCTCCCTCTCTTTCTCCCTCCCTCCATCTCCCTCTCTCTTTCTATCTCCCTCTTCCCTCCCTCCCTCCTCCCATACATCCTTCAAATTCAATAGGGGTTGCAGATATTTAGCCTTACATATCCAAAGAGAAAAACCGACATCATTAGCACCAATTCTTCGCAGCCTAATTTACGCCTAATAGCATAGCCACCGCGGTCCAACCTCTTCGTTATGAACGCACGAAACCGCCTTAAAATTCCTCAAATAATATCGCGATTCGCGATAAAACGTCCTTAAAATTCCACGAAATACCTCCGTAATCATCAGTAAGCAAATTTTTAATGATTTAAACGCCAATTATTGCCAGATTTTCATACCGTTTCTGAGTTACGGAATTCTAAATAATAATAACAATAGACTATCTGAGACCCTCGCAATTTTCCCGCTGAGATTTTAGATTAATTTATGAACGAGCTATCAGATAAAAATCAATTTTTGTAACCACCTCTATACAGTTAAAAATCTTTATTTGAGTGAGAATTATGACAGTACATTTCGCGATATGTACCACCCAACTTACACGATAAAACATTTAAATAGTTAAATAAGAAAAGATGGAGGCTACGGCAAAATTAATGTTAAATAATAAAGGAGTTAATTTCTATTTAACATTTAAATAGTTCCTTATATCGCATCGAGTCTCGAAGTTAAGTCTCAAAAGGCTAAGCTTTCTCGTTATTTTTTAATCAATTACTGTTCTTCTTGCGTGTCTTTGAATATAAGATAAAGTGCAAATGCACCGAGAACACACAGACGCAAGTAACTTCCTTTCGAAAGGCGAAAAATCGGGAAAAATTCTACTACAGACTTACAAACTTAAAATTTGAGCGAAATCGAAGTAGATAAGTAAATAGACTCCGAGAATAAGAATCGGAATTCTTTTCTGAGTGAAATGGTGCGAATTATGCGATGATATATCAATTTCGAGACATTTTAAAATGTTAAAGACTAAAGGTATACGCATTGGATTTTGGCCGATTGCCAATGTTTAATCAAAATGAATAATGGACCGCGTCTGGAATCGAACCAACGAACTTGAGAATGAAATGAACCCCGTTCCACACTGACGGGAGTTCGCGCTTTCCAACCACGCCACATTTTAAAGGAATTTGCTATTCCGTTTTCGCGAAAATGTTAACCGGACATGCAAACAATCCCACACACCGAAAGAAGAGACTATTTGTTGCCCACAAAAACTTTCGCGAAGTGAGTCGGAAATCTGCGTGCGTAAAAATAATAATAACGAGGCTCATTTCTCCTTTTAAAATTAGAAAACTGTCATTTCGAATTTCATGTTAGTTTTATAATTTACATGCGCAACTTTAATTTATTCTGCCTTACGAAAAAGATAACGTTCCAGTGTTGAAATAAAGAAAGACGATTTTTTACTTCAAATTTTTTTGTACTTCACAATGTGCCATTTCTTTCTCCATATACGAAGTGTAGAGAAAGTTCATGAAAAAAATCGAACTCGAAATTTCAACGGAAATACATGTTTTAAGGTCCCCTGAACACGTTTTGACTATTTTCTCGATGATATCTGTGTCTGATTGTCGGTCTGTATGTGATAGATTTTTGTGGGCGCTCTAACTCAAAAACTATTAATCAGGTCAACGCAAAATTTTATATTTTACATTTTTATAAAAGTTAAAAGATCTGATTAGTTTTTGGTAAGAATCGGTCTACCGGAAGTGGGTGTTTACTCTTGTCACGTATCCGTTATTTTGAAATATTTGCTTTAATATATGATAAATGTAAAATTTAACCGGAATAAAAGTTGTAGGAAATTTTATTTTCTACAAACTTTGTTTAATACAATTTTTTCATATAATGCATTGTTTAAGAGATATCTTATATTTTTAACTGCCACCACCACGACACCTGCCGACGACTATTGTTAACAATTGACGCTTAGTTACATCTTAGTAACGCTCCTTTTTCTTTTTTTAATTGTTGGAGCTTTGTGGCTATATCCAATATCATAAGGCTATGGTTTGGGTTTATTTCTGTTCTTTGTAACGTCTAAAATTTTCTGGCAGTTTCTTAAAATATTTGTTACTATCTAAGCTATTTGGAATTTTTAGAAATATTACAGATATGGAGAAAGTCATGCGGTGGCAAAATTAGATTTTTCATCAGTGTTCACATTGCACGTCGAGGTTTCGACACGGACCGTCACCTTATCAGTCACAATATTAAATGAAATAAATATAGGTGTTGTATACATTGAAGTTTGATTTGATTATCGCGGATATAAAATTTCGATTTTATTCCAATTAAAGTTACGATATACAATCGAGTTCATCGAATCTGAAAGAGAACGCTATGATTTAACTCGAGAGCCGAAAGTACGATTATTTAACGTGAATAGAGGCACGTAGCGCTGGTTGTGATTGGAAAACGTGAATGAAAACGATGTGTGATTGATGTAAGAATGAAATTATTACTTTTTTCGATGTTAAATTCGGTAATGTATTTAACACTGCAATGCAATAATTCGACGTACTTTGAAGGGTTTTGATGTTTTGTCTATTAAAGTCGCTCTTTGAAATTTACTTCTTGCTATGATCTATTAGTTTCGTAAATCGAATTGAATTTTTTAAATAAATCTTTGTTGCAACCGGTTTGCGGGGCGTCCCCACAATATCAGAAACGGAGGAAAGGATTCGACACGTTTCGACCGGCACCGTCACGTCAAAACATTCCTCTAGAGAAACCGTGACGGGACGAAACGAAGACGTGACGTTCACGGAACGTACAGTGTGAACAACTCCAACTAAATACACAGGAGGAATTTTTGACGTTTCGAAGACGGTACGTGTCGAAACGGAGACGTTACGTATGGGCTGAATCGTCCTTAACGCAATTCTTTCGTCTATTTGAAGGCTTAATAGACGCTAATTCAATCGGAGGCAACAATGTGGGTCGCCTTGGCAACACCCGGAAAGAGTACGAAAAAGCCATAAAATTTCGAAAAGAATTGCGTGTTTCTGGCAAATTCTTCCGTGTAACATCTAAGCATCGCAAGAATAAGATATTTTCTAGTTATAGCTGCTGAATAAAGCAAACAATATTGGAAAGGCGTACTCCATGTCGGAGTACACAGTTTCCAAATGCGTTCCTTGAGATTACACAATGTTCTCAATGTTTTTTGCTCAGATAAGACTTTTACGAGAAGCAAGTTGTAAAATACATGTAGGTCTTCATGTAAAGTAGTCGTAATTATCGTCAGATTTTAACCAAAATTGGAATATGTCAATTAATCTTTTAAAAATTCCCCAATACCGAATTTCATTACAATACGTCAAGCGGTTCCCGAGTTGAAACAAAGGATCATATTAAACTACATGTACGTCTTCATGTAAAGTGGTCGTCATTTTTGTCCGATTTTTACCGAAATTGGAATCGGTAGACCAATTTTAGCAAAACTCCCCAATATCAAATTTCATTATAATACGTCAAGCGGTTTCCGAGATTTAACTTGCGGACGGACGGACGGACGGAAAAGCCCTCCCCTATATATACCTATATATACGCATAAAAAGGAGAAATTCGGTCCATATTTACGTATTTTAATGAACGAAGGGAAAAAATATTTCACCTTGAAAAATCTCAAGTCCTGTGTAAACATGAGGGAAAATATAATCGTCTCCCGGTGTCGAATCCGGGACACTTATGTGAACGAAAATCGAAAATATTTTCCTGCAGAGGTCTCGTAATCGGCAGAAACAAAATGGCGTTCACGGAATTTCTCTATGACAAACTGTTCAAGAGATAAAAGCGGAGACAGACGCACGGACAGGCGGACTTAGAATCGACGTGTGAGTTCAGTACACTGAACTAAAGAACGGAATTTCATCTTGACATCGTTGGTTTGTTAATACAAATCGGTAGGAAAATAAGTTTCGAACGCGAAAATCCGACGTATTTTCACGCGAAAATCTATCGTTGCCAAGGTGATATGCTATGTACATTATTGTCGGCTGCGTGTGATAAACTGTGACTTTAATTGGGCATCGCTTCTGTCCACATATTCAAGGCATTCCGACGCTATTTTGAAGTTTAAACAATACCTTGGTAACGATAAGTAATAAGACGATATCAAAACAAATAAATATATCCAGTTATTCATTAAAATTGTCCATATAAGTGATTTTAAGTGAGATTAGGGGGCTAGCCCCCTGCTCTCTGACGCTCGCCAACCCCCTCCCGCCTTTGATCGCTGTTCCTTTGTTCCTGACATGTAGGTTATTTTATAATATAGGAATAAAAATATTTCCCTAACCCGATTTTTCTAGTAACTCGAATAATTTTTGCTTTCCTTTGAGATTCGAGTTATAGGAGTTACATACAAAAATATATTTCCGCATTTTTAATTGTCTGTAATTCGAATAATTTTAACTTTCCTTCGAGATTCGAGTTACGGAAGTACCGCTGTAATTCGTTATGACGGCATTAATTTCCATTAAAAAGCATTAAAACGGCTTTAATATCCATTGAAAGCATTAAAGGTCCCTTTAAAAAAAATGAGGTCGTTGCCATGGTTTTTATACATTTCCATTGTTGATTAGAGGAAAAATTCACACTTTCCGATTTGAAGCAGATATTTACGCTAATTTGGTACGTATTCGGAATGGAAATAGGCTTATAGTTTCGTCCTTGTGCCTGTCTGTCACAAAGTTCGAAAGCATTCGCTTGTTAGCGTAATCAATTATACAAAACAGAATTAAAATAAAGTTTTAAAAAATAAACACGAAAATCAGTAGACCAAACACTAAGGATAATGTTCATTTTTTAAAAATCAATTTCACCTCGAAGAAAAACTTGTTTAAAAAAAACATTTCATTTTCATCGTATCCTTAAGTTCAGCTATGATTCCTCGCCCAAATTGGAATATTTTTGCTTTCTTTTTGCGAACCAATAATTGAAACGGTTTCCATGGCAACCCATTTCCTATTTGTGAATAATTTTACTTTTATATATTCTTCTTAAACAACAACAACACATGACTTTTATAAAGCGCTAGTACACAAATATGCAATTCCGAAGAGGTTTACGAAACCCTGAGCTTAGTAATTTGGATGAGGGTAAATTAATAAATAGACAAATAAACAAGTAAATGAATAAATGCATAAAATATATAAATATATAGACAAATAAATTTACAAAAATAGATAAAAATAGAGAAACAAATAAATATATATCTAGATTAATAAATAAATAAATGTGCGTACACACGCATCCACGCACAGGAATACCGTATGTAAACATTACGTGGATGTACAGTACAAGACCGGCTGGATCCCATATCCTCCCCCCTCTCCCTCCCTCTCTCTCTCTCTCTCTCATCCCTTGTTAACGAGGGTTCAACAATAAACTCTCCCTTAACAACCAAACCCTACCCCACCTTTTCCCCTCCCTCCCAACCAATACCCTTTAGTAACACGTTTACTGCTTCAAGCACGAGGTGGGCACAAGGCCTCAACCAGCCTGTCCTCCTGCACTTCCCGTGATGCTCACTAGATGATGCGCGTTGCTAAGTAACTAACTAACTAACTAACACATTTGGTAGGGTGCTATTATATAAACGCTATCCGAGGAAAGCGAAAACGCTATAAGAGTAAGATGGAGAAAAGCAGTTTCGCGGGTTCGGAATTAGCAGCGGAGGGAGAATGGAAGGGGAAGGGAGGGAAACAGATGAATGCGAGAGAATGCGTTGTTGTGAGAACAAGGAGGATAGGGTGAAGGTGAATGAGGGAGCGAGAAAGAGGGAGTGAGAGGGAGTGAGAGAGAGGGAGTGAGAGAGAGGGAGTGAGAGAGAGGGAGTGAGAGAGAGGGAGTGAGAAAGAGAGAGTAAGAGAGAGAGGGAGTGAGAAAGAGGGAGTGAGAAAGAGGGAGAGAAGGGGAAGAACGGGAGAGAAAGAGGAAAAAAGTGAAGAAAGTAGGGAGAGAAAAAGAGAATGAGAGAGTAGGAAAGAGATGTGAAGTGAGGCAGAGAGAGAAAGAGTGAGAAAGCGAGCGAAAGGAGAGAAAAAAGAGGGTAATAGAGAGAGATAAAGAGAGAACGAGAGGGGATATGAAAAGAGAGTAATGAAGAGAAAGTGACGAGGAGAGGAGAAAGATGAAGAGATAGAGATAAAGAGAATGAGAGGAGAGAGATGAGAAGGAGAGGATAAAGAAAGAATGAGAGAGGATATATGAAAGGAGATATGAAGAGCGAGAGAAAAGAGAATGCGCAGGGAGGAGAGAGATGAAAAGAAAGTAAAGAGAGGGAGAGAAAGGGAGTGAGTGAGGAGAGATGTGAGAAGAGAGAACGGAAGTGAGGGAGATAAAGAGAGAACGAGAGATTATATATGAAGAGAGAGAGAAAGAGAGATAAATAGTTAGGGAAGGATAGGAAGAGAGAGGAGAGAAGAGAGGAAGGAAGAATGAAGAAAAAGAAAGAGTAACGTAGAGGAAGAGAAACGACGACGCAGAAGAGGAAGAGGAATAGAGGTACAGAAAGGGAAAGGAGAAAGTGGAAGAGAGAAAGGGAGAGAAGACTAGAGAGAGCGGAAGAAAGAGCGAAGACAGGAAAAGGGGAGAAGAGAAGAAAGAAGAGGGAGAAGAGAGAGGAAGAGAGGGAGAAAGAGAGGAAGATAGAGAGGAATAAAGAGAGGAAGAGGAAGATAGAGAGAGAGGTTGAGAGAGAGAAAGAGAAAGAAAGACAAGGGAAAAGAGAGAGGCAGGTAAAGAGAGGAAGAGAGGGAGAAACAGAGAGAAAGAGTAATAGAGAGAAAGTAAGACAGAGAAAGAGTAAGGGAGAGAAAGAGTAAGAGAGAGAGGAAGAGAGAGAGAGAGGGAGAGAGAGAGAGTTAGGGAGAGGAATAGAGGGAGGGGGAAGAAAGAAGGGGAGTCGTTTCGTAAAACCAAGGGGTCTTCCATGTCCGCCCTTGAGTTAGGCCAGTACATTTACGAAGGGAGGGAGAAGGGGGGAGAGCGTCTTAAATTTGGCAATGTCGCACCTCCGAGAGAGAGGGAGGGAGGGGGGTTGGATGGGGTCATGAGAATGTGTTCCAGCGTGCGTTGGGGGTGTTTGATGCCCCCTTTCTGCTAGGGAAGGAGGGTGCGCAGGGCAACGAGAGAACCGCCCGCCTTCCCCGTTCCGGGCAAGATGCTGCTAACGGCTGGAGAGGAAGAGAGAGGTTTGGGGGAAGGAGGTTGGAAGAAGGAGTAGAATTAGCGGTTTTGAGGTAAAGACGGTTGTTTTTAAAAGATATACGGACTATGTAAGGGGAAGAATGAAGACTCGGGAATGCGGAGAGGAATGGAGAGAGACAGGGGGAGTGGAATGAGGAATGGAGAGGGAAGGAGAGAGTTAAGGAGAGATGGAGGGAGTTAGGGAGAGAGGGATGGAGAGAGAGAGAGAGGAAAGGAGGGAGAGAGGGAGGGATAGCGGGAGGGAGAGAGGGAGGGAAAGAGGGAGGGTGAGAAGGAGGGAGAGAGGGAGGGAGAGAGGGATGGAGAAAGGAAAGGAGGGATAGATAGATAAATGTCTTTATTTGGGAGAGAGGGAGAGGGAAAGAGGTATGGAGAGAGAGAGAGGAAAAGAGGGAGAGAGAGAGAGGGAGCGATAGCGGGAGGGAGAGAGGGGGGGAGAGTAGGAGGGAGAGAGGGAGGCAAAAAGGGAAGGAAATAGGGAGGAAGAGAGGGAGGTAGATAGGAAGGGAGAGAGAGAGGAAGGGAGAGAGAGAGGGAGGGAGGGAGAGAGGGATGGAGAGAGGGGGAGGAGAGAAGAAGCGAGAGAGGGGGCGAGGAAGCTAGGGAGGGAGAGATGGAGGAAGAGAGAGGGAGGGAGATATGGAAGGAGAGAGCGAGGGAGAGACGGAGGGAGAGAGAGATGGAGAGAGAGAGGGCGTGAGAGATGGAAGGAGAGGGAGGGAGGGAGAGAGTGAGGGAGAGACCGAGGGAGTGAGAGAGAAAGAGAGAGGGAGAGAAAGAGAGACGGAGATGGAGAGATGGAAGGAGAGAGCGAGGGAGAGATAGATGGAGAGAGGGTGGGAGAGAGTGAGGGAGATAGGGAGGGAGAGAGAGAGGGAGTGAGAGAGGGAGGGAGAGAGAGAGAAAGAGAGAGAGAAAGAGAGATGGAGAGAGGGATGGGGAGAGGGAGGGAGAGAGGGAAGGGAGAGAATGGGAGAGGCTGGGAGAGGGAAAGGGAGAGAGGCATAATCTTACAATTAAAGAGAAACGTAAGAAAATTAGACATCTTGCTTGTTAAATTGCTAAATTTACAAAATTCCAAGGCAGTATCAGAACTAAAACCATTTTGTTCACCGATTAATTTAAATGTATTTAATGAAAAGCGATTTATTGAGGCCGAGTCAATCACGAAACAATGACACACACAACTGGCTTTTTTATTTTCATTTATTCGCAAGCATTTCATCTCAACTTGAAAAACATTAATGTTTAAGAGATATTTCATTATTAGAAATACTTTCTAATCCAAAATATTTCGCCGTGGTACCAATTTTCGTTCTTTCCTTAAGGAACAATATTGTAGCAAATGCTATCTCTAAAATTTGTTATTTTCGAGTACATCTACATCTACAAGTTACCCTGCAATTCACCAAGTTGGTGGGTGGCAGGGGGTGCAATGCACCAAATCCTACCTAAAGATTGCCTAACGCAATTCGAAATTTCCTATTGTGATCTCTTATTGTCCTCGGAAAGAACGAGCCTAGATAACGCTCCGTCCTACAATCGATCTCACGTATTTTATCGTCTCGATCATTTCTACCTATATACGTCGGTGCCACAATTATTCCCACTACCTCCTCTTTTAGACATTCTGACCTATATTTCTCTAGAAGTTTCAACCTTGAGTGCAATCTACGGTCCTCCAGTGATACCCAGTTCAAATCGCTCAATAAAGAGGTGACGCTTTCCTTATGTTCGTACTTTTGTTTTACAAATCTGGCTGCTCTGCGCTGTACTCTTTCTAGTTGAATTATGTGTCCCTTCTCGTACGGATCCCATATGCTCGCTGCGTATTCCACTTGTGGTCTTACCAGTGATAAGTAGCATGTTTCGCGTACTTTCTCTGTAGTGTTCCGTACTATTCTACCTATGAATGCCAGTTTCTTGTTGGCCGCGCCTATAACTCGACGAATGTGCATGTCCCACGAAAGATCTCGACAAATGGTTACTCCTAAATATTTTACATACTCAGCTTGTCGAATACTCATTTCATCTATTTTATATTCGAAACCTAAATCTTTGTTCTTACTTTTCCAGAACGTGACTGCGGCACATTTAGTATAATTAATTTCGATTTGCCATTCTTTGCACCACGCTGAAATGGCTCTTAAGTCTTCACACAGAGACTGATGGTCCTCCTGATTTTTTATTTCTTTATATAGAACGGTGTCATCGGCGAAAAGCCTAATTTTACTACGAACAACCGAGCACATATCATTTACATAGATTAAGAAGAGCAGAGGGCCCAATACACTTCCCTGAGGAACACCCGAAGCAACTTTAACGGGGGACGAGTATTTCCCATCGATGACAACTATCTGTTCCCTATTCGAGAGGAAGTCTCTCACCCAACCGACAACTTTCGAATTGATACCACATTGTCCTAACTTCGCAATTAATTTCCTATGAGATACTTTATCGAACGCCTTCCTGAAATCAATGAATATGGCATTGACCTGAGTATTTTTCTCTCCGCATCGCAACAAATCGTCCACGAACAGGCCGAGCTGCGTTTCGCATGATCTACCTCTCCGGAATCCGTGTTGGCATCCGCTAAGCAATGAATGACTATCTAAATAGCGCATTACAGAGCTAAAGACTATGTGCTCAAGTATCTTGCACGATAATGAAGTTAAGGATATCGGCCTATAATTTTCGGGGTTCTCTCTGTCGCCACTCTTATGGATGGGCGTAACATGTGCCACCTTCCAATCTTTAGGAACTACTCCTTCCCTAATGGATTTCTCGAATATAATTTTCAAATACGGCGCGATTTCAGCAGCTAATTCTTTCATTACACGCGCGGGAATTTCCTCCGGTCCAGGAGATTTATTTGGCTTAATTGAATGAAGTTGGAGCGCGATGCCATTTTCCGAAAATACCAAATCTTCCATCGAATCGCCCTGACGCATAGGAATAGGGGTTTCACATTCATCGTCATCACGAGTAAAAGCTTTCTGAAAGTGATGATTTAATAGGTTTGCTTTATCCATACTATCGTGAACTACGTTTCCCGTTTCCGACCGCAGTGACGCAATAGTGGGGCCCCTACCTTGAACTTCCCTGACGTAAGACCAAAATGCTTTTGGGTTCTCTTTCAAGTTTTCCTGTAAAACCTTCTTTTTATAATTGTTAAACGCATTACGCATTGCTACTCTGGCTATGGAGCGCGCCTCCTTGTATTGATGCCTTATTATTGCAATCTGTTCGACCGTAGCTGTTGAGGATGTGTTATTTACGCGAGAGTGGAGTTTTCTTTGACGTCGGAGAGCGCTTCTTACTTCCTGATTGTACCATCTAGGCTCTGCACTATCACGCTTCAGTTTGCTCGGAATAAATTTATCTGTACACTCTCGCATCATATCTCTGAACATGCACCAGGATTCCTCCGCGTCTGCACTATCGGTTAAATTGCAGAAATTAGTATATTTATTTCGCAGAAAAGACCTAAATCTTGTGAAATCGGCTTTGGCGAATACATAAAGTTTTCTTTTGGCCTTAACCTGTTTCTCAAAAATTAACTGAAATTCCACGTACACTGCCTTGTGATCGCTTATTCCCTCAGCATCAGATACTCTATTCATACGCTCAGGAAGATTAGTAACAAATAAATCTAATATATTATTAAATCTCGTGGGAAATCTCACTAATTGATACAATGAGTGCTTACCAAAAGTTTCTAGTAACGCCTCGCACGATTCACGCTCTCTTCCTCCGGGATAAAAGCAATTATGCCTCCAATCTATTGACGGAAGATTGAAATCGCCCCCGATTATAATGGCTTTATCTTTATTTGACGAATTTAGCGTCGCCACTTGTTTCTCCAGAGAATGAATAGTTTCCACGCTCGCATTTGGGGGTCTATAAAAAGCGCATATATTTATAGTTTTTGAGTCGCTTCCTTTTACACGACACCAAACACTTTCGACTTCGTCGTCGTTAATCTGTATTGGGTAACTTTCGTATTTATTGCTAACTGCTATAAAGACTCCACCTCCCGACCGGATACATCGATCTTTTCTGTATACGCTATAGTCATGAGGAAAGATCTCCTGACTGGCTATGTCTGCCGTAAGCCAACTTTCAGTGCCTATAACTACATCAGCACGCAGACTACGAATAAGATGTTCAAATTCGGCCTCCTTCCTGCGAATGCTGCGACAATTAACCGTAATGATTTTTAATTTCTCACTATGACTACGTAACGATTCCTCGCGCTCTACTGAGCTATTATTACTGTTATTATTATTAAGATTATAATTATTATTATTTACTGCCTCCTTATCCTTCCTACTATGTCGACTATTTCTACGCTTGGAATGTATTCTACTGTTACTTAACGTCGGGTTTATAGCGCTGTTAAGGTCGCACGCATTATCTACGGAATTGTTGCATGGAAAATCGTTTATCCCCATGCCTTCGATAATTCTGTTACCGCACGGATTTCTTACATTTTCCCCTATTGTGCTCTCAATTAATTCCGTACCGGTAAGCTGCCTACATCCTAACCTACCATCTGATCTACTAATGGCGTGCATCTCAACGCTTGCTAAAAAATTGCAATTGCTCAAATCTAACCTAAAAAAGCCCTAGAATGCTCAAACACCCTACGCGCTACCGCCTCCGCAGCCTCGGCAGTGTAGTGCACACCAGAACCGTTTAGGGATGCCCTACATGAGTCCAGGACCGGCCTCAGGTCAACGAAGTCCACTCCATTGCCCCTACAGAAGTCCCACAGCCTACGGTTCAGCCCGACCACTCGGCTCCAAACCATAGAACCGCAGTCCGTCCGAGGAACAATGCTACAGATGGAAAGCCGCACATCAGCACCAGACTCCTCTCGGACACGAGCAACCTCAGCGGCCAAGTCCTTAAAAGAGCTTAAGACCTCCTCGGAGCCGCGCTTCGAAGCGTCATTGGTACCAACATGGGCCACCACCCGCAGCGAGGAGCAACCCGTGCCCGATACCGACACCCTGAACTCCTTCGTCACCTGGGGCACCGAACCTCCTGGTATACACCTGGAGAACACCCGCTCGTGAACTCCCTCCCGGCGGGCCCGTGACAGTAAAGGCGCCACCACACGCCGGACGTTGGAGCTCCCTATCACTAACAGCCCTCTCTTTCCCCCCGAGCTCTCCTTGGGCCCGGCCTCCACCGAGGAGACGGGAGCGGGCACGGGCGTAACGGCAGTGGAGTCGTCCTCCGACAACACCGCAAACCGATTACTAACAGGAAGAGGGACCACCGAGGCGTTCCCAACTCCCTGTCTCCGCAACACCACCCCACGATCCCCCCGAGTGGACACCACACACCACTCATCGGGCTTCCGCACCGGAGGACCCTCGACCCGCGAAGAGGAGCCAGGAGCCTCCCCGATCGCTCTGCCGGCTTCCGCACCCAGGCGAACCCGAGCCGCCATTTTGGCGCGGTTTGCTCTCAGGGAAGAACCCGCACCCCTCCCACGCGCCAAGGCTGCCTCCGACCTTTCCACCCTCTGAAGGAGTTCCGCAACCACCCTCTCCAGCTCCGTGATCCGAGACCTCATGGCCTCGCAACCAGCGTCGCGCAAGAAGGAGGAAACAGGAGTCCTCGGAGTAGCCATCCTATCCTCTTAACTAATCTGTACTATCTATATAAATATACTAGGACTAACGTAAATACGCGGTTGGCTGTCTTCAAGGTTAAATTAGGGTCGAGCGCAGGTAAAAAGTGAAAGGGAAAGTGTTTCACTACACCAACAACGTTAGTAAATAAGCAAGAAAGTTTAGCACAAGAGCAATGTAGATTTAGAAGCTAAAGAAATGCTAAGGTAAAAGGAAATAATTAAGAACGAGTAAGGTAATACGCTACTATAAATAAATATTACAAAGATTACGGATTTAGTGGCTGAGAGACGCAATTAACTACTATGATACGGCAAGAGAAGGATGAGTAAGCTTTACGCTCAAAGATGAGTTAAACTACAATTACAACAAAACAATTAACGTAAGAAGATGAAAAAATAAATAGAATAAATAGAAAAATACTAGTTCTACTTAACACAACAATACGGCTACAGCTAAACTACAGCTACTGCTACTACTACAGGTGTCGCTCGCAGGCAGGTCAGCGCTCGCAGGAGGAAGTGAAAGGCACGTCCGTCCTCTTCAAGGGCCAGGTGCATGTGTATGATATATATGATATATATGATACTTTTACCATTGTGGTGAACTAATGCCCAATACTTTGCAAAATTTTAAAGTTATAGTACATATAGAAGTGAAATTTATATTTATGGAATTGTTTAAATTTTTAAATATTTTTAACGGCCGCAATAACAACTTCATGAAGATATTCAAAGATTTATCTGTGCATTTGTACTAAGCTCTAAATAACTTTAAAATTTCAGCTCCCTAGCTCGCACCGTAGTATCTAAACATTTATCTATTTGTTTTAGTTTTAAGAATTTTTAACAGCCAAACAAATGAAAATATTATAACTTCTATACATCCTATTTCGTTTTTTTTACAAATCCTACCTTTAAGAAAAATTTCAGCTCTGTAGCACACATGGAAATAAGTAATCCTTGAAAAGTTGTTTAAAACAATTGCGAATTGTTAAAAAATTTTAAGATTTTTTTCTATATAGAGTATGCCACAAAATGATTGCTAAAGCTCGTAGTTACGACTTATAATTTCCGTGATAAAAATTAATAAACTTTAATGTACGAATGGGGTAAAAACAACCCCAAAAAATTTACAATTTTGAAATTTTCGATTTTTATAATTGGTTGTGGGTGAAATTCTATTATCGTGCGAAATTTCAGCTCGGCATTCCTTTTAGATTGGTCTGCACATTATAATTCCTTTTCCCGTTTGTAACTTGCGGCAGATTTTTGTTCAATATTTCCCGTTTTTGGATTTTGATGTAGTTATAAGTTTACGCTGTACTTTTAAATCAATTGCATTATAATACAATCCACTGATTCTGTTTAGTTCCACTAAATTAAAGGTATTATTATAAACAGTTCATCAACTCCCATAATTGGAAGGAGTAACGTTCTTTAATTTAATAAAATATATCGCGTTTTAAAATTATGACGTCATCATATTTATACGCCTTTGGTTGAAATCAATGGGACAATAAGAATTTCCCTAATAAAAAGGCATTTAAGCGATGCTATTATAATACGGATTGCCAATTCCCATTGAAAAGCATTCTCCTGGTTGCTATGGGAACTGAAGTTCGTGAAACCTTCCTCACTACGATGATGACTAATGACCAGTTGGCTGCAGCTCTTAAGCGGTGCTCCCGATATAGACAGCCAATCAGGATGCAGAAACCGCCGACCAATGGCATCCTCCCCCCCTTACCGACTTCCAGCATCGCAGGGTCGCGAGAGTGAAAAACGCAGAAAAGCGAAGACAAAGAAATTGTACGTGACACAATTTTCCCATCGCAAAACACGATTCCCGCACGTAACTGAGCATGAATCACCGATTTCAACTTGCAATCGTGCGAAGAAAAATCCGCACTCGCTTTTGGAAAACCCAAAAGATTAACACAGTGCGTTTTTAACCTTGATAATAATAATAATAACTTTTATATTTTCTCAGCGATCACGTAATGTTTCCATGGAGGGGAGGCAAGGTGACGCGGTGTTGCCACACTTACCGAAAACTTGCGCGAGGTTCATAGGTGTTGGCAAACTTACTTTTTAGCTTCCAGCTTATGGATTCTTAAGCGTGCGGAGCCGCATTAACATATGAAAATGCTCCGGCGGGCCACATTAGGTTTTAACAAAGGAAGTTACTTGAGGGAATGCGAAAGATCTTACAGTTGAAAACGAATGTGACATATAACATATAATAAAAATAGCTTACTTCTGCAATTCTGGCCCCTTCATAATCCTGTTGCTATAGCAACGGAAAGAAAACATCCCTAGAAACGCAGCTCATTTATATCATTATAAATGGCTGCTTCTCACGTATATATAGGATATGCGATATAAAATCTAAGATACTTCCGGGAGTGCTACAGAGCTGAAATTTGGCAGGAAGATAGGTCATTGAATACGACATCAGGGAAAAATCTTAAATTCTAGAAACCGTTATATTTAATGGGTGTTTTTGGCAACAATTTCCAATTTTAAACACCCATAAAAAAGCGCCGAAAACGCTGCAGGGCTTAATAAAATTACTTATTTAAATTATTTAAAATTAAGACACAAAGCCACGACGTGTTCCCTACTCTCGATGAAAGAATAAAGTATATTTTACTTGAAGACAGGAGTTCAAATCCTTGCTAATTCTGCGTAGAAATTAGATTTCAATCATAAAATTATGAGTTTTTTTTCCGGTTTTCGTCAATGAAAAATATTGACTACTATGCTGATTTATATATATAAAAGACATTTATATAGATGAAACTACGCTGATTTATACATATTTATATTCTTTCTTAGTTTTAGCTTTCATTATGCAGGGGTGCCACAACTGCAAAATTAAACTTTTGGAAGGAATTGGCGTAACCGATTTCAACGAAATTTCCTACGAAGGACGTGTGCAACATCAGAAAAACAAAATCAATATTTTTAACGATGACATAGAAATCAGGGCTGCCACAATACGAGTAACAACAAAATTTCCTTTTGCAAGTATTTGTGTTGAACTGTTAACATCGATTTCGACCAAACTTAAAAATTTATGATGCGTACACACATACACACAGAACCATGATTGCAAATTTGGACCGGATCAACCGAACAGGGGTGCCACACTTGCAAATTAAATTCTTTCTGTAATTACGGATTTGGAAGGGATTGCCTGTATTTGTACAACATACCATAATGAAATCAAGATGTTTAAAGCGGAGACAAAGAGCAGGGCTGCCACAACAAAAAGTAAAATTATATTTTCACACGTATTTATAGACTGGCAGCATGAATTTTAATCCAATATGGTACATATAATTTTCATATAAATTAATAACCAAAACAGCATATTTCAACCGCGTAGACTAAACAGGGCTACCACAACATCAAGGTAAGAATTTTTCTGTAACCATGAGTTTGGAAGTTTTTAGCTGGACCGATTTCAAAAAGAAATTTCTCTTGTTGGGCAAAATGAGATGAACATTTTTCGAGCGTATCTAAAAAGCAGGGCTGCCACCGTATAAGGAAAAATAATTTTCTGATTTCAAAGCAAATACATTAATACATGATTAGACTACGGCAAACCTGACAAATGACCAAGCAGGGGTGTCACAATTGCAAAGTTTAACTTTTCGGCAATTGTGAATTTGGAAGGAATTGGCCAAACCGATTTCTGGAAAATTTTGTATAAAGGAGGTCAGCCACATAGAAAAACAAAATCAACATGTTTAGTGTAGATATGAAAAACAGTGCTGCCAAAACAAATTAATTAAAAAATTCCTTTTATACAAGTATTTGTGTTGAATCGTCATAATAAATTTGAACGAAATTCAGAACTTATAATGTCATATATATATATATTAAACCATAATAGCATATTTGGACCGGATCAGCTAAACAGTGGTGCCACAAATTCAATTTAAACAATTTCAGTAATAATGAATTTGGATGGAATTGGCTATATGGATTTCAAATAAATTTCCCACATAAGACTCGTAAAACTTGCACTAATGAAATGAAGATGTTTAAAGCGGAGCTAAAGAGCATGGCTACCACAGTAAAAAGTGAAATGGTACTTCTTTTACACGTATTTATTGAGAACTGACAATATAGATTTTAACCAAATGTGGTGTGTATAATATTCATATAAATAAATAACCAGAATATTATATTTCAACCGTGTCGACTGAACAGGGCTACCACAATATCAAGGTTAACATTTTTTGGTAACTATGAATTCGGAAGGTATCGGCAGAGCCGATTTTAAAAAGAAATTTAGTTTGTAGGGCGAGTGTAGAATGACAAAACGAAATAAACATGTTTAGAACGGACAACATAAGAATAATGTTATACCGTATACATCCTACTTGCAACTGAAAAGTACCATTATCTTCGTGATGTCCGTCCGTACGCATATATCAGGGAAGAATTGGCTGATTAGATTTAAACCAAATTTATTTTTTGGCAATAGATAGATTCTTCACAGAAATGACCATAATGAAATATTTCGCCCCTATCGACTCAGCAGGGGTGCCACAATTGCAAAATCAATCTTTCGGTAATTATGCTTTTGGAAGGAATTGACCTAACGATTTTTTTAAAAAGGAATTGTGCGACATAAAAAAGAAAAATAAAGATTTTTTTCTTAGGTATGATTTTGTGCAAAACCGACTAAAAAAAACGAAAGTCATGAAAAAGTGCAACAATGCGGCCGCTAAAAATTTGCAATTGTTTAAACAAATTTTCAAGGTTTATGAAGTTTCATATGTTCTACGGAGCTGAAATTATTTTAGAGATAGAAATTGTAAAAAAAACGCAATAAAGATTATACAAATTTTGGTATCTTGATTTGTTTGGCAGTTAATAATTCTTAAAATTTAAACAAATGGATAACTGTTTAGACATTACGGGATGAGATAGAAAGCTGAAATGTTCAAGTTATTTACAAAGTAATGTATTTTCACAAATAAACAATTGAATCTTTCCATGAATATATTGCGGCGGCGGTTAAAAATGTTTAAAATTTAAACAATTGGAAAAATATTATTTCACTTCTAGAAGTACTACGACTTTAAAATTTGGCAGAAATGTGTAGCATTAGTACCCCATAATGGAGAAAGTATAAAATTCTTAAAATTAAAAAAGTTTTGGGATTGCTTCAATCTATTATTTTTACATAAGGGAAAAACGAAAATCGCTCCAGAATGCAGGCACCAACTACTAGTGTATATATATATATATATATATATATATATATATATATATATATATATATATATATATATATATAATGTTCACATATAGACAAAACAATATTACCATATTTGGACCAGTTCAACTTAACAGGGGCGCCACAATTACAAATTAAAATTTTCGCTCTTTATGGATTAGGAAGGAGTTGGCTTACTGAATTTCTATTAAATTTTGCGTATAAGACTTACACAGAATATCGAAATGAAATCTGGATATTTAAAGCGGAGCTAAATAGCAGAGCTACCACAGTAAAATGTTAAATAATATTTCTTTTACATGCACTTCTAGAGAACTGACACAATGGATTTTAACAAAATATGGTATGGGTATATAATCTTAATATAAATAAATAACCAAAATGGCATTCTTCAACCGGATCTACTATACAGGGATACCACAATATAAAGGTTAAATTTTTTCGGTAACTATGAACTTCGAAGGTATTGGCAAAACAGATTTCAATAAGAAATGTCGTTTGCAGGTCGAATATAGAATAGCAGAACGAAATTGAAATGTTTAGAACGTATCTAAGAAGCAGGGCTACCACAATATAAGGAAAAATAAGTTTCTGGCGTCAAATGAAATACATCAGTATATGAATATACTACGGCAAATTTGACGAAAAGGACTTCTGTACCATGGGAAACCCGTGTAAATCCTTACTTGTTGGGAGAAGGTAGGAATCATTTTGGCTGCTTGTTGTAGCAACGAAAACAAACAAACCTTTGAAGACCTCCTCTTGCATAATTGACTGGTGTAATATTTTATTTTTATTTTAATTAATTAATAATAATAATAATTAATTTTAATCAGGATTAGAGGTAAGACTATTGATCGATAGCTGAATAATTAAGTCTAATTTTTCTCTCTATATATATTTTACGTCAAATAAAGAGAATATTTAGTACAGTCATGAAATCTAACAAATGATACAAAGTAAAATATAATATAGTTCTTTTTTGACTGCTAAAATTTTACTGCGATAATTATATTATAAATGCTTTTTCGTTTATTAATCCTTAATTGGCATCGACGAATGTCTAAGAGCCTTTAAGCTGAACTCGCAAATATTTTTAGAATGTTTCTCGGCGAAAGCAACTGCATATTGTTCGGATTTAATAAATTAAACGTTTTCTAGTTTTCATTAAACAATTTCAAGAGATAAAGCGTAATTTACTAACAGCATTCGCGATAAAATACATTTGTCAACGACGCGATTGGAAGAATTATACGAAATCAAAAATATCTAGATTCTTAAACACCATCTTATGACATTTGAGATTAAATATATACTAAGTTTCAGTGTGGTAGAAGAATGCGGCCGATATGCAACATTCTAATTTGGTTTGATCATCAAGATTCAGTTTATAAAAGGCGTGAATTAACTATTAATAAGTTTTCTCATATAGGTTTGTTGTGAAAATCATATAAATTATATTCCTAAAATTGCAAAAATTAGTGATTGTTTTACTCCATTATTGTTCCAAAATGAAAAACCAAAAACCGATCCAGAGGAGAAATCTTTAGAATTAAAGAAATATTTCCCATGATGAAATATCTCTCTGAAAAATTAATATTTTTTCAAGGTGAGATGAAATGCTTGCAGTATGCAAGCACCTTCTAGTAGTATGTATATATATATATATATATATATATATAATATATATATATATATATTTATATTACGTGTCTCTTCGACGCCCCCAGATGCCTGCCAGCTTGGTCCTCAACTTGGTAAGTGTCCGCTGGGCTTCCCTCAACACCTTGTTGCCACCCTCATCACTACCTTTTCTTTTCCTTAAGTTAATATATATATATATATATATATATATATATATATATATATCGTGTTGACCTTTGACCTGCTTCATCCCTCTTCCAATTTCCCAGCTCCTTGTCTTCCCATCCTGCTATCTCTCCCTATCTTCTCTCTCTCTCTCTCCCTCTCTCCTTCAATATCTCCTCTAATCTCATCCTCGCCTCTTAACCTCTCTCCCTCTCCACGCATTCTAATTCTGAGTAACTCGTGGAACACGCTCTTCATCACCGCATTTCTCCCTTCCCTCCCAAACCTCCTTATATCTAATTACAGAACTCTCTCTCTCTCCCTCCCTCTCACTCCCTCCTTCTCTCACTCCCTGTCTCTCCGTCTCCTCCACCATCAACCACAGACCACATCAAGTCCAACCTTTCTCCTCTCTCTCTCTATATATATCCTTCATCATCTGTCTCTTCCTCTCTCCTTCCCTCTCCCTACCTCTCTCACTTTCTATTCCTCACTCTCTCGCTCCCCCTTTCTCTCTCTCTCTCTTCCTTTCTCTCACTCTGCCATTCTCTCCCTCCCTCTCACTTTCTCCATCACTCTCTTCCTCCCTCTGCCACTCTCTCTTCCTACATCTATATCTCTCTCCTTCCCTCTTTCTCCAATACTTGTATTACTTGTATTATTGTATATGTTTCATGATGAGAGGGATTGGGAGGAAGACGGGATTTCTTAGTCACAATCTCGCCCCAATAAAGACCAAATCAATCAACCAATCTCTTCCACCATCTCTAACTCCCTCTCTCTCTTGCTACCTTTTCTCCTTCCCTCTCTCTTCCTCCCTCTCACTCTCTCCCTTTCTCTCATCATCCCATTCTCTCCCTTTCTCTCATCATCCCATTCTCTCCCTTCCTCTCTCTCTCCATCATTCTCTTGCTCCCTCTCTCTCTACCTCATTATCTCTCCCTCCCTAACTCTCCTTCCCTCTCTCTCTCTCTTCCTCCCTCTAACTCTCTCTCCCTCTCTCTCTCACCCTTCCATTATCTCCCTCCCATTCTCTCCCTTCCACTCTCTCCCTCCCATTCTCTACCTCCCATTCTCTACCTCCCATTCTCTACCTCCCATTCTCTACCTCCCATTCTCTCCCTCCCTCTCTCTTTCTCCATCATTCTCTTCCTCCCTCTCTCTCTACCTCAATCTCTCTCCCTCCCTAAGTCTCCTTCTCTCTCTCTCTCTTTCTCCCTCTCTCTCCCTCTCTCTCTCTTTCTCATCACTCTTCCACCCTCTCTCACTCTCTATCTCTACCTCAGTCTCTCTCTTCCTACCTCTATCTTCTTCCCTCTCTCTCTCTTCCTCCCTCTCACACAATTTCTCTCTTCTCCTCCTCTCTCACTTTTCTCTTTTCTTAATGTTCTCCTCTCCCTCCCCCCTCTCTCTCTCTCCTCCGTTGCTTTCCTCCCCTAATAACCTAAATCATTATTGAAATCACGGTTGTCTTCAGGAGAGACTGAAAGATGCACTTCTCAAAACGTTTTCCGTTATTAGTCAACTCGATAATCCGTTAAAAAAAAACAAATTTCGCTTTCGCTAAAATAAAACTACTTTTATGTATTTATTATTGAAACTTTCCTTCGCAATGACGAGTGGACAAGACTAAACAAGATGGAAAGTTTTACTCCATATAAATGGAATACCACAGAGATTTCAAAGTCGTTCTTTATGGGAAATACGCACGAAACACATTAGTGAGATTGGGCGATTCTCGAATTTTCATCTCCGAAACCATAAGTCGTATTTATATGCCCTCGCTGGCTTTCTTGCGGCAAGTATTGCCCTCGATCCGAATGAGTTAAAAAATATATATTGCCCACTGATCATATGAGAAATATTGAGAGAAATGTATGTATTTTTACGGTTGTTTGCCGAGAGGACCGTCCTAACGATCGACGTTAACAAAATATGCGATATTTTGCTCGGGATTTTCCCGAATGTTTTATCTCCGAAATTATAAATCGTGATTATTTGGTCTCGCGGACTTTGTTGCGGTGGACGTCCTCTGTTTCTTAATCTATAACATACAGATCATACAAGAGGTAGGGAGAGCGAAAAATACGGAGTTGTGATTGCTATTAGCCTACAGAACCGTCTTTGCGACCGTTGTAAAAAAAATATTCATTTTTTGTTATGTTTACGGTTTTGTAGTATTTTTGCATCCAACTACGTGTTTGAATTGAATTATGAATAATTGATCTGTTGTGTTTCCGTGATCCGTTCCCATTTAAAATCCTTTTTTTATAATTTAAACTTACATCATTATATATAGACGTTCCTTACAGAGGAGGAGGAGGATACTTATGTTTAGGCACTTCCAGATGTGCTGGAGATTCGAAATTATTTTCTTAGGTAGGATTTTGTGCAAAATCGACTAGAAAATACGAAAATCTTGAAAAAGTGCAACAATGCGGCCGCTTAAAATTAGCAATTGTTTAAACAATTTTTTAAGGTTTATGTATTTTCGAAAGAGCTACGGAGCTGAAATTTTTTTTCGAGGTAGGATTCGTAAAAAAACGAAATAGGGATTATACAAATTATGATATTTTAATTTGTTTGGCAGTTAAAAATTCTTAAATTATAAACGAATAGGTAAATGTTTAGACACTGCACGGCGAGTTAGAGAGCTGAAATTTGTAAATTATTTAGAATTTAGTCTATATAAACGAATAAACATTTCATTGTATCCATAAAATTGTTATTTCGGCCGTTAAAAATTATTTAAATTTAAACAATTAGATAAATGTTATTTCACTTCTAATTGTGCAATAAATTTAAAATTTGGCAAAGATGTGTGGCATTATTAACCCAATCTTGGAAAAGTATACTATTGCTAAAATTGCAAAAATTAGTAGTTGTTCCATAATGAAAAAACGAAAACTGGTCTGGAGGAGAAATCTTTCGAACTAAAGAAATATTTCCCATGATGAAATATCTCTATGAAAAATTACTGTTTTTTCAAAATGAGATGAAATGCTTGCAGTATGCAAGCACCTTCTACTAGTATAGTCATATATGTATTGTAGATGATTTTGCAAGACTTTATATATTTTATGCATTTGGTTTATTGCAATTAATACTTGAAACTATTGTAATTACGAACCATGTGTGTGAACATGTATTTATATGAACTACATCATGCATAATAAACAAAGGCGTTCAGATGACTTGTTATGCATCCTCGCATAAATATGAAATTACATTTAGAACTATGAGAAGGAGAAAAAATCCTGTACTTGATCGGGAATTTACATCATGTATATTTGAGGTGCTATATTTCTAAGATTCAGTTCTGTCATAAACTTTTATTTAAATAAATGTAAACTGAGATATATTTAACATATTTTTATATAAGTATTTTAACTAATTAGGAAAGACATTTTGTATATATATATATATATATATATATATATATATAAAACAGCTTACGGAAAAGAAAAGGTAAAATGAATATATGGATGTCAACAAGGTGTTGGGATGAGGAAACCCAGTGAACACTCACCAATCAGACGACTACAGGTTGACGAGGCACCGGGGATGTCGAAGCGACACACGTAAAAGAACACTAAAACACAGAAACATCACAAACGTAGAAGCTTTCGGAACTACTCCTTCTTCAGCTACAGAGAGGGTTTCCTCATCCCAACACCTTGTTGACATCCATATATATATATATATATATATATATATATATATATATATATATATATATATATATATATATATATATATATGGATGTCAACAAGGTGTTGGGATGAGGAGGAGGAGGAGTTCTCTCTCTGTAGCTGAAGAAGGAGTAGTTCCGAAAGCTTTTACGTTTGTGATGTTTCTGTGTTTTTGTGTTATTTTACGTGTGTCGCTTCGACATCCCCTGGGCCTCGCCAACCTGAAGTCGTCTGATTGGTGAGTGATCACTGGGTTTCCTCATCCCAACACCTTGTTGACATCCATATATTCATTTTACCTTTCCTTTTCCGTAAGTTGTATATATATATATATATATATACAGACACTAGTATAAGTTGCTTGCATACTGCAAGCATATCATCTCACCTTGAAAAATCATTATTTTTTTAGAGAGATATTTCATCGTGGGAAATATTTCTTTAATTCAAAAGATTTCTCCCAGGGACCAAATTTATTTTTTTCCTTATGGTACAATAATGGAGTAAAACAATTGCTAATTTTTGCAATTTTATAAATATTATACGTTTTCCACATTGGGTTAATAATACCACGCATTCTGCCAAATTTTAAATTTGTAGCACATGTAGGAGTGATATAACATTTATCTAATTGTTTAAATTTAAATAATTTTTAACGGCCGCAATAAGACTTTCATAGATACAATGAACTGTTTATTCGTTTAAATAGACTAAACTCTAAATAACTTGAAAATTTCAGCTCTCAAACTCGCCGTGTAGTGTCTAAACATTTACCTACTTGTTTATACTTTAAGAATTTTTAACTGCCAAACAAATTAAAATGTCAAAATTTGTATAATCCCTATTTCGGTTTTTTATGAATTCTAATTATTTAAAAAATTTCAACTCCGTAGCACATTCGGAAATACATAATACTTGAAAAATTGTTTAAACAATTGAGAATTTTTGGCGGCCGCATTGTTGCACTTTTTCAAGATTTTCTGTTTTGCACAAACTCCCATCTAATAAAAAAGTTCGAATCTCCAGCTCATCTGGAAGTGCCCAAACAATAGTATTCTCCTATATGTTATATCCTCCTCCTCTGTAAGGAACGTCTATATATAATGATATATATATATGCGTGTATATTGAAATTATTATTTTTAAACTGTTTTGAAATTTGAGCACTTTTCCGTGAAATTTGAAATAAATAAATGAATAAATAAAACTGCAAGTCCTAATTATACGATCTAAGCATATAAGAAATAGGAGGAGAAAAATTATGGTATTTAATTGTTGCTTGGCGAATGACATTTAACGAGATACGAGCATAAGTTTATTAAAGTAATTATGTAAAGCGGAAGCCATGGGGATGCAAGAATTAAGAATTATAAAAAGGAGCGTTGCTAAGGCGTAACTAAGGGTAATCAAAAGTGTTTAGATAAGTCGCCTCTAGGTGGTGTGGCGATGGTGTTCCGAAGAAATGCTGCAGAATATTAAATTACAACTTTTATTCCGGTAATTATTTACACCGAACAAGTATTAAAGCAAATATTTTATATAAACGGATAAGTGAAAACCCACTTTCGGTCGACCGATTTTAACCAAAACAAAACCAGCACATTTTCCTTTGAAAAAGATGTCGAATGTAAAATTTCGCGTTGATCCTATTAATAGTTATTTGAAATGATGTGAGTAAAACATCGATAATTTCTAAGTACCTAAGCAAATCGATTTTTTATTGGAAACTAGAACCTACACTTAGGGATTCAATGTCGAAACGAAAGTATCGATACCGTAATCATATGATGTATCGAATGAAAAGTATCGATACCACAGAAGTATCGGCTCGAAAGTACTGATTTCACTAGAAAATCGAAAGAAAAGAATCGAGTACAAAAGTACTTGGTATCGAAAGGGAGTTACCGATGTGAGTAAAGTATCGATACTTTTTTCGTATCCCTACCTCCATCTTTCAAACCGTATAAAGCGATCCCGTCGTCAGGTTTCTACTCCTTGATGCGCCTTACCTTTCTTCATTTGTTTTATTTACTTACCCTGTTGGAATTGACGTAATTTTCGGCGCGATTAAATTTTCAACGGGGTCTCTGCGAAGCCATTAAAGCCGGGGGAGGGAGAGAGAGAGATATCCGGTGTCGGAAAAGGAGGTTGGACAAGCGAGCATCAAAGTGCGTGGGGAGTCTGAGGAAAAGACCTTGAAGAGGTCTCTCTCTCTCTCTCGAGAGGGGTTTTAAAGGAGGGCTCTAAAAGACTCAAAAGCCCGGCAATGAAGGAGTTGGAAAAGAGGGAAGGAACAGTGGCGCCGCAAATTGGACGGGAGAATCCGTAACTGACACTCATCTGGTCGACAAAGAGAAAGGGAAAAAATTCTGATGCGGCCGCCGCATGGCTCTCTCCAAAACTGCAATGGTATTTCTAAAAATTCCAAACAGGTTAAATTATAATAAATGTTTTAAGGAACTGCGAGAAAAATTCTAAGACTTTACAAATAACATAAATAAATTCAAAACATAGCCTTCTGATACTGGATATAGCCACAAAGCTCCAACAATTAAGAAAAGAAAAAGGAGCGTTACTCAGACGTAACTAAACGTAAAGTGCTTACAATAGTCGCCGGTGGGTGGCGTGGTGATGGCAGGTAAAAATTAGTTTTTAAAAATATCTCTTAAACAATGCTTTACATGGGAAAATCTTTCGAACAAACGATGTAGAAAATTAAATTTCCTACAACAATTACTTTCCCGTTTCGTTTTACATTCATCAAATATTAAAAACTGATAAGGTACAAGAATAAACATCCTCTTCCGGTCCACAGATTTGAGCTAAAATCCAAATAGTTCATTACTTTCTAATACGAATGCTAAATACGAATGTTTATGCTGACTGGAATATTAGTTTTTGATTCAGAGCGCACACACAATACGCAGGTCACAGACGCACGCACGCAGACATCATCGAGAAAATAGCCAAAACGTGTTAAGATGACCTTAAAACGTACCACTTTCTTTGAAATCTCCAATTCGATCTTTTTCACGAAAACGATGGGTACTTTCTCTACACTTCGTATATATGGAGAAAGTAAAAGGACGTTTAATTAATCGATGAGATTTGTTTAGGATCGTAAACTTAATATTGCTTATAATTTTAGATACATAATTATATGACAAAATAATTTATTCAACGATTAAATTACAAATATTAACTTTCAACCTATAACCATTCCTCAGAAATATATATATTTCCACCGATTTTTCAAAAACATTTCTCCTGCAATGTCATAGTTGGAAGTAGGGATACGGAAAAAGTATCGATACTTTACTCATATCGGTAATTACCTTTCGATACTAAGTACTTTTGTACTCGATTCTTTTCTTTCGATATTCTAGTGATATCGGTACTTTGGGCCCGATACTTTTGTGGTATCGATACTTTTCATTCGATACATCATATGATTACGGTATCGATACTTTCGTTTCGATTTCGTATCCTTAGATACGAAAAAAGTATCGATACTTTACTCATATCGGTTATTACCTTTCGATACCAAGTACTTTTGTACTCGATTCTTTTCTTTCGATATTCTAGTGATATCGGTACTTTGGGCCCGATACTTTTGTGGTATCGATACTTTTCATTCGATACATCATATGATTACGGTATCGATACTTTCGTTTCGATTTCGTATCCTTAGATACGAAAAAAGTATCGATACTTTACTCATATCGGTTATTACCTTTCGATACCAAGTACTTTTGTACTCGATTCTTTTCTTTCGATATTCTAGTGATATCGGTACTTTCGGCCCGATACTTTTTTGGTATCGATACTTTTCATTCGAAATAACATATGAGTAAGGTATCGATGCTTTCGTTTCGATATCGTATCCTTATTTGGAAGTAAAGGTCACAGTGAAGTAGTGAAAGATTTAACACTCAAATTTTCGCGTTAAAAAGTAATGTTGTAAAATCCATTCGACGCGCGTTCAAAAATCGACGGCAGGTATACAAACCTTCGTTCTTTTGTTAATGTTCTGCATTCGAACGCATTCCTTCTCGTAAACAATGCAAGGAATGTTGTTTACTTTGGTTGCTATGAAAATCATTTCTCTCGCCTTCCTTCTCCATCTCCCTGGTATTAAAATGCGTCCAAAGCGAGCTTAAACTTATATAAGGATTGAGATAACAATTTGGATTCAGAGGTGTGTCTATGTAATTGGCTGGAAAGGCAACATTCCGTTAAAAGAAAAAATTCTCCTAAAATATTTGAATTAAAAGAAGAATTTCGGACGGTAGACGAGAAAATGTGAAGAGAACAAGAAACGTTATTTTGTCTCTAAAATGGTTCAGACCCAAAGATCGCGCGTTAATTATTCCTAATTCAGATCTCAGAAAGAAGAAAAGTAGATTTTTGCGTGTTATCTAATGGAGAATGCACGTCATCCCCTGGAATCGAACCCTGGACGTTTCTCGCAAATCTTTCTACATCACGGCATTTCTATATCTGTGTTTATTATTTCTGCCCAATTTCAAGTTTATATATACGCGTCTGATCGAGTTGTTCGCGTTTTAAGAGCGTGACATGGACCGACCAACCAACCAACATTGCGTTTTATTATAAGGGAGGTAAATATTTGTCAAGTTTCATTGTCACATAATTTTCATAATGTATTAATATCATTTACGTATATTTTCCCGTGGCTCTGTAGTTGTTTGTAGCAATAATAGTTCCTTGCAATCACCAAAGAGTTAAGTGGGACCAGATAGATACGTTATCATTATATATCGACGTTTCTTACAGAGGAGGAGGTGCAGAAGGAGGAGGATAAAACATATTGGAGGATACTAATGTATAGGCACCTCCAGATGAGCTGGAGATTCGAAATTTTTTTCTTAGGTAGCATTTTGTGCGAAATCGACTAGAAAAAACGAAAATCTTGAAAAAGTGCAACAATGCGGCCGCTTAAAATTAGCAATTGTTTAAACAAATTTTCAAGGTTTATGTATTTTCGAAAGAGCTACGGCGCTGAAATTTTTTTTCGAGGTAGGATTCGTAAACAAAACGAAATAGGGATTATACAAATTATGATATTTTAATTTGGTTGGCAGTTAAAAATTCTTAAAGTTTTAACAAATAGATAACTGTTTAGACATAACGGGATGAGCTAGGAAGTCGAAAATTTCAAGTTATGTACAAAGTAGGGCATTTAAACAAATAAACATTTGAGCCTCCCCATAAACGTATTGCGGCGGCCGTTAAAAATGTTTAAAATTTAAACAATTGGAAAAATATTATTTCACATCTGGAAGTACTACAACTTTAAAATTTGGCAGAAATGTGTAGCCATAGTACGCCATAATGGAGAAAGTATAAAATTCTTAAAATTTCAAAGTTTTGGGATTGTTATAATCTATTATTTTTACTTAAGGGAAAAACGAAAATCGCTCCGGAGGTGAAATATTTAGAATTAAAAAAATATTTGTAATGATGAAATATGAAAAATGAATGTTTTTTTATGTTGAGATGATATGCTTGCAGAATGCAAGCACCAACTACTAGTATATATATGAGAAAGTTTGCGCAATGTACACTGTACCAATTTATTTAAGGGAATGATATTCTCAATTCTCCTGTAAACTGAAACACATTGAGGTGAAAGTGTTTAGGCGCCATTCTCTTCCGGTGGCCGAAATTGTCCCTTTAGAAGGACACTTAACATATCCTTCCGCGTCGCTCAAAAGGACGCCAAATCCAACCCTAAACCCTTAAAACAACGAGGTCAAGCGGAGGTCAGGCGAATAATCCGCACACGTCTGTTGCCACGATCTCTCGGACAATAAAAGGGTCAACGCATTAAATGGCGGAGTTCTCCCGGTCGCCTAGCAACCGCCCGTCCCGCCTCTTTTGTTATCGGGATTAGGTAGTTAAAATTCGGCCGTCAGAGGGATGGGGGGTGAAGCCATCATTTCAAAACGTTACAATATCTCAGTCAAGGAACAGGAAAACATAACAGATGGACAGTGCAGATATTATTTAAGATTATCTATAAATATAGTTATGTAAATGGAACTTATAAATAGCTCATGTCATATACAGGCACAGTTCAAAATAGAGAATAGAGAAATTATGTATTTAACAACAGCCTCTATATTATAATCAAACAAGATATTTATCTGTTGCTACGGGTTACGAAATACTTGTATGAATCCAACGCATATCAAGTTATTGCGCAGAGTATTCGCGATTGATTTTTACCGTTTGCGGCGCTGGTATCGCAAGCAAAATCCACAAGAAAATTTGTTTAAAAATATTACGCTGGTTGGAAATGGGAATTTTTTGAAAATTTCCGCTGGCAACACTGTTGCCGCTGACAATCGAAATCTCTATGGTAACTTCCATTCCTTCGACGTCAATTACGCATTTCTTTCCACTTTTAAAAGCTGTGTGTACGTATATATGCAGGGTGTCCAACGACTAAAGATCGTAACCTCAGGAGATGATTCAAGAGAACATTTTGAGTGAAAAATGTTATATGAAAATGTGTACGATTCGCAATTGTTACCGAATTATGGGCAATTGTTCTGTAGTACACTTCAAGGCGTTTGTTATCGGGGAAAAAATTGTATTTGAAAACAGATTGTATTACGCTGAACATTATATTGAACAAATTAAAAGGTGATTCAATTGTACAGCTTGGGTAGTTCAAAACTACGTTGATTGTTCAAAATGTCCACCATTTTCTCTAATGCTCAGTCTGGCTCGCTCGAGTACGGAACCTGTAACCTTTTCTTAGAGAAGCCGTGTTGTTATACGTGTCTCGCAGCATCTAAAATCCGTTGATGTAGTTAATCTCTCGTGTTCACTTTCCCTTCATACACAATCGTTTACTCGTGAGCCCATACATGTTAATCTAGTGGAGTCAGATCGGGCGAACAAGGGGGCCGATTCTGAGCACCGCCGCTGCCGATCCCTCGGTCAGGAAATTGATCATTCAGCCCGGGTGCAGAGGAACGTCTTCTAATAAAAACGAGGGTTCATTTTGTAATAAATGATGTGGGCAACACATGATTTTCTCCATATTTATATGGCAAATCACATGTTGTTAGCTCTAGGCGCCAATTGTTAACAATAGTCTTCGGTAGATGGCGTGGTGGTGGCAGCTAAAAATATAAGATATCTCTTAAACAATGTATTATATGAAAAAATGTATCAAACAAAGGTTGTATGAAATAAAATTTCCTACAACTTTTATTAATACATTTTTACATTTATCAAATATTAAAGAAAATATTTCAAAATAACGGATAAGTGACAAGAGACAACACCCACTTTTGGTCGACCGATATTTACCAAAAACTAATCAGTTCTTCTGACATTTATAAAAATGTTAAACATAAAATTTTGCGTTGACCTGATTAATTGTTTTTGAGTTAGAGCGCCCACAAAAAAATCTGTCACATACAGACAGACAAACACAGACATCGTCGAGAAAATAGTCGAAACGTGTTCAGGGGACCTCAAAACATGCATTTCCGTTGAAATCTCGAATTCGATTTTTTTCATGAAAACAATACTTTCTCTATGCTTCGAATATGGAGAAAGTAAAAAATCAGCACTATCAAACGCCTTCAAGTGTACTATAGAACAAATGCCCATAATTCGGTATCAATTGCGAATCGGACACATGTTGATATAACATTATTCACTCAAACTGACCTCTTGAATCATTTCCTGAAGTTACGATCTTTAGTCGTTGGACAATCCTGTATATGTAGGAATAATAAATGTATTTAATTTAATTTCTTCGCCGTGGATAATGCTGCATTTCTTTTGGTGTCGACGCACGAGAGGAGATTATACGTATTTATGTTGTTTATGCCAGTTGCTACGGAGACTGTTATCGTTGACAACAATTAAAGAAGTTCAGTGGAATACGATCCTCTACTTGGATTGGCTTGAAATCGGATATTCCCTAAACAAAAACGGTCTCAATACGCCATTTGCCTAGATCTACTTTCACCATACAAGTAGGGGGAAAATGTTTCCTTTTCATGAAAAAACAACAAATCCGTGATTTATTTATTTATTTATTCAGTAATTCCACATCTGGCAGCCATTTTACAGTGGAAACAATAACAATAGACGAAGACGACCAAGGCGGGACTCGAACCCGCGACCCTAGCCGGAAATGCACGTTTTTATGTCTCCTGGGCACGTTTTGGCCATTTTATCTGCGATGTCTCTACGGCCGACCGGAAGTGAGTGTCTACTCATGTCGCTTATCCGTTTCTTTGAAATATTCGTTTTGTTACTTGAAAAATGTGCATAGGATTAAAAGTCATAGGAACTTTAATTTTCTGGAATATAATTCTCATATGAGCAATATCATTATATATATAGACGTTTCTTACAGAGGAGGAGGAGGATGAGGAGGAGGAAGAGGATACTAATGTGTAGGCACTTCCAGATGAGCTAGAGATTCGAAATTTTTTCTTAGGTCGGATTTTGTGCAAAACCGACTAGAAAAAACGAAAATCTTCAAAAAGTACAACAATGCGGCCGCTAAAAATTTGCAATTGTTTAAACAAATTTTCAAAATTTATGTATTTCCGAATATGCCACGGAGCTGAAATTTTTTTTAGAAGTAGGATTTGTAAAAAAACGAAATAGGGATTATACAAATTTTGATATTTTGATTTGTTTGGCAGTTGAAAATTCTTGAAATTTAAACAAATAGGTAACTTTTTAGACATCACGAGATGAGCTAAGAAGCTGAAAATTTCAAGTTATGTACAGAATAGAGCAATTGCAAAAATAAATATTTGAATCGCTCCATAAACATATTGCGGCGGCTTTTAAAAATGTTTAAAATTTAAACAATTGGAAAATATTATTTCACTTCTAGAAGTACTAGAACTTTAAAATTTGTCAGAAATGTGTAGCATTAGTACCCCATCATTGAGAAAGTATAAAATTCTTAAAATTGCAAAGTTTTGGGATTGTTTTTGTCTATTATTTTTACATAAGGGAAAAACGAAAATCGCTGCGGAGGTGAAATATTTAGAATTAAAAAAAAAATTGTAATGATGAAATATGTCTGAAAAATGAATGATTTTTAGGTTGAAATGATATGCTTGCAGAATGCAAGCACCAACTTCTAGTATCCTTAAATATATTCCTTCTCGTCATATTGAGGTGCTTTTATAGTAACACAAATATAGTTAGGAGAACGTAATTAAAGCGCACATTTTGCGGCCGTAAGGACAAATCAGCACATTTCCTTCGCGAAAGGCAACGAATTTAAGTAATTAAGGGAACCAAAGTACTAAAGATCTCAACACAAGGGATAGAGCGCGTGTGTGCTCCACCGTCCACCAGCGGTAGCCGTGGCTACGAAGGCGCCCGCATGCAAAAAGACAGCCGAAGAGCGAAAATAAGATGTTTGCGGAAGAACGGAGAGAAAGGGAGGGAGGAATTGATGAGAAGTCGCTGAAGGGAGAGAAAGGGAGGGAGTGAGAGGGAGCGGGAGAGATAAGAGAGAAGGGTTTGGACTGCGGTGATTCCAAATTGAAGAGCAAATATTTCCTTAAAGAGAGAAGTGGGGAAGAGGGAGATGGTGTAAGTGAATTGGGAATTGAGAGAGGAAGAGAGATGGAGATGGAGGGAAGTAAGGAGGAGGGAGGGAAAGTGTGGAGAGAGAGAGGAATGAGGGAGAGAAGGATAAGATAAGAAAGAGGAAGAAGGGGAGGATAGACGAGAGAGAGCAATAAAGAGGAAGTCAAGGGAAGAAATGGAGAAAGAGGAAGAGAGAGGGACTGAGAGAGGAAGAGAGGGAGGACAAGGGAAAGAGGAAGAGAGCTAAGAAGATAGAGCTAAAGGAAGAGAGGGAGAACGAGGGAAAGAGGAAGAGAGTTAAGAAGATAGAGCTAAAGGAAGAGAGGGAGAAAGAGAGGAAGGAGAGAGGAAAAGAGGGAGAACGAGGGAAAGAGGAAGAGTTAAGAAGATAGAGTTAAAGGAAGTGAGGGAGAAAGAGAGGAAGAAGAGAGGAAAAGAGGGAGGACGAGAGAAAGAGGAAGAGAGTTAAGAAGATAGAGATAAAGGAAGTGAGGGAGAAAGAGAGGAAGAAGAGAGGAAAAGAGGGAGGACGAGAGAAAGAGGAAGAGAGTTAAGAAGATAGAGATAAAGGAAGAGAGGGAGAATGAGAGGAAGGAGAGAGGAAAAGAGGGAGGACGAGAGAATGAGGAAGAGAGATAAGAAGATAGAGTTAAAGGAAGTGAGGGAGAAAGAGAGGAAGATTGAGGGAAAAGGAGAGAAAGAAGAAGAGATTAAAAGATATAAGGGAAGGGAGAGAGGCTAGGAAGAAAGGGAATAAGAGAGAGAAGATGGAGGGAAGGGAGAGAAAGAGTTGAGAGAGAAGAAAAAGAGAGGAGATATAAGAGAATGAAAAATATAGAAAGTGATAAAGTGTGATATATAAGAAATAGAAGAAATAAAACAAAATAATAGCGTGGATAACTTTAGAACGAATGGTACGCAAAAAGCAGAGGAGGATAAAATAAGAAAAGACGGAAGAAATGCATAGAAGAGGAGAGGAAATGGTGAAGAGAGAGAGAGAGAAAAATATATAAGAAGACAGAAGGGAAGGAAGAGAGGGAATAAGAGATGGAAGAACAGAGGAAGATAGAGAGGGAAGGAGAGGAAGGGAAAGAGTAGAGAGAGAGGAGATAAAAAGAAAAAATGAAGTATATGAAATATATATATATATATATATATATATATATATATATATATATATGAATAAAAATAGAAGGAAGGTATGAAAATAATAGCGTGGATAACTTGAGAATTGGATGCAAAGGAGAGGGAAGGATAAAACAAGAAAAAAAGAGGGCGAGCGAAAGAAAAAACAGAAGACGAGATAAGAGGATGGAAGAAGAAGCACAGAAGGAGATGAATAGGAAGAACGTGGAATGGGAGCGAAAGAAGGAAGAGAAGAAATGAGAAGAGGGAAAGAAGAAGACAGAGATGGAGGAAAACAGTGGAAGAGAGGAGAAAAGAGAGGGAGAAAAGCAGGAAGAGAGAGAGAGGGGGGGAAGAACAGAAGGAGACGAAGATGAAGGGAGGAAGGAAGAGAGGGAAGAAGAGATAGGAAAAAAGAGAGGGAAAGTGGGAGAATGATAGGAAGAAAGAGGGGAAGAAATCGGTAGAGGAAGTGAGGGAGAATGAGAGGAAAGAGAGGAAAAGAAGAGAGGAAAAGGGGAGAGAAGTAGATGGAGAAGAGGCTGATAAAGATAAGAAAGAGAGGATGGAAGAGAGGAAGAAAGAGGAAGAGGAGAAGAAATGACAGAAAGGAATGAGGGAAGAGGGCAAGACGGAAAAAGAGAATGGAAGGAAGATAGAAAGCTAGGAATGAATAGAGGAAGTAAAGAAGAGGGAGAGGAAAAAGGAGAGGGAGAAATAGATTGAGGAATGGTGGGGGAAACGGAGGGAGAAAGAATGTAAGGGAGAGATGGAGAATGAGATAAAGAGGGGAGGAAGAGATGAAGGAAGAGAGGAAGGAAGATTGGAAGAAAGAGAGTGGAATGAAGGGAGGGGAAAAGAGAGGAAGAGGGAGGAAGAGAGAAAAAAGAGGGAGCAAGAGAAAGCGGAAGGAAGAGAGGAATAGAAAGAGGGGAAGAGAAAGCGAGAAAGGAAGAATGAGAGGAGGAAATGGAAAAGAAGAAGAATAAAGAGAGGCAGGAAAGATTGATGGAGAGAAAGAGAGAAGGTGATTCTAAAAGGCAGAAAGAAATGGAGTGAGTGATGGAGTAAGAGAGAGGAGGGAGGAGGGGGAGGGGGGTGGAGAGGGAAGGAGGAAGGAGTGGATACTGGTGACAGGAAGGCAAATATTTTCTCTTCCTCTAGAATTAAAGTCAGCGTAAGTGAATTGCAAAGCAGGAGAGAGAGAGAGAGAGAGAATGAAGTTTCCAGAAGTTTAAGGAAGGCCGCATTCGCTTAAAAATTCCAAAGATATAATGCAAAGGTAACAGAAGGGAAAGAGATCAAAAGTGGTTCTTCAGAAATTCTTCCGCTACCTCACGCATGACAAACAGGGCAACCCCAGTGGACCGCATGCGGCCCCACAAATACCATAATGTGGCTCCAACGTATAGTATAGAGAAAATCATCTATGAAGTTTTACGTAAATTATGCCATTAGTAAAATACGAAATTCTTCAGTATTCATGCGCGAATTAATTCACCTTTCTATTTAAATTTTTGAAGAAAGTCTCGAGATTATAAGCCCGTTGGCATAAGAAGCATGTATAAAAACAGGATTTAGGTGGAAATCGAACCCGGTTCTCCCAACATCCCGGGCAACCCGTTCTCAGTGCGTGAAAAATTCTCTATTCTGAAACTGGACTAGTACAGCTGCAAAATACATAAGCCCGGTAAGTGGACGATACGGGATTGACTCCCGGCCAAGTAGAATTATTCTCCTGCTCTATCAGAATGCTTATGTGACCTAAGGAGTGAAGGAGGGAGAGAGAAAGAGAGGGGAGGTGAAAAAGTGAGGGAAAGAAGGAAGGGGAGAGGGAGTAAGAGGGAGGAAGAGATAGGGAAGAGGAGGGAGAGAGAGAGAGAGAAGACAGAGAGGGAGAAAAAGGAGAGAGGAAGTAGAAAGAGATGAAGAGATAGAGAGAGAGAGAAAGAAGAGATGATGGAGAGAGGAAGGGAGAGAAAGAGAATGAGAGAGAGAGAATGAGAGAGAGAGAATGAGAGAGAGGAGGAAAGGGAGAGGAAGAGTGGGAGAGAGAGGAACGGAGAGAGAGGAAGAGAGAGAATGAGAGAGAGAGAATGAGAGAGAGGAAGAAAGGGAGAGGAAGAGTGGGAGAGAGAGGAAGAGAGTGAGAGAGAGAGGAAGGGAGAGAGAAGAAGGGAGAGAGAGGAAGGGAGAGAGAGGAAGAGAGAGAATGAGAGAGAGAGAATGAGAGAGAGGAAGAAAGGGAGGAAGATAGAGGGAAGAAGAGAAATAAGAAGACAGAGAGAGAGGGAGGAGAAAGAGAGAGAGTGAGGGGAGAGAGGGAGGAAGTGAGAGAGGAAGAGAGAGGGGAAGGAGAAAGGGAGGGAAAGGAAGAGAGAGAGGAAGACAGAGAGGAAGAGAGAGAAAGAGAGGATGAGAGAGAGAGGAAAAGAGGGAGAGAAAGAGGGGAGGTGAAAGGGTGAGGGAAAAAGGAAGATAGATAGAGGGAAGGAAGCGAGAGAAGGAAGAATTAAGAGTATAAATGAGAGAAGAAAGGATAGTTAGAGAGAGAGAGGAGAGGAAGAGAGGTGAGGGATAGAGTAGGGAGGGAGATAGGAAGAGAGAGAGAGAGGGAGGGAGGGAGGGAAGGAAAGAGAGATGCAGAGCAGTTAAGAGAGGGGAACTGAACAATTTTTGAAATCTTAGCTTTTGTCACCATTCACTCTGCGTGCCTGTTTGTGAAGAACCACAATAGGTGGCAGATAAATCGCCTGCCCCCCACCTCTCCGAACCAAGACTGAAGTGCATTGGGCGTGCCCCCGAACAGGACATTGAGAGGGACGCATAAAACACCTCATCCACCACAAAAGACCCTTTAGAGGACGCCATCAACGCACGCACGATCCCCACACTCTCGCTCATATGAATGTCTACATATAAGGATATATATATATATATATATATATATATATATATATATATATATATAACAACTTACGGAAAAGGAAAGGTAAAATGAATATATGGATGTCAACAAGGTGTTGGGATGAGGAAACCCAGTGAGCACTCACCAATCAGACGACTTCAGGTTGGCGAGGCCCCGGGGATGTCGAAGCGACACACGTAAAATAACACAAAAACACAGAAACATCACAAACGTAAAGCTTTCGGAACTACTCCTTCTTCAGCTACAGAGAGAGAACCCTCATCCTCATCCCAACACCTTGTTGACATCCACATATATATATATATATATATATATATATATATATATATATATATATATATATATATATATATATAATTTATTCATTAACGATATGTTTGTGAGCTCGAAAGCAATATGTCGTAATCTTTACGTGATGAACAGATTTATGTTCACCGCTGATTCCTATGGAACCAATAGATTTCCTGCTCGAAAGGATATTTGAAATATATATATCACCATGTTATTTAAGAAATCGATAGTTAAAATCTGATGCGGCCACCGCAAGACTCTCTCCATACCTATAATATAATATTTCTAAGACTTCCAATTGGGTTTAATTGATAATAAATATTTTAAAAAACTTCGACTGCAAAGTACAGAAATAAACTCGAAACTCATCCTTCTGATTTCGGTTGGAGGCACGAAGCTTCAACAATTGAGGAAATAAAAAGGAGCGTTGCTAAAAATAAGACGTAACTATGGTTAAGGTGTTCACAAAAGTTGTCTTTAGGTGGTGTGGCAATTGCGACAGTTCAAAAATACGCTCAATACGCCTCAATATGCAGGGCGTCCCAAAATTAATATCTTTTTCATTATTTCAGGCTAAATCGAAATTCTAAAGGAAATAACCTCTGAAATGGTTGAAAGTTTTGTATGAATTAACGATCAATCGTACATTAATCTTTCAATGATCTTCAATTATCCATCAATACGGCTGTGTTGGAAAATATACGCGAATTATATTGTTAATAACTGAATTATGCGAGGCGTTTAGTACATTATCAATCAATTTGATATAAAACCATCAACCCTTCAGGATTTATTTTCTTTCGAATTACGTTGCTGTTGTTTCCTGACATAAGGAAATAATTATTCAGCTTCATTATTTTCGGTGCATTTATTTCATATGCATCTGCACAATTCGAGGACAATACGCCATACATTAGTCATTTCGGCAAACGTGCAATGCTTCCCATATCTGAAGCCAACTGGGCGTGCATAATCCCGTGGAGATAGCAACAATGCGGTTGCCCCTGAGGAGGAGGCGTGACAGACAGACATACAGAGGCAATTATTACTCGAGCAGTTTAATAAAATATCGACGAACTCGACTTCCTATGCTATATACCTCCCATTCTGTCGTAAAACCTCCTTATATATATATATATATATATATATATATATATATATATATATATATATATATATATATCTCCTCAAGTTTATATATAGACATATAAAGACATCCACTCGAGTCCAGACCCCTTAATGGCACTAGAAAGACTTCCCAACCGGAAGGAAAGAGGGAGAAAAAAAGACGGACGATAATAACTATAATAGAAATGGAAGAGCATCCTTCACGCCGCCCGGCGGAAGAAGTGAGAGATAAAAAGAAAACGGAAAAATAAAAATTGAAAAGAAAGAGAGAGAGAGAAATACGAGGGGCGTCGAGAGAGAGAGAGAGAGGATAAAAATGAGAGAGCGGAGAGGTGTCCCCACCTGTCGGAGGACAGTCCACTTAAAAAAAACCAGCACTCCAGCGAGAGAGGTGGGGAAAAAAATACGAAAAGATTCTGGAGTGGATTGTGGAGATGGGAGGAGGGGGAGGTGGAGTGGATGAAAAGAAGTGGAGAGGATGGAGAGAGAGAGGAGATGAAAGAGAACAAGGCAGGTAAATATATCGTTAAAGAAACGCGAAAAGAAATGAAAATATAAACAAGAATAATGTTATCCACGAACCATAGAGGAAATTAGCGCGTCTTCACATTCCCCCAATACGAAGTATAGAGAGAAAGTATCGTTTTCATGAAAAAAATGTGATGTAGTCAACACACGTCTTGCACAATATCTGTAATAATATTTGTAAAAATTCCAAAATGAGTTAAATGATGATAAATATTTTAAGGAACCGCGAGAAAAATTCAAAGACTACAAAAGAACAGAAATACACTCAAACCATAGCCATCTGATATTGGATATAGCCAGGAAGCTCCGACAATTTAGCGAAAAGTGTTTACAATAATCGCCGGCAGGTGGTGTGATGGCGGCAGCTAAAACATACAACTTTTAAAATATCTCTTAAACTATGCATTATATGGGAGAATGTCTCGAACGAACGTCGTATTAAATTAAATTTCCTACAACCTTTATTAAAACACATTTTTACTCAAATATTCAAGTACCTGGATATTTCAAAATAACGGATAAGTGAAAAGAGTAATCACCTACTTCCGACTGATCGATTTTAACCAAAAGCTAATCAGCGCTTGTCCCTTTAACAAAAATGTGAAATATAAAATTTCATGTTGACCCGATTAATAGTTTTTGAGTTAGAGCACTCGCAAAATTCCAGTCACATACACATCCACAGACATCGAGAAAATAGTCGAGAGAGAGAGAGAGAGAGAAAAATGAAAGAAGGGGATACGAAGAAAGACGAAAAGAGAAAAATGACGAAGCGAAGTTCAGAGAGAGACAAAAGAAGAGCGCCCTTAAGAGGAAAAAAATCTCTTTAGAAAGAAAAATAAATAAAATAACAGGGAGGATGGAGTGGAAGAGGGGAAAAAACATCCGAATGACGGAAAGCGACCCTTAAAAATAAAACGGCCGAGGCGATACGGAAAAAGGTGAGAAATTAACCTCATACACACACACAAACACACATACAAATACACACACACACACACACACACACACACATATACATACATATATATATATATATATATATATATATATATATATATATATATATATATTTATCATTTGTTTGGTGAAGTCGTTATCTTTTAAGATTCTTTTTGACGTGTATGCATTTATTCTTTTTTAGGTTTAAATTGGAAGCAATTAACCTACTTATCTTCTAATCTGAAGAATCTCATGGAAAAGATTCTGTAGTTTCTTAATCTATTCGTCTTTTACCGCCTGCAGTTCGGATGTCAAACGTTTAATTCACATGATTTGGGGAAATCTTTGCCGTTTTTAAACGGGACGTTGCCTTGCCAACCAATCACATTGTTAAATCTTATTGTTACGTATTTCGATCCTTATGGGTTTAAGAAGCGTGCTATGAATTCTTTTAATACGAGAGACAGATAAGGAAGGAGAGGGAAATGTTTTCCATAGTAACCAATGTAAGCAGAATACGTCGCGTTATTTGCGAGAAGGAATGCATTTGAATGCAGGAGATTAATCATTCGCACATTAAAATAACACGAAAAATCGTCATAGAAGTTCGTCACATGATACAGCGAACGCTTTAAATAAACAAACACATTGTTTTCCAGCCAACGATTTCGGAATACGCGTAGAATGGAACAAAACAGATCAGTTTGTTTAATAACGAGTAAAAATTTTACACGTATTCTTAGTGACGATTTGCATTGTTGACGGTTTAGTGAAATTGCGTACCAATGACTTACATAACAGAGCTTCGCGTCTCATCCATTCACGAAATTTCATGAAACAACTTTCTACTCCGTAGTGTGTGTGGGTGTACACACAAACACAAATATATATATACTAGTAGTTGGCGCTTGCATACTGCAAGCATTTCATCTCACCTTGAAAAAACATTCATTTTTCAGAAAGACATTTCATCATCACAAATATTCTTTTAATTCTAAACATTTCACTACCGCAGCGATTTTCGTTTTTTCCCACATGTAAAAATAATAGTTTAAAACAATCCTCAAATTTTGAAATTTTAAAAATTTTACACTATCTTCATTATGGGGTACTATTGCTACATATTTGAGCTAATTTTTAATGTTGTAGCACTTCTAGAAGTAAATTTATATTTTTTAATTGTTTAAATTTAAATAATTTCTAACGGCCGTTGCAATTTATATATGGTAAAATTGAAATGTTTATTTGTGGAAATACAAAACTTTGTAAAAAATGTGAAAATTTCAGCTTCCTAGCTCATCCCGTAGCACGTAACAGTTATCTATTTGTTTAAACTTTAAGAATTTTTAACTGCCAAACAAATTAAAATATCGAAATTTGTATAATCCCTATTTCGTTATTTTAGGAATTCTACCTAAAAAAAATGTCAACTCCGTAGCACATGCGGAAATACATAAACCCTGAAAAATTGTTTAAACAATTGCGAATTTTTAGCGGCCGCATTGTTGCACTTTTTCATGATTTTCGTTTTTTCTAGTTGGTTTTGCAAAAAATCCTACCTAAGAAAAAAATTTCGAATCTCCAGCACATCTGGAAGTGCCTAAACATTAGTATCCTCCTGTTATATGTTCTATGTTATATCCTCCTCCTCCTCTGTAAGGAACGTCTATATAGAATGATATATATATATATATATATATATATATATATATATATATATATATATATATATATATATATGAGGAAAAATGACCGTTTCCGACACGCACTAAGGAGTGAGGGAGTGAGGAATATAGGAAGGCAGAAGATGGGAGAGAGAGACAGATGTGCAGGGTTGGAAGCTTAGGCGAGTGGGGGCCGTTGGATGGTGCTGTAGTGGGACCAAGTTCGACCATACGTCTTCCTTTGTCGATTGCTGTATATCGAAGCGGTAAGTGGCCAAATAATTCCTCCCTTCTGAAGTCTGCCTCACTCTCCCTTCTCTTCTCTCCCCCTCAAACCTTCTCTCCTCTCTCTTCCCCTCTCCTCTCTCTCTCTCCCTCCCTCCTTCTCTCCTCTCTCTCCCTCTCTCCTCTCTCTCTCTCCCTCCCTCCTTCTCTCCTCTCTCTACCCCTCCTTCCAAACTACCATTATGAAACATTCTAGCCGTATCCTTATTCTTTATGTACCAGGATAAAAGTCCCTCAATATGACGAGAAGGAGCACACACACACACACATATACACGCATATATTACTCATATGAAAATTGAGACAATAATGGGGTTTATATTTCGACTATGGCTTGGTTGTCAAGGAAAATCTTCATGACATCGATAAATTTTACCAAAATAAGTCATTTAAAGGGAAAATATCGAGCTTTTGAGGAATGCAGGAGACAATTGACGATAAGATTAAGAAACCTTGATCATTTTCCTTCAAAACAGTCCCGGTTTGTTCACCGAGGGTCAATTTTTCTAATTTTTATGAGCAAAAGAATGAAAGCTTGCACGTCGATAAACGAATTTTTACGCGTTATCTTATGGGAAACAGAAATTATCTTCTGGAGTCGAACCCGGGTCTTTATTGAGCATTTATTTTTTTGTAAATGGCTTTCACTATAAGAATCAAAGATTCCCAACAAATTTCAAGCTTTTACCCTAATCGGAATGCGTGTTAAAAATAACATTACTCTCAGTCGTAAATAGTTCTCGATTCTCCCGCTCTTTTTATAACGGCTCTTCAAGGGCGGCGCCACAGTCGAGCATTACACCTGAGACACAACCAAGCAAATTAAATAGGGTTGATTAAATCGGAATCTCTCCGTAAATAAAAGCATCAAGTTCCAAAAACCGGCTACTGACGCCCTCTCCGATAGTCGATCGAACCAAATCCACACTTCAACAGTGGAGCGTGATGTATGGTGCTTGCGCCGAGTTTAATTCTCGCCAAGTCCCAAGGATTAAGTCAAGGGCTTCTTAACCCCATCGGGTTGACAATCCGGAAGTGACGTAAAAGCATCCGGATGGAAGAGGATTATTCCAGAAAATGGAAGAGATTTGAAAGGCGTGACGCAGAAAAAGGGTTTGAAGTTTGCGCCGTAACGGGTAAGCCGGTTTCCAAGGCAACCGGAGAAGGCGTGTCGCTAAAAAAAATGAAGAAAGCAGCACGGACCGAATTGGGACGAAAAAAATAAAACCATGTCTCGAGGATGGTCTAACTTTCAATTCGAACAATCGAAATGTGTGTTAAAAATAGCATTGCAATCAGTCGTAAATAGTTCTCGACTCTCCCGCCATTTTTATAACAGATCTTTGAGGGCGGCGCCACAATCGAGTACTAAACCTGACTCATAACCAAGCAAATCATATAGGGCTGGTATTATGGGAAATAAAATAGAGTACAATAAAATAAATATTTCTATAGGTTATGGTCAGGTTAAAAAAAATGGGAAAATACCTACATACGAGGAAATGTTATTTTAGCGAACGCACTGCGACAGAACAAATATTGACGTCATTGTGGTGCTTCAAAATTTGCAGAAAAATAGAGCTGTTAAACTCATTGCCCGTTTGAATTTCAAAACATCGGACCAAAAAATAAAGAAAATCTACTCTCAGAAGAACTCACTTTTCCTCGAACGGAAGAGGATAAGAGAAACAGACGAATAAACGAGAAAGGAAAACGAGAATGGAGGAGAAGGATGAACAGTAATTGGCAACAGTGGAAAACAATGACAGCGGAAAGAAATGGAAGTAAGAAGTGGATGAATTAGCTGACGGAATGAGAATAGACGAAGTAGAAGTAATTGGAATTCAGAATTAGGGGGAGAAAGAGAGAGAGGGAGGAGAGGGAGAGAAGTAGGAAGATGACGGAGATATGGGGTGGAGAGAAAGCAACGTGGAGGAAGGGAGAGAGAGATAATGAGATACGGGAGATGGAGGGAGGGAGGAGGAGGGAGGGAAGGAGGGGGAGAGGAAGAGTTGGAAGGAGACAGGACAGACAGACAGACAAACGACTTGAGGGAGGTAAGGAGGGGGAAAGAAGGAGAAAGAGATGGAGAAACAGGGAGAGATGGAGAGGGGGAAAGAGACGGAAAAAGAGAGGAAGGAAGAAGAGAAGAGGAGAGAGGATAACAAAGCGAAAAATAGACGCAAGAGAAGTGAGAGACAAAGAGAGAAAGAAAAGAGAGAGAGAAGAAAAGAGAGGGAAGAAAGGAGAGGAAGAGAATAGGATAGAGAAGAGTTAAGAATATAAGAAAGTAAAAGAGATAAGAAAAGCGGGAGAAGAGAATGGAGAGAAAGGAAAAGAGAGATGACAGGGAAGAAAAGTGGGAAGAGGAGAGGAAGAGACACAAAGAGCTAGGGAAGAAAAGAGGGGAATAGAGGGAGAGAAAAAGAGAGAAAGGAAGAGAAGCGGAAAGGGAGAAGAGAGAGAGAGGAAGAAAGGAAAATAGAGGGCGGAGGAGATAGAGGAAGAGAGAGGAAGTGATACGGATGTAAAGAGATAAAGGAAGAGAGGGAGAAATACAAAGAAATGGAGAGGATGAGAGAAGAAAAGGGAGGAAGAGGAAGAGAGAGGGAAGTGAAAAGGGAAGGGGAGAGAGAAGAGAGAGAAGAAGAGGACGAGAGACGGAAGAAGAGGGAATAATACAGGGAAGATAGAGGGAGGAAGGGAGAGGTAAGATAAGAAGGTGAGAAAGAGGAAGAGAGATAGAGAAGGAAATGAAAATAAGGAGAACGAGAAAGGGAAGATAAGAGAAAACAGAGGAGAGAGAGGAAAGAGAAAGAAAGAGGGAATAAAAGAGAGAGGAAGAAAGGAAAAAGGAGACAGAGGAAGAGAAGACGAGGGGGGAAGAGAGAAGAATAGAGAAAAGGAGAGAGGGGAAGTGAAAGAGAAGAATAGAGGGAAGAGGAGAGGGAATGAGAGAGAGAGGGAGAGAAAGAGGGAGAGAGAGAGGGAGAGAGAGGGAGAGAGAGAGGGAGAGAGTGAGGGAGAGAGAGGGAGAGAGTGAGGGAGAGAGAGGGAGAGAGAGAGGGGGAGAGGGGGGAAGAGAGGGAGAAAGAGGGGGGGGGAGAGAGAGGAAGAGAAAGATAGGGAGAGAGAGGGAGAGAGAGAGGGAGAGAGAGAGGGGGGGGGGAGAGAGGGGAAGAGAGGGAGAAAGAGGGAGAGAGAGGGAGAGAGAGAAGGGAGAGAGAGGGGGGGAGAGAGGGGGAGAGAGAGAGGAAGAGAAAGAGAGGGAGAGAGAGACAGATAAAAGATAGATAGATAATCGTCTTTATTCGGGCGAATATCTATCTAGGGGAGAGATAGAGAGAGGGAGGGAGAGAGGGAGAGAGAGAGGGAGAGAGAGGAAGGGAGAGGGAGAGGGAAAGAGAGAGGAAGAAGAGAGATAGGGGAAGAGAGAGGAAGAAAGAGGGGAAGAGGAACAGAGGAAGAATCAGGTAGAGGGCCAGAGAAAGCGAGAAGAATACAAGAAAAGGGAATGAGATTAAACAGAAATGGATACTAGGTATAAAGGGAAGGAGGAAGAGATATAGAAAAAGAGAGGGAGAGAGGGAGGGAGATAGGGAGGGAGATAGGGAGAGAGGGAGTTAGTTTAAAACCCGATACCCGTTAAACACACGCCTAATGTGGTGTGTAATTAAATTTAGGATCTAATTAACAAATTCTCGCGGATTTTAATGGAAAACTAATCTAACGTAAAAAGGAATTTGATTTATGCCGCCTTCCCCTTATCTCCCACCGCATCCCCTCCAAACGTTGGAGCATTCGACCCTCCCTCTCCATGGCAACGCCCTGTGTTAGACGGTTACACTCTCCCGAATTCTCTCTATAAACATCTCAAAGATGCATCTCTTCCACGCTCACCCAATCATCAATAAATGAATATAGGACTTGGAAAACTATGATCTATATTTCTCTCTCTTATTTCTATTCATAATTATTATTCATATCTCACAATATTATCCTTTATATATACCAGTTGTCGGTGCTTGCAAACTGCAGGCGCTTTAATAAAATCACCTTACACCAAGATCTAAATTCGTAAATAAACCAACGCGATCTCCAGAGCAAACTATATATATATATATATATATATATATATATATATATATATATATATATATATATTGAATATATATTCATGCTAAAAATAATAATATTCAAATAAATGGAATATTTTTGTGTTAGGATTAGCACGTCACCATATGTTTACCTCGTTGGTTGACATTAACGATATTACGTAATATAGACCATTGATTTATATTAAAAGCACTAAAGAAATGCTCTTGAAGTATGGATAATCAATTGCCATAGAAAGGCATTAGAGTCGTTTACTATGGCAGTTAATATTTTTTACTTTCTCCATGTAACGAAGTATAGAGAAAGTATTGTTTTCATGAAAATAATCGAATGCGAGATTTCAACGGAAATGCATGTTTTAATGTCCCCTGAACACGTTCTGACTATTTTCTCGGTGATGTCTGTGTGTCTGTATGTGATGGATTTTTGTGGGCGCTTTAGCTCAAAAACTATTAATCGGGTCAGCGCAAAATTTTATTTTTAACATTTTTATAAATGTTAGAAGATCTGATTAGTTTTTGGTCGACCGGAAGTGGGCGTTTACTCTTGTCACTTATCCGTTATTTTGAAACATTTGCTTTGATATTTGATAAATGTAAAAATGTATTGGAATGAATGTTGTAGGAAACTTAATTGTCTACAACATTTGTTTGATACATTTATGTTTCATGGGATTATCTTGTCCCGGAACAATAAATAAATCCCATCCTCTTCTCTCCTCCCTCTATCATTCTCTTCCTCTATTCATACTTTTTTCTTCCTCTCTCGTTTTATTTATTTTACTTATCTTTATCTTCCTCCTTACCTCTATCTCGACTTCTCTCTCTCTCTTCCCGTTTTTCCTCTCTCTCTCTCTTATTCTTCCTCTCACTCTTCCTTCCATCCCTCACCTCTTCCTTTCTCTCCAATCCCTTCACTTCCACTCCCACTTTAATTCAAAACCCACAAATCCGTCGGAATACCCGATAAACCCTCAACATTAACGCCCCAACACTTCCGGTTCGCTATCGCCCCGCGAATCTTTTTCCCCGACCGCGCCGTTTTCGGACGTAGAAACAATCGAAATGCGCTTCATTCCACGCGTCCAAATCTTCGATCGATTTGCTAAATCCTTTAGCGATCATTTAACGACACCGTCGGTTTCGACCGTTGCAGTTTATCAGAGGTTTTCCTGAAGTTATAGTGGATCGCGTGCGAATCAGTCGCATTCAGTGTTAGTGCAGGACGATTCTGTTATGTTTTAGTTACTTTGGATGTTTTCACGATGTTACAGTGGATCGTAGGCAAAGCAGTCGTCTTCAGTGCCAGTGCAAGTCGGTCCTGATTTAGTTACCTCGAATGTTTTTATGAAGTCCTAGTGGATTGCATGCAGATCAGTCTTCAGAGCCTGTATAGGTCGATTCTGTTCTGATTTATTTAAATGATGTTCTGATGAATTATATGCAAGGTAGACGCCTTCAGTGTCAGTAGAGGTCGATTCTGTTTCGCTTCAGTTACGTTGGATACCTACTAGTATTCTAAACAAAGATTTTACGTTGTCTCCGACTATTGTCATGACTACGAAAGTTTAGTTGTTAGCTTAGTTAACTATCTCCAGCTTTCTTCCAGTTCATAAATTTCGCGGCATAAATTGATATTCTTTTGTTCTCGATCCATCTCTCCCCATTTCCACCCTCACCTTTTTTCAAGCCTTTTAATTCTTAAGAAGATTCCGAGTAATTTAAAAATCCATATGATTTATGCGATCTAATGAGAGATACTTAACAACGCGACTAGTTATATCCCAGATAATTGCGAAAAAAATGGTACAAATCGTTAATTCTCGGTCTCGAATCATTCAGCGTGACTCCCGAAGGCACGAATAACGGTTTTTACCGCTTTTTTTAAAACAAAGCAATCATACATCCTGTTTGTGTGTCTCCATACGTCTTTCAGCAAAATATCTCTAGAATACTGCAACTTGGAGAAACCAAATTTTTAGAATAGATTGGCCTTTATAAACGCTAGATACGGTGAACATACTGTGCATCTAGTTTCATCTGGTGGGGAGTAATCGGTGTCTTTATCCAACCACTGTTTCATTTTTAACCCCTTTTAATGATATCGGTGCCGTACGTCATAAATTCGCATTTTTAAATTAGTTAAAATGAAGACAGGAACTCGAGATTAAAACTGCTCCATAGCTAAAAGGTAGAGGCTTATATTTTTTCAAAAGAGAATTCGTATCCTTGCCGAATGAGAGCGAAATAGTGTTTTTAATCCGAAAAAGAGGGAAAATTTTCCGATTATTTTAAACAATGGGAAATATAAATTCCCATAACGACGAGTACACTGCTTTGCAGGCGTTCCTTACCAGCGAATCGGTAACAGATAGGGATACGATATCGAAACGAAAGTATAGATACCGTAATCATATGACGTATCGAATGAAAATATCGATACCACAAAAGTATCGGGCCGAAAGTACCGATGTCACTAGAAAATCGAAGGAAAAGAATCGATTACAGAAGTACTTGGTATCGAAAGGAAATTACCGATGTGAGTAAAGTATCAATATATTTTCGTATCTAAGGACACGAAATCGAAACGAAAGTATCGATAACGTAATCATATGTTATGTCGAATGGAAAGTATCGATACCACAAAAGTATCGGACCGAAAGTACCGATATCACTAGAAAATCGAAAGAAAAGAATGGAGTACAAAAGTACTTGGCATCGAAAGGAAATTACCGATGTGAGTAAAGTATCAATACTTTTTCGTATCTAAGGACACGAAATCGAAACGAAAGTTTCGATAACGTAATCATATGATGTATTGAATGAAAAGTATCGATACCACAAAAGTATCGGGCAGAAAGTACCGATAACACTAGAAAATCGAAAGAAAAGAATCGAGTACTTGGTATCGAAAGGAAATTACCGATATGAGTAAAGTATCGATACATTTTTCGTATCCCTATTAGCAGAATAGCGGCTTTTTGGGCACGTCTCGTCCGTCCGTCTGTCTGTCGTAACTTTCATCTCCTAAACCGCTGGACGGATTTTTATTAAATTAAGTAGGAGTGATCCTCATATTAAAATATATCGACCAATTGTGATATTCAACTGAATCCGTCAAATTACAACTTCCACTTCACATAATTACTTTATCTCGTTAAATGGTATCCGTCAAGCGACGATTGAATACCGTATGATTCTCTCCCTAGATCTTATATTGTCCGTGAGGCATATATTTAAAATATTATTCGAATAAAAGACAGTATTTACCACGGAAAAGTCTGCAAGACCACATACCTACGAGTTATAGTTTCGGAGATCAGAATTCGAGAATCGCCCGTTCATTCGATATTCAACTGAATCCGTCAAATTACAACTTCCACTTCACATAATTACTTTATCTCGTTAAATGGTATCCGTCAAGCGACGATTGAATACCGTATGATTCTCTCCCTAGATCTTATATTGTCCGTGAGGCATATATTTAAAATATTATTCGAATAAAAGACAGTATTTACCACGGAAAAGTCTGCAAGACCACATACCTACGAGTTATAGTTTCGGAGATCAGAATTCGAGAATCGCCCGTTCATTCGATACCGTTTCACACGTATTTCTCATAAAGAACGCCTTTGAGATCTCTTTGTGTAACGAAGTACAATTTTCCGTTTTGGTAAATCAGTTACAATTGAGATTTTGGTACGGAATTAAAAAAGTTCTATGGTTGGAATATTTGTTTGTTATTTTTGAAGCCTAAAATCAAATCGGTGGCGATTTGGCGTAGAAATTTGCTATTTAATAAAAAATGTGGGAAAATTTCCTGTTTTTAACACTGGGAAACATTAACAGCCACTACAATGAGACCACTGATTATAAACGGAGGAATATATTAATACGTAGCATTGAAATAATGCATTTAAAAAGATCTCAACCAATGACGTAATTTTATGATGACGTCATAATCCCAAAAAAAAGGAAAAAAGCGCCATATTTAATTTGATCTGCAATCCTTCCATCAGTTGTTGTTATATGTGGTATTGAGATAAAAAGGGATAGAGAAAGAGGGAGAGGAAAGCAAAATAGAAAGTGATAGAGAGAGGAGGAGAGATAGAGGGAGATAACTCGAGAGGTAGAATTGGTTTTTGCTTAAGTCGGCTTTTCTGAGGGGTCAAGCAGAGAGAGAGAGAGAGAGAGGGAGAGAGAGGGAAGATTAGAGAGAAACTTTAAAGAAAGAAGAGAGAGTGAATTCCCAAAGGAATCAAAGAAATGGAATAAGGAGAAAGGAAGAAAGGAATTCCAATGATACCAAAGAATGCAAGGCAGTCCTAAAAAGAGAGAGAAGATGGAGATGAATAAGAATAGAGGGAGGGAGAGAGAAGAAAGGAGAGTTGGAGAGAGGGATGGGTGGAGGGAGGGAGAGGGAAGGAGGAAGATGGAGGAAGAGATATAGAGAGAGTGAGGGAGAGAGAGGAATGGAGGGAGGAAGGGAAGGAGAGGAGAGAGTGAGGGAGTGAGAGGGCAAGACAGAGAGACGGAAGGAGACAGACAAATTAGAGAGGGGTAAGGAGGGAGAGGGAATGAGGGAGGAAAGGAGGGAGAGGAAGGGAAAGGAGAGAGAGAGGGACGGTAAGGAGAGAGGAGATAGAAATTGATGGAGGGAGAAAGAGGGAAGGAGGAAGAGGAAGAGAGGGAGGGAGAGAGAAGAAGAGAGGGAGCAGGGAGAGAGAATTGAAAGGTAGAGATGGGAGGGAGAAAGAAGAATAGAGGGAGGAATGGAGAGAGAAAGGAATGGAAGGAGGGAGAGAGTGGGAGGAGGGAGAGAGAGTGGGAAGGAGAGAGTAGGTAAGGAGAGAGAGAGAGGGAAGGAGAGAGAATAGGAAGGGAGGAAGAGTGAGAGAGGGAGAGATAGAGAGAGCGAGAGGGAGGAAAAAGGTCGGTAACTCCAAAGTGCTTTTATTGGTTCGGATGAGCAATCGTCCTACCGATATATCGATTGGCATCAAATGGACTGGATGAACGATACGATAGCATATAGAAGGGGAGTGGGGGGGGGGAAGAATTCTCTTCTCTTCCCCCCCCATCTCCCTTCTATCTGATGCAGAAGGGAAGAAGTAGGGGACGATAAAGGTAGATATGGGGGAGGTGAAGACAGAGAGGATGTTCGGATAAAATGTGTGAAGCTATATATATATATATATATATATATATATATATATATATATATATATATATATATATATATATATATATATCTGTATGTATGCATTAATGGAAACTCTATGACGGTGAGACGCTACCAAACTTTTCCCAAGCCTCTTTTGTCGCGCTTTATTATTTATTATTCTCGAAGATCTTTCGGTTTTATTTTTGGGAGGAGTTTGTTTATGATGTATGCCTGCCTGGATCCCGGTGAGTGAAAAAAAGAGATGAATAGCGAAGAACGCAAGTTTCGTCGCAGAAAGTGGCGGGAAGAAAGTTTATGATCCTGCAAATTTCATATTATGAGTTAGAGAGAGAGAGAGAGGAAAAAATGAACTTGTTCCGTAGTGTTGTTCAGTTTGCTTATTTATTTAGTCTGATACGTTAATGATTTATTATGTTTAGAATGAATTTTCAACCGCGTTAGCGATTTTAAAACCACGTGTAAATAATAACCCACATTGTTGCCTCCGATTGAATTAGCGTCTATTAAGCCTTCAAACAGACGAAATAATTGAGTTATTCGCTTCGCGAGTTTTATTAAACAACGAAATTATTGTTGTAGCAACTTCAAACGTAATAGATAGCAACGTAAATAATTTCAGATAACCTATAAAGCTCATTTGTATTGATTTGTATTTAAAGTACTTCCGCCGTTCGTTCGAGTAGTCAATTTAATTTCCTCCATTCCAATAACACGATAACGAGCTTGGAACGTTTTTCATTCGTATTTTAAAATTATTTAAAACCAAGATACGACGTCGAGAGTCGAACCGAGATTCGCAAAAGAGAACGAAATTCTATCATCGCGCCTTCAAATACAAAATACGGGACCTAATCAGTTCAAAATGGTGCATTTAAACAACAAAATTACTATCGTCGTCCAGCTTCGTCAATCTATAAATACCACAGGATACATGAATGTGGCAAAAATATTTCTCAAGTTCGATTTTCACGTGTATCACAGAGTAATATATTAATATATCATTTACGCGCGGCAGATATTTTCCGCGGTTTTGCTGTATTTGTGGCGGTAATAGTTCCTTCCGATCAGGAAATAGTACGCATACGTTTATGAAATCTTTTAGCCTACTTTTATACAGTTTCGTCTTTCTGTCTGTCTGTCCCCCGCATTAACCTTTGAACCAAGAGACCGATTTTCATCTAATAGTAATTTGTCGATTTCTGTCCCAAGTCTTTCTGATCTTAATCGCCTAGGTGGCGTTTTAAACGTGTTTTGTCAAGCTTCACGATTAGGCAGAACTTTGCGATTTGGCATGACTGCTCCATTTGCATATTATAAGGTGATGGCGGAAAAAAATATCGAAAAAGTCCTGGGTTCGACTCCATGGAAGATATTTCCATTTCCCATTAAGAGAACGCGTAAAAATCGAGTTTTTGACCTGCAGGCCTTTAATATTTTTGAGATTTAAATCAGAAAGAATTGACCCACGGTCTTCGGATCTGAACCATTTTGAAGAATACATTATAAGGTTCCTAATTCAGTTCATCATATTTTACCCGCAGTTCGAAATCCCTCATGCTAAACGTTTAATTCATGCATTTTGGAGGAATCTTGACGTTTTAACGGGGTGTTGCCTTGACTACCAATTACATTGTTAAACCTCTAAATCCTATTGCTACTTCAATGCTTAATCATTCGCATATTCAAATTACTTAGAATAATCGTAGGAGTTCGAGAGACTCGAACTCCTAAAAGAACCAAAGCTCTTTTTCCTGCCGTCCAAAGAAATTCAACGTATATTATTGTTAATTTTTTGTTTAAAAAAAAAACTTGGTTGAATTTCAACGGACATCCCGCTAATGTATATAATGCGTCGATATTTTTACTCTGCCAAATTATAACCAGCAAAGCAGCTACATTTTGGTATCCTTGGCGACGAATGCCGTGGTGATGGAAATTAAACAATAGCGTGAGCGTAACTTGAGAACAAGGCAACCGAAATAAGGGGAGGGGAGGTTGGGTTGGGTTGGAGATACACCATGGGAACGAAATTCCTTTGTACAACACATGAATGGGAACGGGACTTGGTTCTTCGATCTTCTCAGATGGCGCGCCGAGCGGAAGATTGCAGAAGAAGATACATTGTGTCCGTTCTTAAGTGGATATTGGCTCTCTCTCTCTCACTCCCTTTTCCTCACTCCCATTCTCCTCCCCTCTTACCGAAAAATGGACTGTCGACAGTTCGATACATCGATATATCGATTGTCGATTGTTTCTTCTCCCCTCCGTCTCCCAACCTCCTGCAATGTCCTTCTTCATCATCCGGTCAAAAATCTGAACATCCCACTTCCTGTTATCGCCAATGTAATCTCCCTTTCCTAGTCAGTTTCCTCCTGATAAACAGCTGATTTAACTCCTGAGAAGTTTCTGATTCGGTCAGCCAATGATGTACCCGCCTTTAATTTTCCGCCTCTTATAAACAGTTGATAAATAAACGTACACATTTCCATTACCGCTCTGAAAGCGGCCATAGGCGTATGGCAAGGGATGCCAATTCACCGATGAAAATATTCACTAAGGCTTCCATTGGACTACTAGGATAAAATTCCGTCAGTATGGAGGGATTATATCATTTATTATTTAAATTACAAAAAGAGTGAAAAGATGAACATGTAATGCGTGAATACATCCGAGACAGAGGCGTTATTTTCAATTTATATGCAATCGCGTCAATAAAAAATAATATCATTGGCTTAGTATAATATCTAAGAACTTGTGCCCGAAAGAAACATCGAATTTTTGTTTCACCGATTTATTCCCTAATCGGTTGTACTTAAGAAAACAATAGAGTTAGTAAAAACCAGAAAATCGAACAGAACCGAAAACCGAAAAAACCGTTATTTTAGCCGGTGTATAACGGAACCCGAATCCAATAAAGAAAATTTTCCCCGAAATTGAAACCGAAAACCGTTATTTATTATGTTCCATTTTTTGAGTTCGCGGAAAGAGCGAGAACGAAAGAAGGTTTATCCATTTTGATTTAATATGAGTTTATTTTGAAAGCCTCACTCTTCAATGCCGAATGTGGCAAAGGCTAATGATTTTCTTGAGAATAGATGCTCCTAAGACATTGGACAGATTCATCCTTGTGATAATAACTGTCGGTTGGGGTAATATATGACGAAAGTATTACGTGAACGTTGATTACATAACCACTATTCGAGTAAGATATGTTTAAAGTAATAGTCGACTGAATTATTAATTACAACTGATTACGAAATTAATAGTTGAATCCAAAATTCGATATTTCCTTGCCACCACTACTGGCATTGCAATTCAAGGGTCCGTTATTGTTTATTGTTTACTAAATGAGTTGCAATTTGGCTACATGCAACATTACATGACTCATTGTCAATAAATTTCACATCATATAACTTACTGCGTGATCAAGGTTACTTGTCCAAAATTTAACAGAATAAAATTATTAATTTTATAAAAATAATACAATTTTGGATAAAATACTTATAATACAATGACTTTCCCCTTGGCTTTAATATTTTAAAAATCCCGCATAGCCTGTTGAGTTTCCTTCTATTTTCCAATGATTCCCAACCTAACACTCTTATCATTTCCGTTACAAAATATATGATATAAAATAGTGATGGTTAAAATAATTTATTTAAAGTTAAATATTTTAATTTAAGTTAATAGTATAAAATAGTGATATTATAGTATAAAATAGTAGTATATATAGTATAGTATAGCATAAAATATAGCATATTATAGTATAAAATAGTGATGGTTAAAATAATTTATTTAAAGTTAAATATTTTAATTAAAGTTAATATTTTAATTCCTACTTGCCAAAAAACGGAAAGTTGTCTCATGAGACCGTTTCGGTGTCCGCGTGTGTTTGCGTGTCCATAACATCTACTTCACGAATGAACCGATTACCGATTTAACGCATGCACGCACATTATTGACCAAAATGACGTATTCTGACCGGATCGACCCAGCAGGGGTGCTACAACTGCAAAGTTAAACATTTCGGCAATTATGAATTGGGAAGTAATTGGCGAAACCGATTTCAAGGAAATTTTGTGAGGAGCAGGCGTGCGAAGCGAAATAACAAAATAGCATAGATATAGAAAGCGGGGCTGCCACAATACAAGGAATAAAAAAAACATTCGTTTTACGCGTGTTAGTGTTGATCTGTCCGATTCGATTTTAAACAAATTCAATACTTATATATATACACATATATGCAAAACCATATCAGCATATTTAAACCGAATCAGCCAAATAAGTTTCCTATGAAAGTTTTGTACAACATACCGTAATTAAATCAAGATGTTTAAAGCGGAGCTAAAGAGCAGGGCTACCACCATAACAAGTTAAATAATATTTTCTTACTCATATTTATGGAGCACATTCCTCATGGATTTCAACCAAATATAGTATATTTTATCTTCATATAAATAGATAACAAAAATATCATATTTCAACCGGTTCGACTAAACAGGGCTACCACCATATCAAGGCTAGAATTTTTCTATAGCTATGAATTTGAAGGGTATTGCCTGAAGGGATTTGAAAGAAATTTAGTTTGTAAGGCAAGTATAGAATGGGGGAAAACGAGGTGAATGTGTTTAGAACGGAACAAAAAAGCAGGGCTACCACAATCTAAGGTAAAATAATTTGCTGATTTCAAAGCATATATATTAGTATACGATTGTCCTACGGCGAATAACAAGACTGGCACTTTTGTGCCACGGAAAACCTGTGAAAACCCCTATTTGTTATATATAAAATTTGTATTGAAAGGAAAGAAGGGTGATTGGTTTTTCCATAACTACTTGCAATCAATTTGTATCCGTCACATTTGGCGAGTAATATACTAGTATATATATATAATATATATATATATATATATATATATATATATATATATATATATATATATATATATATATATATATATATATTCGTGTGTATATTCATATGTAGACGTAAATATAGAAGGTATTATAAAAGGAGATTGAAGATTGTATCCACAGAGTGTAGGAGGTGATATGAGAGAAGGGGTGGATTATATATTTACCAGTTTAAAAGTGGAGAAGTAGAGAGAGAGAGAGAGGATTAATTTTGGATTATGGCGAGAGAGAGAGAGTGAGAGAGAGAAAAGAGAGAGGAAGAGAAAGAGAGAAGGCAGGTATTAAAGACGGTTGCTTAGGAGAAAAGTAAATATTTACGAAGTGAAGAGGTTTCTGATTGGATGGGCTTTGGAAGGGAGTTAGTGAGAAAAAGGGTTAAGGAGAGAGGGAGAGAGGAGAGAGGGGGAGAGGAGAGAGGGGGAGGGAGAGGGGGAGGGGGGAGGAGAGAGGGGAGAGAGAGAGAGAGAGAGAGAGAGGGAAAAAGGTAGGGAGAGAGAGATGGAGGGAGAGAGAGAAGGAAGGAGAGAGAGGGAGGGAGAGAGAGGGTGGGAGAGAGAAAGGGAGGAAGAGAGAAAGGGAGGGAGAGAGAGAAAGGGAGGGAGAGAGAGAGGGGGAATAGAGAGGGAGGGAGACAGAAAGAGGAAACAAGGGAGGGAAAGAGGAAGGAGAGGAGAGGGACGGAGGAGAGGGAGAGAGGAGAGAAGAGAGGGAGGGAGGGATAATATTTCTAAAAATTCCAAATAGGTTAAATAATAATAAAAATTTCAAGGAAGTGCGAGAAAAGTTTAAAGACTTTGCAAAGAAAAGAAATAAACTCAAACCGTAGCCTTCTGATATTGGACATAATCGCGAATCTCCAAACATTAAGAAAATAAAAAGGAGCGTTACTAAGACGTAACTATGCGTCAAGTGTTTACAATAGTTTCCGTTAGGTGGTGTGGTGGTGGCAGCTGAAAAAATATGATTTTAAAAATATCTCTTAAAAAAATGCTTCAAACAAAAGTTGTAGAGAATAGTATTTTAAATTTAATGCTATTATAAATTACGAAGTTTTAATAAAGAAAATCAGTTAAAACGAGGAAGACGCCGAGAGAAAAGTGTCACTTCCGGTTGACTGATTATAACCAAAAACTAGTCAACTATTTTCCCTTTAGTAAAAACGTCAAGTACAGTATTTTGCGTCGATCTGATTAACAGTTTCTGAGTTCGAGCACCCACAGTATACTATCATAAACACAGACAATCGAGAAAATGGTCAAAACGTGTTCAGGGGACCTCAAAACGTGCATTTCCGTTGAAATCTCGAAATCGATTCTTTTCATGAAAACAATACTTTCCCCTATACTACGTACAATAGAGAAAGTAAAATATTTCAGAAAATATTATTCTTAAATAAGTAATAAATAATGCTGTCTCCACTATATGAAAGGGAGCTAATTTTAAAAAACTTTCTCGAACGGGTTTTTCCATACATAACACGGCATCCAAGAAGGAAAGATAAACGCAAAAACGTCTTAATGCTTGGAGTTACCTGTGGTAGAGATATGGAATGAGAAGGGTAAGGTAGGAAAAGAGGAGAAGATTTATTGAAAGGGATGAAGACATAAAAAGCAGTATATATAAGGAGGGAGAGAGATTAAAAGGGAGATGGGAGAGAGGGAGGGAAGAAGGGATGGAGGGAGAGAGAGGTAGGGGGTGAAGTGTAGAGGAAGATATTGCTAAAGAAAGGGGGAGAGAAGACGAATAAGGAACAGGGGATATGAGTGAATAAGGATAAAACGAAGGAAGGAGAAACGAAAGAAAAGAGATGCAGAAGAGAAGAGAGAATGGGAGAGAGAGAGAGGAAGGGAGACAAGGTGGAAAACTGTGGAAAACAGTAAGTGAGGGAATGAGAGATAGAGTAAGGGAGAAAGATAGGGAGAGAGGGAGAAAGATACAGAAAGAGGGAAATAGAGGAAGTAAGAGTACGGAAAGGAAGAGAAATAGAGAAATGAACAGAAAGGAAGAGCGATGGAAGAAGCGAGAGGAAGAGAGAGAGAGGAGAAAGAGAAAAAGTAAGAGAGAATGATAGAAGAAGAGTGAGAGAAAAAGTATGATAAAGGAAGAGAGAGGAATAGAGAGATGAGAAGTAGGAAGAGAAAGAGAAAGGGAGGAAGAAAGAGATGAGTATATAGATAGGAAGAGGGACGAAAAGAAGAGAGAGCAAGATGAGTAGAGAGAGAGAGAAATGAAGAGAGGAACGGTAAGAGAAAGGAAGAAAGACAGGAAGAGAAAAGGGAAGAGGGAAAGCAAAAGAGAGTAGAAAACAAAGAATAATACGCGGAGTAAGAGAAAAATAGGAGGGAAGGAGGTGGAGAAGAGGAAGGAAAGAGAGGGAGGGAATGAGGAGAAGAAAGAGCAAGAATTTAAAGAGGGAAAAGAGGAAAGAATGGAATGAGAAGAAGAGGGAAAGGAAAGGAAGGAGTAAAGTGAAAACAGAGAGGAATGGAAGGAGAAGAGGAAGAAAGAGAGGAAGGGAATGACAAGAAGAGAGAGGAAGGAAAGAAAAAGAAGAGGCAGGGAGTAAGGAAGATAAAAAAGACAGGAAGAAAAAATAGGGAGGGAGGAAGAGAGAGAGAGAAAGAATCAGAGTAGAGTCAGAGGAAAGGATGAAGAGAGGGAGAGATAAACGAAGAATCAAAAGTGAAGAGAGAAGGATGAAAAGGAGGAAGAACAGCCAGATGAAGGAAGGAAGAAGAGAGGCAATGAATAACACGAGAAGCAACGAACGAAGCAACGTTAGCAAGATGCTAAGACGTCCGGAATTATGAGACATAGAGGGAGAGAGGGAGGAAGGGAGAGAGAGAGAAGGGAGAGTATTTTGTGAGGGTAATGATAAAGGGAGAGAGGGAGGAAGGGAGAGAGAGAGAGGGAGAGTAGCTAAGGAGTCAGAGAGAGAGAGAGAGAGACTTGGTAGCATGTGGTGTTCATGATTTATAACCTGGGGATATGCTGGTATACATTCCTTCATTAAAAGGCAAGGAGAAGCCATGCTAAATACATCCTCTCTCCCTCCCTCCCCCTATCTCCCTCCCTCCCCCTATCTCCCCCTCCAGAAACACCCTTCCCTACTGCGGCCACTGGATGTTCATCCCACGGAATCCCAATTTTTTTATCTTCCCTTCTCCATACACGCCGCTTTATAAGTAACCACATTCGTTATCACACACGTTTAGCATGTCTATGCATTGCCTATGCGAGTTGTAGTTTCCGAGATAGCGAAAGAGGCAGAGACGTTCTTTACCGCTTATGCAATCATGTCGAAAAATGTCATGATATGTAATTACGCAATGTCTGCCCGTCTGTCCGTCCGTCACCCCTCTTATCTCTGGAACTGTTTGTCACAGAGAAATGCTGAAGGCGCCATTTTATTTCTGCCGACTAGAAGATTCCGGGAAAACTATTTTCGTTAAAGGAAGTGTCCCAGGTTCTACTCCGGGAGACGATTATGTTTTCCCGTATGAGATTCGATTTTTCAAGGTGCGGATGTTTTATTCCTCCCTTCGTTGAAATACGTAAATATGGACCGAATTTCTCCGTCTTTGCTTTATTCGACGGCTAAAACTATAAAATATACCATATTCTTATGATTTTTAGATATCTATCTATATCTATAATATATCTCTATACTATATAGCTGTTTCTTACTTATGATATGTCACATATTACTTATATCGAAAAAGTATTAAAACGAAATCTGTGGAACTAGTAAAATGGAATATGTTTTGTTCGGCACATTTTTATCGATGGAGTAACCGATTTAAAAAAAAAACGGAAAACCTCGCGATTAACTTTGATCTTTGTTTCAATTTGATACTTCTTTTTTCAATAACTGTCAACGAAAACAACCTTCATAGCGACTAAAGTAAACAGTATCTGCAAATACGTCTATTTTCATTACGTATACACAGCGTTTGTAAGTGAAAACAAATGGGCAATTTACGACGAAGATATAAGTACGCGAAGATGCAGATTATATTACAACTATTCGAGCGAGGAATGTTTCAAGTCGATTGTCGATTTTTTAATTAATTACAATTTATTGTAATTATGTACGTGAATGAAAAGATTACTATTTCTCATACCAAGTGAGGTTTGTTTTTAGAAATAACCTTCGATTGTTTCACCGACTGTCAAAGATTGCGAAATAAATCGAAAATCAAACACAACGTTTAGCAGTGTTTAAACATTACACACTAGCATTATTCCTTTTTGATATCTAAAAACGACTGAATCAATTTTAACCATTCTTTGCGTTTTAATTAGACCGACAACTAACGAGTCTCGTGGGTAATCACTCTGCCGTATAAAGACAAACCTTTACTGTATAAGTAGGTCTATGTTCTTGAAGTGTCAACCATCTTACCAGCGAAGCTGCAGTAGCGAAACGCCATACGGGAACGTCTCGCCCGTCTGTCCGTCCGACTTTCACCTCCTAAACCGCAGGACGGAGTTTAATTAAGTTAACTGCGAGTGATCTTTATTAAAATTTATCGCCATATTGTGATTTTTGAACTGCATACTTCAATTAGGACTTTCACTTCACATAAATCTAATCTAATCTATTCTAAACTCAAACCACAGTCTTCTGATATTGGATATAGCCACAAAGCTCCAACAATTAAGAAAAGAAAAAGGAGAGTTCCTAAGACAACTAAGCGTCAATTGTTAACAACAGTCTTCGGTAGGTGTCGTGGTGGTGGCAGCTAAAAATATAAGATATCTCTTAAACAATGCATTACATGGAAAAATGTTTCAAATAAAATTTCCTACAACTTTTATTCCTATACATTTTTACATTTATCAAATATTAAAGCAAATATTTCAAAATAACGGATAAGTGACAAGAGTAAACACCCACTTTTGGTTGACCGATTTTTACCAAAAACTAATCAGTTCTTTCGAGTTTTATAAAAATGTTAAATATAAAAATTCGCGTTGACCTGATTAATAGTTTTTGAGTTAGAGCACCCACAAGAAGCTATCACACACTAACGCACAGACATCATCGAGAAAATGGCGAAAACGTGTTCAGGGGATACTTCAAAACGTGTGTTTCTGTTGAAATCTCGAAGTCTATTTTTTTCATGAGTAAAATACTTTCCCCTATACTACGCATGTATGGAGAAAGTAAAAAATGTACGACTAAATAAATTATTTTTTAAAACCTAAATCAAATTAACGCGACAGCGAAGCAGTCACGGGCTTCCTCGTTAAATACATTCCTCTCCCTAGTCCTTCATATTATCCGTAAGGTATACATTTAAAAAATAATTATTCGGATAGAGGACATCATTTGAAAGCGAAATAGTGCGCCAGATCACATAAATACGACTTTTAGTTTCGAGTTTATATTTCCCATAAAGAACGCCTTTGAAATCTCAGCGAATTCCATTTGTGGAGTAATTATACTTATCCATGTAATGATAAAAACATTCGTCGTTAGGGAAAACGCCGTTGTCGCGGATTTGGCTAAATTATCGTCTCTTAACGACAGTTGCTTTAACATTTACTTACCCTTACTTTTCCTCTATCTGTTTTTCTTCTCTCTCTCTCCTCCAACCCATCAAATCTCCCTCCGTCTCACTCCAATCCACTCCCTGATCCAAACCCTTTTAAATCGCCCAATAAGAACAGCACACACGCGGACACCCATCCCCCAAGTAGGTACCCTTCTAAACCGCCTCCGTGGTAACCGCGCCATGGCATTCGTGTCGGGATACGTGAGCAAGACAGTTCATTCGTGCGATTAAGCACTTCACTTCATCCGGTGTCGTTTTCGGGAACTCTCGTCTGTTTCTCCCTCTTTCTCCCTCCCTCTCTCTCCCTCCCTCTCTCTCCCTCCCTCCCTCTCCCTCCCTCTCTCTCCCTCCCTCTCCATCTCTCTCTCTCCCACTCCCTCTCTCTCTCTCCCTCCCTCTCTCTCCCTCTCCCTCCCTCTCTCTCTCCCTCCCTCCCTCTCTCTCCTTCTCTCTCCTACTCCCCCCCCTATCTCCCTCCCTCCCTCTCCCACCCTCTCTTTAAATCCCACCCTGAATTACACTTCAACCCACCCTCAAAGCTTCTATTCATGCTATCCATCCAATTTCTACCTCACGCTGTCTAAATTTCTTTCTCTCCTCTCTCTCTCTCCATCTTTCTCCTCCTTTCTCTTACTCCCTCATTCGTTCTTCTCCCCTTCTTTATTTCTTTCTTCCTCACATCTCTCTTTCCCTCTCTTTCTCTTCTTTTCCTTTGATTTCTGCTTTCTCTTTCTACCATTCATAACAGTCTCTTTATCTCCTTCTTCACCTCTTCGTCTCTATCATTCTCTCTTTCAATTTGTCTTCCTTTCCTCTAAACTCTCTTTATTCATTTTTCTCTCTCCGCACTTCTTTATCGCTTTTCCTCACTCTCCATCTTATTCGGTTCCTCCCATTACGTCTTTCTCTCCCTTTATTCCTCTCTCTCTCCTATTCCCTATCTCAATTCCTTTCCCTCCCTAAACTCTCTTCCTCTTTCTCTATTCTCCTCCTCTTTAAATCTCTCCCTCCACTCCGTCTCTTTCTCTCTCATCATCTCATTTTTTTTTCCTCTCTCTCTTTCAAGCCTTTTTCCTGTTTCTCTATAGCTCTTTTCCTCTAGTTTCGTTTCTCTTTTCAACTCTTTCTCTCCTCTCTTCCTCCGTCTCAATCTTCCTTTCTTCCATTCTCTTCCCTTCTTTAATATCCTCCCTTTCTCTATCTTTCTTCGTCTTCCTCCCTTTCCCGCTCTCTCTCCCCCTCCCTCTCTTTAACCTCTATTCTGAATTATACTCTCTCCAATTTATCTACCCCTATCAAAGTAATCTATTATACTATATATATATATATATATATATATAATATAATGAATGATGAAATATCTCTCTGAAAAATTAATGTTTTTCAAGGTGAGAGGAAATGCTTGCAGAATGCAAGCACCAACTAATTGTACTTCCTAAAAACCTCTCAAGCTTCTATTCATGCCATCCATCCGATTTATACAATACGCTACATCAATGTCTTTTTCTCTTCCTCTCTCTCTATCATTCTCTTACATTCTCTCACACTCTCTTCCGCTCTTTTCCCCTTTGATATTCCTTTCTCCCTCCCTCTTCATGATTCCCTCACTTCTTGCTCTTTCTCTTCCTTTCCTCCGATTTCTCCTCCTCTCTTTCTCTTCCTCCATCTCTTTTTCTCCCTTTTTCCCCATCTCCCTCACTTTACACCATCTCTATCTCATTTTCCTCCATCTCTTTTGGTTTTATCCCACGCTCTCTACCTCTTCTTGCAAGCTCTCTCCCCCTCCCCCCTCTCCCCCGGTCTTTCCCTCTCTTTCTCCATTCATCTCCCTCCTCGCTCTCCCTCCCTCCCTTCCCCTATCTCCCTCTCCTCCTATTCTCCCCCCTCACTCACTTTTCCCTATCTTCCTCCTCTCTTCCTTTTACCTCTCTCCTCTCCTATTCTCTCCATCCCTCTCCTCCGATCTTTCCTTCTCTTTCTCTCTCCATTTTTTCCTCTCTCTCTCTCTTCCTCCTTTTTTCCCCATTTTTCCATTCCTCTCCCTCTCCGTCTCTCTTTCCCTCTCTCTCTCTCTCTCCTCCATCTCTTTCTCTCTCTTCCTCATTTTACATCATCGTTCCCTCCCTCATTTTTATCCTTTTTTCTCTCCCTCCCTTCCTCCCTCACTTTTCACTCTCTCCCTCTCCATCTCCCTTTTCTCTCTCCCTTCTTTTTCCCTCTCTCCCTTCCTACCTCCCTCTTTCTCTCTCTCTCTCCTCCCCTCTCTAGCTCTCTCTATATATATTCCTCTCTTTCTCTCTCTCTTCCTCGTATCATTGGATTTGCATTGTTTGGGGTTCCGTTCATGGAAACCGGATAGCCATTGATAAACCATGGGAGAGATTCGCTTATTATTTCGCGGCGCTTAAAGAAAGTCGTTTGGAATAACAGCGCCGCCAATCGGGAGGATTGCATTACACGCCGTTTCAGCCTGTTTATACATCGGAGGAAGGGGATGGAGGGGGAAGGAAGGGGATGGAGGGAGGAAGGGGAAATCCAGTTATTTTTACCCGTTAAGGCGTAATCGATAGATTCTCGATGAAGCCCTGCATGCAATGCCTCGCTTTGCGCGGTACTCGTGTTACTTTGAAAAGACCGCGTGAATAGAGATATTTTCCACCACAGGAACAGCCCGGGTTAAATTCAAAATAGGACAACTTTACATTTTCTCCATAACGCGGTACAGTCATGCCTCCGGTAGCGCATGTTCGCTTAGAGCAATCGCGATATAGCGCAATTGGAATCTCGTTTCCTTAAAACAATTGTATAACATCCTATTTTTTATTTTCTCCATTCGTATTATAGGGGAAAGTATTGTTTTCATAGAAAAATTCGATTTCGAGATTTTAACGGAAATACACGTTTTGAGGTCCACTGAACACGTTTTAAAAAAATATTTTCTCGATTATGTCTGTGCCTGTGTATGTTACAGTTTTTTGTGGATGCTCAAACTCGAAAACTATTGATCAGGTGGACGTGAATTTTTTTGTTTAACATTTTTATGAAAGTCGCAATAATTGATGAGATTTTGGTAAAAATCGGTCGACCGGAAGTGGGTGTTTACTCTTGTCACATCTGTTATTTTATATTTGCTCTAATATATGATAAATGTATGCTGGAATAAAAGTTGTAGGGAATTTAAATTTCTATAATGTTTGTTCGAAACATTTTTCTATATAATGCATCGTTAAAGAGATATTTTAAAAAAATAATTTTTTCGCTGTCACCACCACACCACCTAGCGGCGACTATAATGTAAACAATTGACGCTTAGTTGCCTCTTAGTAACGTTCCTTTAATTTATCTTAATTGTTGTAACTTCCTGGCTATATCCAATATCAGAAGGCTAAGGTATGAGTTTATTCCAGTTCTTTGTAAAGTCTGAAATTATCTCGTAGTTCCTTAAAATATTAGACTATCAATAAAAGCCTTAACCTGTTGGTTTGTTTGTTGATTGGAACGCTACATGGGATTTCCCATAAGAGGGATCTTAAATATATGCCTCTTTCTCACTCGCGGACTTATTTTCTTTTGCAAAATTAAATTAGAAATAATCGACGGATAGGAACCATTTTAAAGGAAATTAAATGAAGACTAGCGGAATTTCCCCTTGAACAGGACTTTGTAGTTTGATTAAAATATATCTTCTGAGGTGTGTGTGTGTCTGATTATTGTACGTTTCGAGAAAAACGTAATTGTTTGACTAATTGATAAATTCCTGACAATCATTTGAATTCTCGCAGAAAAAGGCGAGAGATAACGGTTGTAAATTTTTCGGGATTGCTTGGATCGCAAATTAAAATCGATTGACAAAACATATTTGTAAAAACGATTATTTATATTTCTCATGAGGCACACACGTAAAAAAAACCTATCGGAGGGCGAGGTTTTGAAATGCGAAACATTACAAGACATTACATGAAAGAGACACACTTTAGAGACAGAAGATACAATAGAATGATAAATAGGAACGGATAGAGAACAAAAGAAAGACAAAAGAGGATCGAACTGACAAAAGACAGTGTGAACGCAAAAAGAGAATTCGAGCGAAGGGAGTAGAAGGGGAAAAGTATGACGGAAAGAAACAGAGAGAGAGAGAGAAATGGGGAGGGAGTGAAGGCAAAGATTAAGTGAAGAGGAGGATCCTTTAAAGAATAGAAGTGAAGACAAAAAGGTAAGAGAATTAGATGAGAGTGAGAGAGAGAAGAATGAGATGGAAAGTTAAAAAGCCCACGGCCGACACATCTCAATCAATGATTCAGAGCTATTCTCTCTCGGAGGGAGATAGAGGAAAGGAGAGGAGAGAGGAGGGGAAGAGGGAGAGAGAAGTGAGAGAGGCAGGGAGGGAGAGAAGGGAGAGAGAGACAGGGAGGGTGGGATAGGGAGGGTGAGTCAGGGAGAGCGAGACAGGGAGGGAAGGAGAGGAGAGAGAAGGTAGGGAGGGAGAGAGAAATGAGAGAGGCAGGGAGGGAGAGAAGGGAGAGAGAGAGACAGGGTGGGTGGGACAGGAAGAGTGAGTCAGGGAGAGCGAGACAGGGAGGGAAGGAGAGGAGAGAGAAGGTAGGGAGGGAGAGAGAAATGAGAGAGGCAGGGAGGGAGAGAAGGGAGAGAGAGAGACAGGGTGGGTGGGACAGGAAGAGTGAGTCAGGGAGAGCGAGACAGGGAGGGAAGGAGAGGAGAGAGAAGGGAGGGAGGGAGAGAGAAATGAGAGATGCAGGGAGGGAGAGAAGGGAGAGAGAGAGAGACAGGGTGGGTGGGACAGGAAGAGTGGGTCAGGGAGAGCGAGACAGGGAGGGTGAGAGAGAAGTGAGAGAGATAGCGAGGGAGAGAGAAGAGAGAGATGTAGGGAAAGAGAAAGGAGGGAGGAAAAGACGGAGAGAGAGAGAGGGAGAGAGGAAGAGAGACAGGGAGGGAGATGAAGAGAGAGAGAGGAAGAAAAGGCGGAAAGTGATATAGTGAGGAAGAGAATGAGGAAGGGAGAGAGGTAAAGAGATAAATAGAAACGAAGAGAGAGGAAAAAAGAGAGAAAGGAGGGAGAGAGAGATGTCATAGTTAGAGAGACAGGGAGAGTGAGAGAAGGGAGAGAGACAGGGAGGGAGAGAGAAGAGAGAGATGGAGGGAAAGGGAAAGGAGGGAGGGAAAGACGGAGAGAGGGAGGGAGGGAGGAAGAGAGACAGGGAGGGAGAGAGATGAAGAGAGAGTGGAAGAAAAGAAGGAAAGAGTAATATAGCGAGGAATAGAAAGAGGAAGGGAGAGAGGAAAAGAGATAAATAAAAACGGAGAGAGAGAGAGGAATGGAGAGAGGAGAAAAGAGAGAAAGGTGGGGAGAGAGAGAGACGTGAGAGCTAGAGAGACAGGGAGAGTGAGAGAAGGGATAGAGACAGGGAGGGAGAGAGACAGGGAGGGAGAGAGTAGGAGGAAGGAAGATAATGAGGGAGGAATGAAAAGCGAGAAAGAATAGAGAGGAATGAGAGAGTGCAAGGTAGATGAAGAGATAAAGTAGGAAAGGAAGGGAGAGAAAGAGAAAAAGATTGAAGAGGAAGAGAGAGAGGTAGAAAAGAAGGGGAATAAACACGAAATAAAAGTCAAAAAACAGAAAGTGCGAGAGAGATGGAACAGTGAAAGGAGGAGAGCAAGTGAGAGATAAAAAGAGAAATGGAAAGAATGAAGAATAAGGAAAGATTAAAGATAATATGGGGGATGAAGAGAGAAAGGCAGGGAGATGAAGGAAGAAGAGAGGAAGAAAGAGAGAGTAAGAGAGAAAGGGAGAGAGATAGAGAGAGAGAGGGAGAGAAAAAAGAAGAGAGTGAATGAGGAAAAGGAAGAAAGCGAGAGAGGAAGAGAAAGTAGATGGGAAAGTATTCTCCATCAATGGAATACCGAAAGAGATTTCAAATCGGAAATACGTATGGAAGGGTATCGAAAGATTGGGCGATTCTCGAATTTTTATCTCCGAAACTATAGTCTCGGGGGCCATCTTGTAGTATATGTTGCTCTCCATCCAAATAAATATTCAATCTGTTCCTCACAGATAATATAAGAGAATGGGAGAGAAATATACGGTTTTTTAATTGTTGTTTGCTGAGAGAACCGTCTTCGCGATCAAAATATTCTATGTTTTGCTCGTGAAATTCTTGAATTTTTATCTCCTAACCTTTAAGTCGTAATAATGTGGTCTTTGGACCGTCTTGTAGTAAATGTTGTCTTCTATCCGAATGAATTTTATTATCTATACCATACAGATCATATGAGAGCTAAGGAGATAAAAGTTTCGTATCTCATTGTCGCTTGACGAATGCCATTTTACGAGATAAGAGTATAAGTTTATTGAAGTAATTATGTAAAGTTAAAATTGGCGGATTCAGTTGAAAATCACAATCGGGCGATGCATTTTAATAAAGATCACTCATGCCCAATTAAATTAAAATCCGTCCTGCGGTTTAGGAGACGAAAGTCACAGACGGACGGACGGACGGACGGACCAGACGTGCCCATAAGGCGTTCCGATATTACCGCTTCGCTGGTAAAGAACTCCTAAAAAGGAAGAGACGAAAAGGAAAAAGAAAGGAAGGCAGAGGGTAAAGAGAGGAAGAGAGGGCGAAAAGACGAATATAGAGGAAGAGAAACGAAGAGAAAGAAAGAGATTGAGTGGAAGAGAGTGAGTGAAAGAGATAAAGAGAAAGGGAGGGAGGAAGAGTAAAGGAGAGGAAAAGAGAGAGAGAGAGGAAAAGAAGAAAGAGAGGAAGGAGAGGAATAGAGGGCGAAAAAGTGGAATAAAGAGGAAGAAAGAGGTATATAGAGGAAGATAGAGGAAGAAAAAGAAATGAAGAAATAGAATGAAAGAGAGGAAGAGAAAGAGGGGGAGAGATGAAGAGAAAGAGGGGGGAGAGAGAGGAAAAGAGAGAGAGCGAAAGAGAGGAAGAGAAAGAAAGAAAAATGTCTTTAAGAAAGAGAGAGAGCGAAAGAGAGGAAGAGAGAGAGCGAAAGAGATGAAGAAATAGATCGAAAGAGAGGAAGAGAGAGAGAGCGAAAGAGAGGAAGAGAGAGCGAAAGAGAGGAAGAGAGAGATCGAAAGAGAGGAAGAGAGAGAGAGCGAAAGAGAGGAAGAGAGAGCGAAAGAGAGGAAGAGAGAGAGCGAAAGAGAGGAAGAGAGAGAGGAAGAGACAGAGCGAAAGAGAGGAAGAGAGAGAGTGAAAGAGATGAAGAGAAAGAGAGGGAGAGAAAGGAAAAGAGAGAAAGCGAAAGAGAGGAAGAGAGAAAGAAAGAAAGAAAGAAAAATGTCTTTATTGGCGAGGTTGAGGCTAAGTAGCCCCCTCTTCCACCTAACCATTACAATTTGGTTACATCAGGATTTACATATTTAACAACTTTTTAAAAATTTACAATCTTAATTCCCAAAAAATGGTTACCACGAGAGCAATATACATATACATTCTCTTATACATATGTAGATAAGTGCAACAGAGAGAGTGAAAGAAATGGGGAGAGAGCGAAAGAGAGGAAGAGAGAGAGAGAGTGAAAGAAATGGGGAGAGAGCGAAAGAGAGGATGAGAGAGAGTGAAAGAGACGGAGAGAAAGAGGGGGAGAGACAGGAAGAGAGAGAGCGAAATAGAGGAATAGAGGGAGTGAAAAAGATGAAGAGAAAGTGGGGGAGAGAGAGCGAAAGAGAGAGAGAGCGAAAGAGAGGGAGGGAGGGAGCGAAAGAGAGGAAGAGAGAGAGCGAAAGAGAGTAAGAGAGAGCGTAAAAGACAGGAAGTGAGAGAGCGAAAGAGAGGAAGAGAGAGAGAGAGCGAAAGAGAGGAAGAGAGGGAGTGAAAAAGATGAAGAGAAAGAAGGGGAGAGAGAGAGCGAAAGAGAGGAAGAGAGAGTGAAAGAGATGAAGAGAAAGAGGGGGAGAGAGAGGAAAAGAGAGAGAGCGAAAGAGAGGAAGAGAAAGAAAGAAAAATGTCTTTAAGAAAGAGAGAGAGAGAGAGAGAGAGCGAAAGAGAGGAAGAGAGAGAGAGTGAAAGAGATGAAGAGAAAGAGGGGAGAGAAAGGAAAAGAGAGAGCGAAAGAGAGGAAGAGAGAGAGCGAAAGAGAGGAAGAGAGAGAGCGAAAGAGAGTAAGAGAAAGCGTAAAAGACAGGAAGTGAGAGAGCGAAAGATAAGAAGGAAGAGAGAAAGAGAGTGAAGAAGAGAATTAAAGGTTTGAGTCTCCCGTTCGTGTTCGAGAGGCGAAAACTTTTCACGCCGCCAAAGAAAATAAAGGATGGCCACAGGTGCATGACGGGTAAAACAAGTGAAGGAGCGGAAGGTAAGAGGAGAGCAGAGAGAGGAGGGGGAGGGGAAAACCCGCTGACAGCTGAGTAACGCCTCCCGCCCTCGCCATCAATTTAACAGCCAATCGATTGGTGCTGCTTTTTTGTCTCGAATTTCTGCTTCTTTTTTTTTTTAACGGCGCGCCTCTCCTCATTCACTTGTCTCTTCCCTCTCGAGGAGGGCGTTTGTTTTTTAACACTCTTTAGCGACGCTTTGGAAAAACTTCCGAAAACTGTTTCGGAATTCTTATAATCGAATTATGGCCCACTCCACGTGTGGCTTAACTGCTCAAAACAATGGAAGTAAGTTTTCCGCGAAGTTTGGGCTAAATTGGATTCCGCACACCTCGCGTCATCACTATAATTAAAAACTATTTAAACAAGATGATCCGCAAGGGAACTTATCATGCCTAGCTTACACGTTTATGTACTGCACTATACCGAATCCGAGTCCAACAATAGTCGTTGCTATGGCATATATCGGCTTTTAAACGGGATGTTGCCTTGCCGACCGCGTCATTGTTAAACTTCGAGAATCAATTGTTGCCTCAGTCCGCATAAATGTAATATATACGAATGCATAGATTGCCTTAAATTATCGAAGGTTTTTTGCGAAATTACGTAATCCTAATTGGATAGGAATTTAGTTTGGATTATATTGCTTATATAAATGACTATATAGATGCCGAGTAAGAGAGAGGGGGATGCGGGGAGGGAGATAGGAAGGATGGGATATAGAATGGAGGGAAGAGATAAAGAGGAAGTCGGAGAAAAAGAGGCAGAGGTATGGATTGGGACAGGAGGGAATGAGAAAGGGGGGAGAAAAAGGAGAGGCAGAGAGAGGGATGGAGAGAGAGAGAGAGGAAGGGAGGGAGACAGAGGGAGAGAGTGAGGGAGAGAGGAACTGCGAGAGAGGGAGGAAATATTATTATTTATTTATTATTATTATCTCAATAATTATTACTCAATAATTAATTACAGCTGTTGTTATTAATTTCTAAGTTCCCCGTAAATAACATATTCCATACTGTCCTATCAACAGGCTTTAATAGTAGTATGTATATATATATATATATATATATATATATATATATATATAGGGCATACATCCCCACTTAATAATATATATGTCTCGTTTTCCATATAATCCACTTTAATATATTACGCAATTTCGTTAATTCTGCAACAATGCGGCAGTCCTTAAACGACCGAATGTTTTCACGCCTAAGAAACGTAATATTTTCAAGTTGAAAACGACATTCGTGGACCGATTCGACCCGTACAGTTCAATCGACTATAAGAATAAGAACCTTTATGAATTTTCTTTTAAATCTGTCCGGGTCAGAAGACCGAAAGTCAATTTTTTGTCTAATTTTAATTTGCAAATGAAACCTCCAAGTAGACGAATGAACTTTTAACGATTTATCTTATGGAAAATAGAAATCATTATCCCGGAGTCGAACCCGCCATTTTTTCGGGACTGTTTTTATAGTCATTGACTTGTAATGCATGGTCGAAGCATTCCTGGCGAATCTCAGTCATCAACCTAGACGGGAAGTTTGCTAAAACACGCTACAATATTAAGGATACTCTCTTGCGACACATGGACAAACACGCATCCCCAGTTAAATATATAGGATTGAAAAGTGTTCTTTCATTGTGGCGAGTATGATTCCACAAGGCGTTAGATGTTTATTCCAATTTTCAAAGCTGAACTGTGAGAAACCAGTATTCATCCTCGGTACTACAACATATTGACGGTCGCTATGGTTTTACCTGAACGTCAGCTTTGCGTATCTCTGAAGCCTTATCTACATCTACAATTTACCCTGCAATCCACCGCAAGGGTGTGTGGCAGGGGGTGCACTAACACCAAGGGGAAAACTCCAAAATTAGGTCTCGGTTTACGCCCCTACGCGAGAGGTTACTTTTGATCGCAAGTTTTATTCTGCTCAGCTATCGTTCTAGGGAAAAACGAGCCTTTGTATCCCTCCGTCCTACGGGCTATCTCTCTTATTTTACGAGGATGGTCCATTCTACCGATATAGGTGGGAGTTCTTATTGCTTCTTCGACGTCGCTGGAGAAAGTACTCGTTCTAAATCTTTCAAGAAGTTTTAACCCAGCACGTGATCGGCGCTCAGCTAGTGATTCCCATCCTAAGTCCTGTATCAAGCCTGTAACGCTTTTATTTCTATCATAACAATCTATGTCTCGACAGCCGTAAAATTCTATATCACACAGCGTTCCAAGCTGTGATTACAACATCCCCGAATGTGATTGAAGGTTTATTGCAGAAAGCGATGAAAGGTGAAGAATTGAGAAAGGTGAAGAGATAATATTTGAAGAGAGAGAGTGAAAGAGAGCGAGGATAATAGAGACAGTATCAGGATATTGAATAGGGTTTAACAAACTTGAGAAGAGTAATATTAATCTAGCAAATGTCATTACGGTATAAATATAAAGATTTGATCCCTGAATTGCGGCAGCTCTGATTAAAGCCACTCAACTCGAATAGATTTAAAAGCAGTGGATTAGTTGCTAGGGCATTTTTACTTCCCGTTGCTAAGGAACGGAAAATATCCCCCTCTTTTTTGGATTAAAAAACATTTTTAGCTCTCACTCGACACGGATTATGAATTCTACATCAAAAATAAACTGATGTAGGCATCACATGACTTTTTCCATATTTATACGGCAAATTACATGTTGAAAGCTCTAAGATCGTTGTCAATATTTACTTGCGGTTGGCAATTAAGAAAAGAAAAAGGAGCGTTACTAAGACGTAACTAAGCGTCAATTGTTAACAATAGTCTTCGGTAGGTGGCGTGGTGGTGGCAGCTAAAAATATAAGATATCTCTTAAACAATGCATTACATGGAAAAATGCAGCAAACAAAGGTTGTAGAAAATAAAATTTCATACAAACCTTATTCCGGTACATTTTTACATTTATCAAATATTAAAGCAAATATTTCAAAATAACGGATAAGTGACAAGAGTAAACACCCACTTTCGGTAGACCAATTTTTACCAAATACGAGTCAGTTCTTCTGACTTTTATATGAATGTTGAATATAAAATTTTGCGTTGACCTGATTAATAGATTTTGAGTTAGAGCGCTCAAAAAGAAATCTGTTACATACAGACAGACATACACACAGACATCATAGAGAAAATAGTCGAAACGTGTTCAGGGGACCTCAAAACACGTATCACCGTTGAAATCTCGAATTCGATTTTTTCATGAAAACAATACTTTCTCTATACTTCGTTTATGGAGAAAGTAAAAAAATAAACATAAACAGCCTTTCAGTTACAGAACTGTCAATGTCTCGAGAGATTTTTGCAAAGAAAGTTCTGGGGTAGCTTGGTGTGAAAGCCAATAAGTTATTATACAGGAGTTTCTGAGTTATGTAGCTTATGAAATGTTGTTCGCTGCGCTTTTCACTGCAACTGGGTGAATGCCAATTGAAATTCCTATGTATAATGTATACCTTAAAGAAACTGCAGCATATAATGTAAGTAGTACACGCTTTATGAAAACAATCATTTCTTTGGATGAATTTTTAACAACTGAAGCACAAAATATAATAGGTACATTATTCCTCTCCGCCAAGGTGGCAGGCCTGTTTCTGTTATTCGATCCGTTAGCCTTTACGGCCTTTGTTCTGATATAAATTAGAAATGATTAATGAAATGGGGAAAATTCCTGTGGAATGGATACTGTAATGCAATTGCAGATGGGAATAGAAATACTACACGGAGAATGAAAATAAATGAGAGAAAGGAAGAGAAAGGTAGAGTGAAAGGGATATGAAAAGGACGAAGAAGAGGAGGAAGAAGGGAGAGAGGAAGAGAGCGAGTAGGGGAGAGGGAGAGAATGGAGAGACGAACACGGGGAGGGAGAAAGAAAGAGAGAAATGGTGAGATATTAAAAAAGGGAAAGGAAGAGAGGGAGAATGAGAGGAAGAGAAAGAGGATAAGAGAGAAGGGAAAAGAGAAAGAGAATGGGAGAGACGAAAAGAAAGAAAAGAAGAGGGAGAGAAAGAATGAGAGAGATTTAAAGAGAGAAATGGAGTCTGAGGAGGAGAGAAAGGAGGAGAGAAAAGAGAGAACGAGAAGGGCGGAGAGAGAGATGAAAACAGAGAAAGGAAGAGAGAAAAAGGGAGGGAGATAAAGAGGGTGAGATAGACGAGAGATGAAAAGAGAGAGGAATAGAGGTAGATAATGAGAGAGGAGGAGATATGAGGGAGTTAAAGAGAGAATGAGAGGAAGAGAGAGATTAAAATAGGGAAATTACTAGAGGAAGGGAAGGAGAAAGAGTGAATGAGGAAGGGAGGGATGCAAAGGTAGAAAGGAAGAAAGGAAAGAGATGAAGAGAGGAGAGAGAAGGAGAACGGAGTGGAGAGATGAACAGAGAAAGGAAGAGGAAGAGAAAGATAGAAATGAAGTGGTGAAGAGAGAGAAAGAGGAAGTGAGGGAAAACATTAGAGAGAGTAAGAGAGGAAGATAAAGAGAAAGAATGAGAGCGGTAGATAAAAGAAGAACGGAAGAAAGAGGGATATAGAATGAGAGGGGAAGAGAAATGAAAAGAAAAGATGATATAGAAAGGAAGAGAGAGAGAGAGAAGAGATATAATGAGAGAAGGGGGAATGAGAAAGGAAGATAAATGACAAGAGAGAAAGAAGAAGATATAGACAGAATGATAGAGGATGAGAGAAGAATAAAGTGAGAAAGGAAGAGAGAGAGAGAGAGAGTAACGAGAGAAGAGAAACTAAAAGAGATAAAGAATTGGAGAGAGGAAGAAAAAGAGATGAAAAGAGGGGAATTGAGAGAGAATGAGTGAGAAAGAGAGAAGTGTAAATAGAGAAAGGAAGGGAGAGGGTGAGATACACGATAAGAAAAAGAAGAATTGGGAGAAAAAGAGTAGATGAGAGATGTAAAGAGGGAAAGGAAAAGTGGAAGAGAATGAGAGAAGAAAGATGAAAAAAGAGAAAACTGGGACATAAAGAGAGAATGAGAAGAAATTAATAAAAAGAAATAACGAAAGTGAGGGGAAAATGAGGATGGAGAGATGGAGAGAGAGAATAAGTGAGTGAGAGAGAAAGAGAGAGAATTGGAAAGAGGAAGGGAAGGATAAAGCTAGAGGAAGAGAGGAGGATAAAGAGAGAGATCGAGAAAGGAGTGAGATGTAAAGGGAGATAGGAAAAGAGAAACAGAGGGAGAGTGAGAAAAAGAGATTTAGAGAAGAGAGATGGAAAAAGACAATTAAAAACAGAGGAAGAGAAGGAAATAAGTGAGAAAGGAAGAGAGAGAGATGGATAGAGAATGAGTGAGAAAGAGAGAGAGAGATGATAAAAGTGAGAGTAAGAAAGAGAGAGAGAGGATAATAGGTGAGAGATGAAGAGAGAGAAGACGGAGATGATGAAGAGAGAGAGAGAGAAAGGAAGAGAGCTATAGAAGGAGAAGAGAGACATGGAGAAAACGAATGGAAGAAAGATAAAAGAAAGAGATAGAGAAGGATGAGACAAAGATGAAGAGAGAGAGAGAAAGGAAGAAAGAGATAGAGATGTGAAGAGAAGAGAGATATAAAGAGAGAAAGGATGAGATGGAAGGAGAGGAGAGAGATGAAGACAGAGAAAGGAAGAGAGTGATAATGAGAGGGGAATAGAACAATAAAAAGAGAAGAGAGATGTAGATAGGATAAGAGAGACGAAAAGAAGGGAATAGAGAGATGGAAAGAGAGAAAGGAAGAGAGAGAAGAAGAGAAGAGAGAGAGAAGAGGAGGAGAGGAGAAGAGAGAGAGATGAAGAGAGAGGATGAAAGATATAAGAAAGAGATGTAGATGAGAAGAGAGAAAGGAAGAGATAGAGGAGAGGAGAGATATGAAGAGAGAGATAAGAAGAGAGTGAGAAGAGAAGAAAGAAGAGGAGGAGAGAGAGAAGAGAAGGAGAGAGGAGAAGAGAGAGATGAAGAGAGAGAAAGGAAGATATAGAGGAGAGAAGGGATATGAAGAGAGAGAAAGGAAGAGAGAAAAGAAGAGAGTGAGAAGAGGAGAAAGAAGAGGAGAAAGAAGAGGAGGAGAGAGAGAGAAGAGAAGGAGAGAGGAGAAGAGAGAGATGAAGAGAGAGAAAGGAAGAGATAGAGGAGAGACGGGATATGAAGAGAGAAAAAGAAAGAGAGAAAAGAAGAGAGAGAGAAGAGGAGAGAGAGAAAATGTGACAGAGAAGAAGAGAGAGATGAAGAGACAGATGTAAAGAGTGAAGAGGAGAGAGATGAAGAGAGAGAAAGGATGAAAGAAATAAGAAAGAGATATACATGAGAAGAGAGAAAGGAAGAGATAGAGGAGAGAAGAGATATGAAGAGAGATAAAGGAAGAGAAAGAGGAGAGAAGAGATATGAAGAGAGAGAAAGGAAGAGAGTGATAATGAGAGAAAATGGAATGATAAAAAGAGAAGAGAAATGATGAGAAATGAATCGTGAGATGAAAAGATAGAAAGGAAGAGAGAAGAGAAATGAAAAGAGAGAAAGGAAGAGAGAGATAGAGAGGAGAAGAGAGAGAGAGATGAAAAGAGAGAGAGGCAGAGAGAGGTAGATAGAGAGAGAGAGAGAGTGGGAGGAGAGTTTGAAAAGTTGGTCTTAGGGTTCTGGTCTGCTGAGGGGGAGAAGGGAGATAGGGGAGGAAGGGAGAGAGGGGAGGAAGGGAGAGAGGGGAGGAAGGGAGAGAGGGGAGGAAGGGAGAGAGGGGAGGAAGGGAGAGAGAGATAGACAGGAGGAGTGTCTCTAGTGGGAGGTTCTACCGTGGATAGGTAAAGAGATAGACGTTCTGAGACCGGTATTTTTGGAGGAGGAGATAGAGGAGGCAGAGAGGGAGATAGAGAGGAAGAGAGTAGCAGTGAGGGAAGGTTTTAAGTGGGTGGGGTTTAGCCGGGATCCCTCGCATTGCGTAATGCCAGGGGGAAGGGAGGGAGAAAAGGGAGATGGAGGGAGAGAGACAGAGGGGGAGGGAGAGAGAGGGAGGTGGAGAGAGAGGGAGGGAAACCCAGCAGAGTTCTGAACAGTAGGGGAAGTTTCGGAAAGTTTCCGGGAACCCGTAAAAATCAATGCTTGCTTGGACCAGCGCTGCTAGTTCCCTCTTTGCCTCTCTCCCTCTCTCTCCCTCCCTCTCCCTCCCACTCCTTCCCTCTCCCTCCTCAACTCCTCTAATTTCATCTAAAATATCCAAAAATCCTCCCTGCGCTCAAAAATACGAGCCAGGATAAAACCATCGAACGGTAGAAATTTCATACTCGCCAATTTTGGCGGTTTTCACTTCTTTCTCTATTTTTCGTCGACGTATTTTTCTCGCATTCCGCGCTATACAAGGTTCGTTCTCGCGATATTCTCTTCATAGAAAATCGAGAGTTATTTAAAACATACCTCACTTGAGTTCAGTAGAATTTTCGTTATACGTTCTTTTCCTTTTTCATTTCCTTCCGCCTACTAAATCTGTCATGCGCGCATAAAGAAATTAATGGCGTTTTTGTAATCGCAGCAGACCTTATTTACATCGCTAACCAATAAGATTGTCCGCTTCGACAACAATTAGGTTAGGCTATCCATAAATTTTTCCAAGTTCGGGGCGTATTACTGCGAATCAAGTTTAGACGAAAATATTTCACCCATAGGCGCTTCCCTGCAAAAATCATCCTTACGAAATTAGCGTTTTGCAAATCAAGTTTCCGCCATCTTTACGCCCGACGTGACGCTTACGACCGCTCGCCATAAAAACGCGACTTACTCGATAACGCATCGAGATGCACGTTCCGAATTCGGCAAGAATGCTCCATTCCCATATTTAAAGGTGATGACGAAATAAACCTCGAAAAAAATTCCTGGGTTCGACTCCCAAGGGGGACATTTCCGTTTAACACGGAACAACAAGTAAAAATCGACTTCTCGACGAGCAGACTTTTATCATTTATGAGATTAAAATTATAAATAATTAACCTACGATCTTCGGATCTGAACCGTTTTGAAGAGGAAGTTATAATCTTTCTTATTATGTTCATCTTTTTCCGCCCACAGTTCGAAATCCTTCATGACAAACGCTTAACCCACATATTTTGGGGGATTTTAACGGGATGCTGCCTTGCCTACCAATCACATTGTTAGCCCTCGAATTGTTGTTTCAATCCTATTGTTGGTTTAAGTGTGTATTAAATGCTTTCAATGCGAGAGAGAGAGAGGGAAGGAGAGGGAGCTGATTTTCATGGCAACCAAAAGTAAACAACATTCGTAAATTGTTATATTGGATACGCATTCATTCTCTTTCGTGGAGGATTATACGACAGACAGGTGACAGCTCTGCGTAACAGATACGCGTGGGAGTCATCCACGCAATATTTCCGCCGTGCGCTATTCCAGAGCAGAGTGATAACAATGTGAACTCGAATCACCGTCGACTTTAAATCGAATATTGGCAGTAATTTTTGAAAGACTTTATCGCGAATCAACGTTAATAGAAACGACGTTAAACCGAGGACCGAACTGTATTTTAGATCAATTTTACTTTCTCCATACATGCGTAGTATAGGGAAAATAAATTATATTCATGTAAAAATCGACTTCGAGATATCAACGGAAATACATGTTTTGTGGCCCCCTGAACACGTTTTGACCATTTTCTCGGTGATGTCTGTGCGTGATAGTTTTTTTGTGGGTGCTCTAACTCAAAAAATATTTATCAGGTCAACTCAAAATTTTATATTCAACATTCATATAAAAGTCAGAAGAACTGACTAGTATTTGGTAAAAATCGGTAGACCGGAAGTGGGTGTTTACTCTTGTCACTTATCCGTTATTTTGAAAAATTTGCTTTAATATCTGATAAATGTAAAAATGTACGTCTATAAAAGTTATAGGAAATTTAATTGTCTACAATCTTTGTTTGTAACATTTTCCCATATAAAGCATTGTTTAAGAGATATTTTATATTTTTTTCACCACCATGCCACCTACCGACGACTATTGTTGACAATTGACGCTTAAACCTATTCGGAAGATTTAGAAATATTACAGATATGGAGCAAGTCATGTGGTGGGCACATCAGATTTTTTATTTTGTTCTCCTCTGGCCAGCTAACGGGTGTATTGCAAAATATCGTAATCTCTAATGTTTGTTTACACAAATGTAGCTGTTTCTAGGATAAACTATTTTTTTGTTTTATTTTTGTAGTGTTTGGTGATTCGAGAACGTTTAAATTCATGTCCCGCCGTGTTTCGAAGGTCGCCTATTCTAGTCCGTTATAAAAGGCTGCTATAAATGCTACAAAATTGTGATTTGGCGTAATGTTAAACTAGACCGAGCTTGCGAGGATAGTTTGTGTTGCGAGGATTGAAATTCTATGGTTCGATGCGCTAGTCGTTGGCAACAAAAATTTTTCACTTCTAAAAACCTAATATTTTCAAGTTAAAACGGTATTTGTTGACCTATTCGACCCATAAAGGAAAGTCTACGACAAGAATAAGAAACTATGTTATTTTTCCTTTAAAAAATTCCGAGTCCAAAGATCGATAGTCAATTATTTCTAATTTTAATTTACAAAATAAAAGAAGTCTGCACGTCGAAAAATGTGTTTTTTTTAACGTGTTATCTCATGGGAAATGCAAATCATCTCCTGGAGTCGAACCCGGATCTTTTTCCGAAACTTTTTTTCGTCATTACATATTAATATCCAACTCAAGCAAGCCTGCCAAATTTAAATGTTCTACATAATCGGGAAGTTTGTCAAAACGCGTCCGAAATTGCCAATACGGACCACGTTCTACCATTAATACAGGCGTAGGATACACACCTATGCAATTGTAAAAAAAACTGCTTTTCGCTAAATAAAAATGGATTCGCTTATATCACTGCGTGTGTCATGATCACAAAAACCTCTCTTACAATATCTCCGCAAAACAAACTTCCTGAGAATAACTTGGAGATTACTTTCTCCCGAAACTTTGAAAAGTTTTCTTTTGACTTTGCGAATGACTTCGTTAACCAATTTTCGGTAACTTCGGGAGTAACTTCGCAGGTAGGTAACTTCCGAACTGCCTTAAAAAACCCGGCGAGTAACTTCGACGTTACCTTCGTCGACCGCCTATTGTCGTAACCAGGACGATGATTTCGTTGGCAACGAGATTTTGCGCTTCGTGAACAGCTGTGAGAAAAAGGTCATATTTTCCACTTTCTCTGTTTCTATCCTCTGAGATTGTTCAAAAGTTCACTTTGTGGGTGACTTTTCGAGTTTTCCGGTAAATTCCTGACTTCTTCAAGGTCATATCTTCGACAGCAACAAGGAATTAATGCAAATTATCCCAAAAGCACCTCCAGAAGTTACGCAGCATTCAATTTCCATGGCAACTTAGTGACATATAAGTACATATACTATATTAGTGTAATTATCAGGCAAAGATTAAGGGTATACTTGAACTAAGTTCGAAGTAGATTAAGGTTAGATAAAAGAAATGAGAACAACTTTTACGTGGGTTAGAAATCAAACAATAAATGGGAAATTTACAGAAAACAAAACGTTTTTGTCATATAATAACAGTTGTGTGGCAAAGACATATTACTGAAGAATTATTTGATAACTAGCCTGTCAAATAGGACGGGTACGAGTGAATTAGTACAAAGATTAAAATTGAAATAAAAAACTACAAAACTCACTATCAGTAACCGAGTAAATGCATTAATTTTTACTTTCACCATACATACGTAGTATCGGGGAAAGTATCGTTTTCACGAAAATATCGAATTCGAGATTTCAACGGAAATACACGTTTTGAGGTCCCCTGAACACGTATTGAGCATTTTCTCGATGATCTCTGTTTGATAGCTTTATTGTGGGTGCTCTAACTCAAAAACTATTAATCAGGTCATAAAAGTTATAATTTCTGATTAGTTTTTGGTAAAAATCGGTAGACCGGAAGTGGGTGTTTACTCTTGTCGCTTATCCGTCATTTTGAAATATTTGCTTTAATATTTGATAAATGTAAAAATGTATCAGAATAAAAGTAGTAGGAAATTTAAATTTCTACGATCTTTGTTTGACACTTTTTCCCATATAATGCATTGTTTAAGAGATATCTTATATCTTTAGCTGCCACCGCCACGCCACCTACCGAAGACTATCGTTAACAATTTAATTTATTTATTTTAGTCGAAAAACAGCACATTGGCCTTTACATTGGATACACCCAAAACAATATTTAAAAAATATATATATAACAAAATACCTATACATATCAAAATATATATAAAAACAGAAATTAACACACATAAGATGGATGTAATAAAAATAAAAATTGCAGAAACAAGACAGCTATTCAGAGACATTCACCACTTGTGGAATCGACGCTTAGTTACCTCTTAGTAACGCTTTCTTTTCTTAATTCTCAACCGGAAGTAAATATTGACAACGATTCCAGAGCTAACAGCATGTATCGGCGAAAACGGTAACCATGGTGACGAACCCGGCGACACGTAGGAAATAATCGCCAAGAATTTTACTAAAATTTGATTAAAAATAGGGATTAAAAATCTTTTTTAAAAAAAAGCTGAATTTTTCCGAAAATAAGTCATTTAAACGTCGAATTTGAACGTTTTGCGGACATTGGGAGTCAATGTGAGTATGAAACTCTGTTCGTTTTCCTTTGAAAAAAAAGTCCCGCTTTGAAGATCAAAAAGTGTAAATTATTCTAATTTTTATGGGAAAAAGAATTAATTGCGCGTCGCTAAAACGATGTTCATCTTATTGGAAATGGGAAATACCTACTGGAGTCGAACCCGGGTCTTTTTTTGAGGATTCTCTTAACACATGACACTCCTGAGGTAAAAATGAGCATCCTATGAAAAATTTCTTGGAACTCTCCGAAAAAACGGCTGAGATATTGAGCGTTACGGACAAAGTGACGAAGAGAATGGGGGTTTTGTAGTGTTTGGTTGTCAGAATCCAGCTGCTTTTTAAAAAAAAGGAATCTATTAAAAGTTTCCTTAGCTACTTACTGCATTTATTAAATAGTAATTAATATTCGCTATATTTTTGCGAGTTTTAAAAATATTGTGTTCCGATGCTCATTTTTTTCAATAACGGTTTCATTGGTGTCTTCTTACGACTAAAATTGTTCACAAAATTTAATTCTTGCATCTTCGCTTGTTTGTACTCTCTATATCCAATGCCTGGCAACCATTTATCGTCTTAATTTATTCGACGCGAATTCATACAGGTTGGTCTAATAGTCTAAATATTTTTCAGCGATGTTATTTCCTTTCTTGAGGAGACATACGTATACATTTCCTCCCTCTCTCCCCCTCCCTCTCTCTTCCTCCCTCTCTCTCCCTCCCTCTATCTACTTCTCCCTCCCTTTTTCTCAAATTTTTTTCCCTCCCAGTTATTTTCTTAGCCGTGACGTCACGAGCGGGGTTCATCACGTGACCTCAGCGAGCGTCAATACTTGATGTGGTGTGAGACGAAGGTTTAAAGGAAGGAAGGGAGAGAGTATCTCTCTCTCACTCCTTCTCTCTCCCTCTCTCAAAGTTTTCCTCAAGCTCCGCCTTCCCAGAGTCTCCTCATTGGTCAGCTCTCCTCAGCCAATGGGAGGAATCCCTCACAGAATCTCTCCTTTTTTCCATCTCGCTCTAAAAATAAAAGTTTGGTTTTTTTCCTTTTTTCCATATTACGCCTCCTGTCGGAAGGAGAAGGAACCAAAAGAGGGAGGAGACTCGGGTGAAATAAAAACGTTTTTCCCCAGACCATTTGTTATTTTTTTCCTCTCCCTGGAGCGCAAAAACGCACACGCCTCTCTCCTCCTGCCTTCTTCTTTTATTTACATCTTCGTGACGTAGCAACGGACGCCATTTTGTTCCTACGCCGACGCGAAAACGTCGGGTGTGTTTTTTTTTGTTAAACCGTTTCGCGAGGAATTTCCCAGAGATTTTTAATTCGCGTAATGTCACGCGCGATTAACCGTAGAACTACCAAGGGGATGCCTCCGAGGCCCACAACTTATATTCTTGGGTGTTTCTCTTTAAAAAACAAAGGAAAATTCTGGATATTTTATTACGTCGTACAGAGACTCATGTAAAATAATTACCGTGAGTTTCTCATTAATGTACGCGTATTTTAATTTTCTGCAAATTATTTAGTCATTTGCTGCATGCCTTGACGTGCGGGTTGCCTAACTCGTAGGGCGCCATACGTGTGAAGAGCACTGCGCGAAGTGTGCCATTCGTTTAACTGTTGCGTCAGATGAATCTGATCGAATCATTTTTTTAATCAATTTTTGTTATTATTTCTGTAAATACAATCTTACCGTAACATTAATCTGATCCTGAAAACATAACGAGGAAGATCGTGAATCAATTGTTCTAATGTAAATATTCGTCTTTATGCACATTTAGTTTCGAATAAATAACTAAAATTGTGTAGCTGTATTCCAATGATGTTTTTAAATGTATAATAATAGGTTCGAAACATTACTAACAAGACTTTTTGTTGTATTTTAGATGGTGGTCCTCCGAGGCCTCCAACTTGGTAGTACGAGGCAGTGAAAATCGCTTGGTAGTTCTAGGGTTAATAAACACGTTTCCAAAGCGAAATGTTTTTTTTTTACGAGTTACACGAAATAAACAAGATGGTCGAAACGGAAGATGTGATGCTGATTTTCCGCATAATTATTCTAAACTAGGGAGATACCCGTTGAAATAAAAAATGAACAAATAAATATAGCTTGACTTACTTTGGACGGCAAGAAAACAAACTTTCGTTCTTTTAGGCGCTCGTTGTTTCAAGTTTCGAACTCCTGTGATGATTCCAAGTACGTAATTTTATTATCCGAATCATTAAATGTTCTACATTCAAACGTACTCCTTCTCGTGAATAACGCAACGAAGGTTGTTTACATTGGTTGCTATGAAAAGAATTTCTCTCTCTCTCTCGTACTAAATGTAAGCGCATTCCAAGCACGCTTTCACCCATAACGATTGAAATAACGATAGGATTTCGAGGTTTAACAATGTAATGGGTTGGCATGGCAACATCCCGTTAAAATGACAAGATTTCTCCAGAATATGTGAGTTAAACATTTAACGTGATCATAGGTTAATTCTTTCTAATTTAGATCTCAAAAAGAACAAAAGTCTGCGTCATAATGTAGATTTTTACGTGTAATCATATGGGAAATGGAAATGCCTACCTTGGAGTCGAACCTAGGACTTTTTTCGAGATTTCTTTTCGTCATCATCTTACAATATGTGAATCAATCATTCCTGCCAAATATAAAAAATAAATCTTGTTCCATTATTGAATTATTTGCATTTATATAGTGTGACAGAGGAAGCAACAAATTAAATTAATGTAAATTCATTGCATTTTAGAATCATATATATGACGCGCGTGTGTGATAGACCATACCAAATCAGAGTCCAACAACAGTCGTTGCTATGGCAACACTCTCGTAATGAGTGATAAAAACTCCAAAAACCGCCAGTATTTGCATGAAATTCGAAGAAATTCGATCGCTACGCAAAATTCTACGATAAAAATTATAATCTCCATTCCTTTCCTCGGAGAATAGTACAAATCCCGTTCCGATATCACAATTCTAAGACATTTTAATGTGCGAGAGAAAATTGTCCTGCACGATGGATATCAGATATCTCTTTTAAATCGAATTGGAAGGATAGTCGTCCTGGAATCGAACAGAGGACTTTCTATCTTCGCAACAAAAACTATCCTCGGGAGAGTTGGGCCCCAGTAGCAAAAGATTTCAACCAAGTGTCACGAAAATCGGTCTATTGGTTAAATATTTAATAGGGGGACAGATAGGCACAACGAATAAACTATAATTAATTCAATTAAATGTTAAGAGTCCGTTTACTGCAAAGGCACATTTTTCTATTGTGTTTTTATGCTGGTTTCCAAAGGAAACATTGAATTATGAAATTGTCTGGTCTGTGTGTGTGTATGTCCCACTAACACCTTTTGCATAAATGGACCGATTTTCATGAAACTTGGAGCTTGGCTCGTCCTGCCGGGGCACATCCCCGGGATATATTTTATTCGGCGAAGATTAAAGTCCCGTGTTTGATTCCGGGAACGCTTTTTCTCTGTTTGTTTCACATAGGAAGTCTCAAATCTATCTTGCAGAGATGCATTCTCTAGTACATTAAAATATCTTAAAATGGCGATATCGGAGCGAGGTTTGTACTGTTCTAAGAAGAAAGGAATCTAGACTGCCATTCTTATAACAGAATTTTTATAATTGATAGTGGTTTCTTGATTTTCTACTAAAACAGCGTTTTTGCGTTTTAAATCGCATTTTATCGGATTGTTGCCATGAAAACGATTATTATCGAACTTCTGCTTGAGCATAGGCGAGTGAACAAATGAGATATTTTCTTTCCCACTCGACTACTTTTCAGCAATTCATATTAAAGTATGAATAGTAACATTTATTAAATTCGTTTATTTAAAAAAAAATACATGCAAAATATGTCTGAAAGTGATTTTGACATTGTTTTTAGTGCTATAAACCTTGATAATGCTGTATTAATATGTTTTCCAATTTTTCTCTGTCATTGATAAAATATGAATTATAAGTGGTGTATTTCTGGTATGAAAATTCCCTGGAATGACTAACACGTACTGAAACACTTCCCGTCAATATAAGTAAACAATTCGGGACGTCAACTTTGGGAAACCAGACGTAATTACTTTTTCCATATACGAAGTATAGAGAAAGTATTGTTTTCATGAAAAAAATCGAATTCGAGATTTCAACGGAAATGCATGTTTTAAGGTCCCCTGAACACGTTTAGATATTTTATCCATGATGCCTGCGTGTGTGTCTGTATGTGATAGATTTTTGTGGGCGCTCTAACTCAAAAACTATTAATCAGGTCAACGCGAAATTTATATTTAACATTTTTATAAAAGTATAAAGATCTGATTAGTTTTTGGTAAAAATCGGTCTACCGGAAGTGGGTGTTTACTCTTGTCGCTAAATTTCGTTATTTTGAAATATATGCTTTAATATTTGATAAATGTAAAAACGTATCGGAATAAAAGTTGTAGGAAATTTAATTTCCTACAACCTTTATTTGATACATTTTTTCATATCATGTTTAAGAGATATCTTATATCTTTAGCTGCCGCCACCACGCCACCTACCGAAGACTATTGTTAATAATTGACGCTTAGTTACGTCTTAGTAACGCTCCTTTTTCTTTTCTTAATTGTCAACCGGAAGTAAATATTGACAACCATCCCAAATCAAACAGCATGTAATTTGCCATATAAATATGGAGAAAGTCATGTGTTGCCCAAATCAGTTTATTTTGACTTATTGTCCTAATTGCATTTTCATCCCAATGATGAGGTTTTTGCGATATATTCCACTTACCTACTGAATCGAGAAACAATAAATAAAAAGTTAAAAAACGGCTTATCAAAACTCGAATCAAAAGGTTTTGGGCAAATTTGATATATTAGGTTGCTTGGCGAACGAAGCCAGTTTCAGAGTTCCAAACATGTAAATTTAGGGGGCGACACCTGTTCGGTGAGTGTTCGTATTGAGAGAGAGGGAAAAAATTATAGGGATTCGAAAATTGATTCAAGAGAGGAATTGTGGAGTGAGGAAGGGGGAGAGAGAGTGAAGGCAGAACAAGGAAGAGAGAGCGGAAAAGGGAGGGGGAGAGAGAGAAAGGGAGATAGTGTGGGAGGATGGGAGTGAGGAAAAGAGGAAGAAGGGTGATAGAGGGGGGTAGAGGGAGAGAGAGGGGGAGGGAGAATGGGACAGAGAAAGAGTGATAGAAAGGGAGGAAGGGAGAGATAGGGAGAGAGAGAGAGAAAGGGAGAGATTGTGGGAAAATGGGAGTGAGGAAAGGACGGAAAAGGGGGAGAGAGGGGATCGGTAGAAAAAGGAAGAGAGAGCGAAAAAGGAAGGGAGAGGGGGAGAGAGAGATGGAGGGAGAAAGAGAGGGGGAGGGAGAAAGAGCGAGAGATAGGGAGAAAGGGAGAAGGAGAAAGGGAGAGAGAGAGAAAGGGAGATATTGTGGGAGGATGGGAGTGAGGAAAAGAGGGAGAAGGGAGAGAGGGGGAGAAGTAAGAGAAAGGGAGAAAGTGAGGGAGAGGGGGAGAGAATGGGATGTAGGAAGATAAACAGAGTGATAGAGATGGAGGAAGAGATAAATACAATAGAGAAGGAGAGGAAGAGGGGGAATGGAAGAGAGAGAAGGGAAGATAGGATTGCAGAGGAAGAGAGGCAGAAAGAGATGGAAAAGGAGAGAAGCGAGAGAGAAATAGCGAGAGGAAGAGGGAGAGGAGGAATAAAGAAAGAGAGAGAGAATGAGAATATGGAAGAGTGAGCGGAAGAGGAAGAGAGAGAGAAAGTCTTGGAGAAGGAGAAGAGAGCGTAGAGGAAGAGAGAAACGGGAGAAAAGAGAAAGGAACGGGAAGAAGAAAGTGGAAGAGTTACATAAGATGTGGAAAGAATAAAAAAAAACAAAGAAGAGAGAAAATAGAGGGGGTCACAAAGAGAGCGCTTTTTGAAGATACTCGTAAAAGGAAACTAACACGGAATGAAAGAGCTAGAAGATGTGTAGAAGAAAGCGAAAGAGTGGAAGAGGAAGAGCAGGAGAGGAAAAAGAGAATAGTATAGAGGAATAGAGGAAGAGACAAAGATATAGGAAGATAGACAGGGAGAAAAGAAAAAAATACTAAGTGTGGGAGGGGGATAGAGGAATGTATAGAGAGAGAGAAAGAGAATGTGGAAGAAAAAGAAAGGGAAGGAGAAAGGAATAAAATGCGAGCAAAAGAATGATAGAGGAAGAGAATGAAAGGAAGATGGTGGATGAGAGAGAACGAGAGAGGAACGGAGAGGAAGAGGAGGAAAGGAAGTGGAAGAGAAAGAGTAAGAGAGTGATAGAGGAATAGAGTGGAAGGGAGTGGAGGAAAGAGGAAGAGGAATAGAATTGAAGAGGAAGAGATATAGGAAAAGAAATAGGAAGAGAAAGAGGAAGAGAAAGAGGAAGAGAAAGAGGAAGAGAAAGAGGAAGAGAAAGAAGAAGGGAAAGAGGAAGAGAAATAGGAAGAGAAAGGGGAAGAGAAAGAGGAAGGGAAGAGGAAGAGAAATAGGAAGAGAAAGAGGAAGAGAAAGGGAAAGCGGAAGAAAAAGAGAAAGAGGAAGAAAAATAGGAAGAGAAATAGGAAGAGGAAGAGGATGGGAAAGGAAGAGAAAGAGGAAGAGAAAGAGGAAGAGAAATAGGAAGAGGAAGAGAAATAGGAAGAGAAAGAAGAAGGGAAAGAGGAAGAGAAAGAGGGAGAGAAAGAGAAAGCGGAAGAAAAAGAGAAATAGGAAGAGAAAGAGGAAGAGAAAGAGGAAGAGAAAGGGGAAGAGAAAGAGGAAGAGAAATAGGAAGAGAAATAGAAAGAGGAAGAGGAAGGGAAAGGAAGAGAAAGAAAAAGCGGAAGAAAAAGAGAAAGAGGAAGAGAAAGAGTAATAGAGAGGAAAAGAAACAGAGAGAAAGAGGGAGCGGAAGGAATAGAGAGAAAGGAATAGAGTAAGAAAGAGAGTAGAAGAGTTGTAGAAAGATGAACAATGAAGAGATAAATCGGAGCAAGACAGAGACAGAGAGACAAAAAGACGACAGAAGAACGACAATCACGAAAATGGCCCTTTGCTCGAAAGCAGAAGACTGACACAGAATGGAATATTCAAAGAAGAAAGCGAGAAACAGAACACAGAGAGAGAGAGAAAGGGAGGGTGTTCCGAAAGCACGCAAGTATAGACTCGAGGGGGGCGCTGTTTAGCCGCGCCGGTGTTTTGATGAATTCGGAAGACGCGTCTCAAATTTACGCCCGTCGTAAAAATAAAAATCCGCGGGGAAAAAACTGCAGTAAATGCATAAATATTTTTTTCCCAAAGGAGGCCAAATTTTCCCTTTTCTTTTATATAAGCTCTCCCTCTCTATACATCTCCCTCTTCCTAAAACGCCTCCCTTATTTTTACGGCCAAAAGAAGAGCAGTAGATGATTCGGAAATGGCTGGGGATTTTTTTTCTTTTATGCGGGAAATATCTACCCCTCTGTATGCAGAACGGACGATATGAGTTCCTCATAAGACATCCCTGAGAGACTTTACATTAATCAGCGCGTGGGCTATATAATCTATATATATATATATATATATATATATATATATATATATATATATATATATATATATATATAATAGCATAATTCTGTATCTATGTATGTCTGACCCTGTTGCTGTGGCAGCGAAAACAAACGAACCCTAGAAACAGCCCATTTTAATAACATTTTAGCGTATTATTTGATGTATTATGTCAATAAGACACACACACACACACGAGTAAAAAATGAAATAAATGCGTGAATTAGGTAGGTGTAAATGGAAACATTAAATATACAGTATTTCCGCTTAGTATCATCACTGGTTATTGTTATCAGCCGCTTATTATTATCAATTTAAAAATAAGATATGAGCGCGTATAACCATTCTTTACTTATTTAGTGAGCGCATGTGGCCAGCGGAGCTTACTAGATTCAGTGCATATGATGGCTAGTGCCTGAGAATTAATATAAAAAATAAACTGATGTGGGCAACATGACTTTCTCCATATTTATATGGCAAATTACATGTTGTTAGCTCTGGGATCGTTGTCAATATTTACTTCCGGTTGACAATTAAGAAAAGCGTTACTAAGACGTAACTAAGCGTCAATTGTTAGCAATAGTCTTCGGTAGGTGGCATTGTGGTGGCAGATAAAAATGTAAGATATCTCTTAAACGATGCATTATATGGAAAAATGTATCAAACAAGGGTTGTAGAAAATCAAATATCCTACAACTTTTATTCCGATACATTTTTACATTTATCAAAAATTAAAGCAAATATTTCAAAATAACGGATAAGTGACAAGAGTAAACACTCACTTCCGGTCGACCGATTTTTACCAAAAACTAATCAGATCTTTTATAGAAATGTCAAATATACAATTTTGCGTTGATCTGATTAATAGATTTTGAGTTAGAGCGCCCACAAAAATCTATCACATACAGACCGACAGAGAGACAGACAGACACACAGACATCATCGCGAAACTTGTCAGAACGTGTTCAGGGAACCTTAATGTATTAGTGTTGAAATCTTGAATTCGATTTTTTTCATGAATACAATACTTTCTCCATACTTCGTATTTGGAGAAAATAACGACAATGAGAAACCATTTCCGTAAAGCAGGTTTTAGTCAGTCAAGTGTCACGGAAAATATTGACGCAAGCAAAACTATGCCTTCAATAGAAAATAGCTTCATTTATGCTTCAGATTCTGAGGCGTGGGTGAAAATTGATGAAGATCTTGCCACAAGAGGTGATCTTACGTTAAGGGATATGTAGTTGATGATATTAAACCCAACAAACCTGTAATTGAAGACGAAAGTTCAGATAATGAAGATACCAAAGTTCGTCAAATTACCCCAAATGATGAAGAAATTAAAAAATCCCTTCAAACATTGAGGAGTGCATCAGAGCTCGAGGAGGGAAGTGGCGATGGCTATAAACTATTTTACAATTTACAACAACGAATTGAAAATTTAATTACAAAGGATTTAAAGCAGCACAAACTGGATAGGTGTTCCAAAAAGTAAATAACATTTACTCTGGACATATGTGTATTGTGTTTTCTCTCTAAATTAATTTTTAATTTCAGATATTTATTAAAATTGGTGACACCTGTGTTAGATGAATGAGATGTGTAATTATGTCGTATTTATTTTTTATTTGCAATTTGCAGGTAAAATAGTGTGAAAGTAAAACAAATGAGATTAAGTAAGACATTTTTATTGTGTTTATTATAATCCCAACCAATTTTTTTTGAAAGCGTCGTTTATTGTTATCAATTTCTATGAACCCAATTTGATCGCATTAAGTGGAACCTACTGTATTTCAATAAACAGAAGGAATTTTAAAGCATTTATAACATGAAACCTCGAAAATAATTGCTGTGTTTCGTTATTTTCACCTCTAAGGCGACTTTTAAACACGCAGATTTCTGACAGACTTCGCAAACGTTTTTCCACCGGTACCTTCAAAAAACGCGACATCTTCCGCCCGGCCGCATGAAGAAACAGTTGCCTTTAAGACCGATTACGTCATACTGTTCGCAGGAAACCCGGAAAAGCTCCGTAGAAGAACTGAGGGACTGGAGCAGGAAAGCCAAAGAGCTCAGCTTAGAATGAAAGTTAATAAGACAAAGGTCGTGTTCAAACTCCCTCACAAATCCCGAGAATATACCGACCAACGAAGCAGAACCAAAAGAAGTCACATTATTACGTTTACTTACGTCAACTCATCACTACCGACGCGTCACTTCTTGGAGAAATCAACCGGAAGACATTCATAGCAGCACGAGAGGGAGTTCTAAACGATTGACCGCGAAGAATAAGTCACGAGGGTAAATTATGAACGATATCTAGGGCGTTTCCTTAAATTTTGTACAGGCTCCTCTTCAAGATCGTTACAGGACGCGTGGAATTTCAAAAATTTTATAATATAACGAGCGACCTACCTCTTCCTGTCACACTCGACTGTGGCGCCACCCTTTAAAGCCCGTTATAAAAGAGCGGAAGAATCTAGAACTATTTATGGCTGGATGTATCGTTATTTTTAACAAACTTTCCGAGTTGGTAGGAGGTTGAAATTCGGTAGGAGTATTATATTCTTAAATTAAAAGCCATTTCCAAAACAAAATTCCCTATAAAGACCCGGGTTTGACTCCAGTGGGTAATTTCTCTTTCCCCATAAGATAACACGTAAAAATCAAATTGATGGAATGATATGATCCGAAGATCCTATGCAGACAGGCATAAGCTGTGAAAGATGGAACAATTTTTGAAACGAGAAAAAAGTCTGCTATGACCGGGAAATGAACCCGGGTCTTCCACTTGCCGGGCGGATATTCTACCTCTGAACTATCGTAGCAGAACATTTTCTCTCGTTTCTGAACACGGATGTTTCCCTTGGTGGGTCATAGCAGACTTTTTTCTCGTTTCAAAAATTGTTCCAACGTAAAAATCAATTTAGCGAGGAGCTAGCTTTCATTCTTTTGCTCATAAAAATCAGGAAAATTGACCCTTTAACCTTAAAATTGGAATTCTTTTAAAGGAAAATGAAACAGGTATCTTTTTCTTATCACAGATCCTCTTCCTTAATCCATAAACGCACGATTTTTTACGTTTAAACGATTTATTTTGGCAAAATTTAGCGATTTCATTAAATATTGCCTTGACAACCACGCCATTTTCGAAATCGAGACCCCATTGTTGTAACAGAGTGAGATTTTCAGTTAGAAATAATAAATAATATATTTCTTTCCCGTCTTATTGACAGGCTTTTATACTAGTCAGGATTATATAAGCTGATTATCAAACACGTGTCTGTCAGTATAATGCCCGATGACTATAGTTAAGAGGCAAAGGGGAGCTGTATCTTTTCCATATATAATTTGCGTGGTGGCGCAGTGACGTCTCAAGACGCTGCGTGCCACGCTCTTGAAAAGCGTATAACTCGATCAAATATGCAGATATAAGCTTGAGATTCGGCAGAAATAATCTATTCAGACGTAACAATGCCGCGAGGAAGAGACAACAATGAAAAGCGACCAAGGGTCGACTCCAAGGTATGATTTGCATTCCCCGTAAGACAATACGTGAAAATCGACATTTTGGCTTTCCTTCTTTTTTAGATCTAAATTAGAAAGAATTAACCTACGGTCTTTTAACGTGAATTATTTCAAAGAAAACATTATAAAGTTTCTTATTCTGTTCGCTTTTCTCCGCTTATAGTTCAAAATCGCCCGTGTGAAACGTTTGATTGGTATATTTCGGGGAAATCTTGCAATTTAAACGGTATGTTGCCTTTCCAAATAATTACATTGTTAAAACGCGAAATCCTTCTGTTGTTTCGTTCCTTATTGGCGAAAGCGTGCTTTGAATGCTTTTAATACGAGAGAGTGAGAGAAGGAAGGAAGGATAGAGATACGTTTCTCATTGACAACGTAAACAACATTCGTTGCGTTTAGGGATACGAAAAAAGTATCGATACTTTAGTCACATCGGTAATTTCCTTTCGATACCAAGTACTTTTGTACTCGATTCTTTTATTTCGATTTTCTAGGGATATCGGTACTTTCGGACAGATACTTTTGTGGTATCGATACTTTCGGACAGATACTTTTGTGGTATCGATACTTTTCATTCGACATAACGTATGAGTGAGGTATCAGTACTTTCGTTTCGATTTCGTATCCTTAGTTACGAAAAAAGTATCGATACTTTACTCATATCGGTAATTTTCTTTCAAGACCAAGTACCTTACTCATATGATATGTCGAATGAAAAGTATCGATACCACAAAAGTATCGGACCGAAAGTACCGATATCACTAGAAAATCGAGTACAAAAGTACTTGGTATCGAAAGGAAATTACCGATATGAGTAAAGTGTCGATACTTTTTTCGTATCCCTAGTCGCATCCATTCCAGAAATTTCGATTCAAAAACTTTCCCATTCAAATACAAACGGGCATTTCCCTAGTTTCAAAATAATTTGACCTGCCCAAAATTTAAAGAGTTAACCACGACGCAAAATCTCCGTCTCAGGCAATCAATTCGTCTAATTTTCTTTTATTATCCATCTCTTATCGAACCGATCGCGAATAATTCCGCGAACGCCACCTTTTGTTGGCGAAGCAAACAAGGAGCGCGATAAACAAAATTCATAGTTCCGAATTCGCCCTGAAGAGGCGCTCGTGTTCCACGTTTTTTTTTCTCTCCGCCCGAGTTTCTCCTCTTAAAATTTGAAGTATTTTTTTTGTCGGGAAAACAATCGAAGGAAAGTGGGAGGGGGGAGAATTGGCCATGGCACATTCGTCTCTGGGAATTCCTTTTATATGTTTTTTTCGCTTTTAATTCGAAAAATTCCACTTTTTCCCCCTTCTCCCCTAATGTTCTGAGAGTGGGCCCCCCTCTCTCGTCTGAATGACTAATTAAAGAGGTATGAAAAATTCAACGGTGCCCGGAAGAACTGCTTCCTTCGGACGATAGAGAGAGAGAGAGAGAGAAAATAAAAAAAGAGAAAAAATATTTTATTTTTTTACTTATATTATGATTACTCTACTTCTTCCACGGGCGAAAATTGAGTCGTGTTTTAAAAAAAGTGGTTTATAATTTTATTTTTTATTTCGGAAAAAAGGGGGAGAGTTGCGGATTGAAAGGGAGGGGAGAGAGAGAGAGAAGAAGAGAGGGGAGAGAACGGGAGGGAGAAAAGAGGAGAGAGAGAGAGGAGAATAGAGGGGAGGAGAGTGAAGAGAAGGAAAAAGGGAGGGAGACAGAGAGAGAGAGAGAGGAAGAGGAGAGAAGGAGAACGGGAAAAAGGGAAGGAGAGTGAAGGGATTGTGAGGGAGGAAGTGAGACAGGAAGCAAAGAGAAAGACAGTGAGAGGAGAGGAGAGAGAGTGAGGGAGGAGATGGCGAGAGAGGAAGCGAGGAGGAGAAATAAAGAAAGAGATAAAGAAGGAGGAAAAGCGAAGAATGTATGAGAAATAGGTGGATAAAAATAGAGGGGAAGAAAGAAGAGAAGCCGAATTAAGAAAGAGACGGGAAGAGAGCGCAAGAGAAAGAAAGGAAGAGAAGAATAGAAAGAGCACGAAGAAAGACGAATAAATAGGGTAGGCGGCAGAGGAAGCAATAACTGAAGAAAGAGATGAAGAGAGAGAGGAAAGAAAACAAAGAGGAACGAAGAAAGTCGAGATGGAGAGAGCGATGAAAGACCTTCCTTTCTTTGTCTCTCTGATTCAGAGACGGGTATAGTAGAAGCATGAAGGATATAGAGAAGTGGAGAGAAAGAAGAGAAAGGAGTAAAGGGGGAAGGAATGATGCCATGGAAACGAAATAGAGGTAAAGGAATTGATAAAGAGAAAGAGAGATAGAGGGAGAGAGAGAGAGGGCAGAGATGGAGAAAGGGGGAAAGGGGGATGGCGGAAGAGAGTGAAGGAGAGAGGGGGATGAAGAGAGGAAGGGAGAGAGAGCGGGAGAGAGAGGGAGAATGGGAGAGGGAGAATGAGAAAGAGGGAGAATGAGAGAGAGAGAATGAGAAAGAGGGAGAATGAGAGAGAGAGGGAGAATGAGAGAGAGAGAAAGAGAGAAAATGAGAATGAGAGGGGGAGAGAGATGGCGGAAGAGAGTGAAGGAGAGAGGGATATAAAGAGAGGAAGGGAGAGTGAGAGAGGGAGAGAGAGGGAGAATGGGAGAGGGAGAACGAGAGGGGGAGAGAGACGGCGGAAGAGAGTGAAGGAGAGAGGGAGGAAGTGAGAGAGAAATAGGGACAGTGAGAGGGAGAGTGAGATGGAGGAATAGAGGGAAGGAGAGAAGGAGAGAAAAAGGGAGAGAGGCAGAGATGAAGGAAGAGAGAGAAGGAGATAGAGAAGAGAGAGAGAGAGAGTGATGGAGGGAGAGTGAGAGAGATGGAGGAAGAGAGGGAAGGAGAATGGGAGAGAAAGAGGGAGGATGAGAGAGAGAGAATGAGAGAAAGGGAGAATGAGAGGGTGAGAGAGATGGCGGAAGAGAGTGAAGGAGAGAGGGAGGAAGTGAGAGAGAAATAGGGACAGTGAGAGGGAGAGTGAGATGGAGGAATAGAGGGAAGGAGAGAAGGGGAGAAAAAGGGAGAGAGAGAGAGGCAGAGATGAAGGAAGAGAGAGAAGGAGATAGAGAAGAGAAGGGAGAGAGAGTGATGGAGGGAGAGTGAGAGAGAGATGGAGGAAGAGAGGGAAGGAGAATGGGAGAGAAAGAGAGGAAGGGAGACAGAGAGAGAGAGGGAGATGGAAAGAAAGGGTGGGAAAGAGGGAAGGAGAGAGGGGAGATATAGTGAGAGATGGTGATAGGAGAAATGTGAGAGTGAGAAAAGGGAGAGAGATGGGGAAAGAAGGGCAAAGAAGGAGGGAAGGATAGGGAAAGAGGGGAAAGGAGGCAGTGGAAGGGAAATAGAAGTAAAGGAAGTGAATAATAATAGAGAGAGAGAGAGGGGGGGGGGAAGAGAATGAACGGGGGTGAGGTTATGAAGAGCGTATTGTTAACCAAAGGGTGGAACCATTCCGTTGCTAAGAGTAGTGGGGAGAGAGAGGGAGAGAGAGAGAGAGAACCTGGGCGTCCACATCCCACAGAACCGAAAAAAACGACCCCTTAATTAGAATCGCTGGTTTTTTCGGTCATCTACTTGTATTCTCAGAGGTCAGAATTAGTGGTGCGGACGCGGACGTGCGGGCGCGCGCGTGCGCGGTCACTCGTCAGCTGAACCCTCAAGGATTGCCCCTGTTGACGCCGAAGCGAAATCCTTGCAATGTCGACTGGTAAGCGCATATCCCGCCATATATATCTAGCATTGGTATGATTCGATTTAAATCGAAAAACGTCGATAATCGTCGATTTATTTTTTAGTTTTCAAAATCGATAAAAATGAATAGTGGTCGTAAAGCGTCTATTTTCCAAAGAGATGGAAAAGTGTACTTCTAAAAATCCCTATTCTGGATTATAATATTAAAGTATTTTCTGTTTACATTTTCGCAATATTATTTGCTGCGTACGATTTCGTTCCTTTTCCGGGCTTGCATTAACAGTGAAACTCAAAGGAGGGTATTTCTCTACACTCAAATGTGTCTTTTTGAAATGCTCGTGCTTCTACTCTGGACAATCGGGTAACAGCAAGGCCCTATGGTAGTTTTGACGGAGGGACATTAAGACGGGCCCCTAGTCATAGTATGATTTGTATGTAATCAAAATTAATGCCCCGAGGTGCACATCCTTGAGGTCTCATTAGTAAGTGCACCAAGTTTAAAGCCTCTAAGTTCCTTGGTTTTTGAGAAATGACGCATGGTGTGATTTTTATGGGACTCCCTCCCCATTGGGGTCAAAAATATCCCTTATATACAACTTTTTCTGGAATTTCGCATTTTTTAGTCTTTGGTAAAATCGATAAATGTCGATAAACATCGAATTTTTAAAACTTTTAAATGTGACGAAAATGCATTGTCAATATTTTCTTCGAAATTATGCTTTATGATGTTTATATTTTGTTTTCCGCACAAAAGTTAATATATTTCACCAAAAAACTTCCAAAACAAAAGAGAAAGTCGATATTTGTCATATCAAACGGCCAAACTACATCAGTTTTGAGAAAGCGTGTTTCTTAGACCTTTTGAGGTTTTTTGAGATTATTTTTTCCGACCTGATGGAAGAATATTCCACGAACCTTTCTATACAGATAAGGTCATGGATATGTCCTGGCGAGAGTTCCCCGAGTCCAGTCAAACGAGGTTCGGAAGAAAGGAACTTCGGCGGTCGTTTGCCGTCTTATAACATTTTAAATGGGCAATCAAAGTATTGTAAAATAAACGCAAATTTTACGTAGAATTCCGAAATAAAGAGTAAATTTAAATCGCCGAATTGAAAACATTCAGCCATATATGCACCTAAGTAGCAATTTTAAGCGCCGATTGAATTGGAGTACATTATGCCCTCAAATAGACGAAAGAATTGCGTATTTCGCTTCGCGCGTTTTATGAAGCATCGAAATTATACTCGTAGCAACGCCAAACTTATTAGATTGCAGCGTTGTTAATTGCAGATTATTATTATTTAGTAAACTGCGTGTGGGCTGTGTGCATTTTTAACGATTTTTAGCAAACAGAAAAAAACTTTTTTATTTATTTCAACACTGGATTGTGATCTATTTCGCAAGGGAGAAGCAACTGAAATTGCACATATGAATTATAAAAACGAGCATGAAATTCAAAATGTCAGTTGCCTAAATTTATAAGGAGAAATGGGCAATTTTGCAGATTTTTTGACCGACTTCGCAAAAGTTTCTGCGAATGCCAATAGTTACAAAAATATAAGAAAAGATTTTCTATTTATTTCGTTTACATCATGCATATGAAAGCACGAAAATGGCGTTCCTTTTCTCGGTCTCGGAAACGTAATAACACGTGTGGTATAACTCAGGAGAAGAATAAGGGAAACATGTCTGATTTATATGTGGTCAATTTATTTCGGGTTTTGAGACGCGGAGGTCAAACGTATAAAGTGAATTCGCAGTGAAAGAATGAAGAAGAGTCCATTTCGGAAAAACGGGCCACGGGTCGGAGATAAATATGAGAGAACAGATGCGAATTTGTAGTGGGGAAGAGAGAGGGAAAAAGGGGCGGTTGAAAGGTTTATGGCAAGGAGAGGGAGAGAGAGAGGGAGGGAGAAATAAAAAGAGATAGAAACAGCGAAAGGAAGGAGTGGTAAGAAGTAAAGTGGAGAGGGGAATAGAGAGGAGAAAGGGAGAAAAGAAGGAAGAGATAAAGAGAAGGAGAATTATAAAGGATAGAGAAAGGAAAATAAAGAAGAAAGATGAAGAGAAAGGGGAAGAGAGAGGAAGAGGAAGAGAAAGAGGAAGAGAGAGGACGAGGAAGAGAAAGAGGAAGAGAAAGAGGAAGAGGAAGAGAAAGAGGAAGAGAAAGAGGAAGAGAGAGAGGAAGAGAGAGAGGAAGAGAGAGAGGAGAAGAGAGAGGATGAAAGGGAGATAAGAGAGAGAGGAAGAGAGAAATGGAAAGATATGGAGATAAAGATAGAGTGAGAAAGATAAAGGATTGGAAGAGGGAGAAGAAAGATGGGAAGAGAGAGAGATGAAAGAGGAAGAGAGAGAAAGCAAGATAGAATGACAGACAGAAAGGGAATGAAAGATAGGAAGAGAGAAATGGAAAGATATGTAGATAAAGATAGAGGAAGAGAGGTGGAGAGAAAGAAAAAGAGAGGAAAATATAAACAACAAGAAAGAGATAGTAAATAAAGTAGGTGTGGGGAAGATGGGAGGGAAGAGAAAGGGCGAAAGGAAGGAAGAAAAGAATAAAGAGAGGGAGAAAGATAAAGGATAGAGGGAGGGCGAGAAAGAAAGAGGAAGGGATAAAAAAGAATAAATATGGTTAAGAGATAGAGGAAGAGAGAGAAAGCAAGATAGAATGATAAGAGAAATATAAATAGAAAAGAAGATGTGAAGATAGAGAGAGAAAGAGATGAAGATAAAGGAAGAAAGAGTATATGAGGGAGGATGAGGAGATGTGATGAAAGGAAAGAAGAGGGGACGATAGAAGGGAGGAGAAAGAAAGAGATGAAGAGAGAAAGTAGTAAGAATAATAAGAACGAGTGAGAGAGAAAGAGAGGGAGAGGGAAATGAAGACTGGGTGAGATAAAGAGAAAGCAGAAGTGGAAGATAGAAATGGAGATACGTGGAGATAAAGAAAGGGAGAGAGAGAGAAGGGGAGAGGAAGAGGGAAGTTGTGAGAGAGGTATGGCAATAGGAAGAGAGAGGAAAGGAAAATAAAGAGGGGAAGTAAAAAGGAGAAATAGAGATGGAGAAAGGACAGGAGAGAAGAGACAGAAAGGCAAACAGTGATTGAGGAAAGTAAAGAGAGAAGAGACGAAGAAGAGGGGTAAAAGAGATAGGGAAAGACAACAATAAATAGAGGAAGAAAGAAGGAAAAAATAGGGAGAGAGAAGGAATGGAGATAAGAGATAGAGGAAGAAAGGCAGTGAGAAAGGAAGGGAAAGAGGAAGAAAGAGATGGAGAAAGAGCGAGAGAATAAGATGGAGGGAGGAAGAGAGAGGTAGGAAGAGGGAGAGAAGGAAGAATAGGGAGGGAGTTAGAGGGAGGGAGGAAGAGAGAGGGAGGGAGAGATAGAGGAAGAGAGAAGAAAGAAGCTATAGATAAGTCTATATTCGGGGAGGGAGTCAGGGAGAGGAAGGAGGAACGAGGAAGAGAGGAAAGACAGGAATAGAGATAGAGGAAGAAAGAAGAAAAACAGAAGAGAGAGAGGGATTAAGGGAGAGGAGAAGAGAGAATGCAAGAGAGGAATAAGCCAGAAGGAGAAGTGAACGATGGACGAGAGATTTGGATAGAGAATATTTTCAAATGCAAGGGAAAAGTACGATTGTGGAGAATATATATATAGAAAGAGCGAAGAGAGAGAGTACGAAACAGAAGGAGAAGGAGAGAAGGAGGCCATATCTAACCCCTTTTCTGACCTCCTCCCTCTCATTTCACTCCGTCTCATTCGCTCCTCTGGCACGAACGAACCATTGGATGCCACTGCGAGATACGGCGTACGCAGGAATTGAGGAAAGACATGAATAATCCCACTGCATATGTTTGTTTAGGGTTGTGACCTTTTCATCTTTGCACGTTTGTCGCCGTGGAGACCACCGTGATGTATATTGCCAAGAGGAAGAGAGAGAGAGAGAGGGAGATAGGGGGAGAGAGAGAGGGGGATACTTGCTGTACTAAGGAGAGAGCATGGGGAAAGTTAGTAGAGGGACAGCTGGAGAGAAAGTAACTGGGATAAATTGTATGCATATCTGGAGGAAGGTGGAGAAAGGAGATAATAGGGAGAGGAAGGGGGAGAGGTGGAGAGAGGGGAAGGGGAAGAGAGGGAAGGATGGGAGGGAGAGAGAAAGGAGCGGGAGAGAGAGAGGAAGAGAAAGAGAGGGAGAGACGCGGAGAGAGGGAGGGAGGAATAGAAGGAAAGAGAGCGGAAGGTATAGAGAGAGAAACAGGGAGAAAGTTTAAGGAAGAGGGAGAGAGATGAAGACGGTGGGGGAGAGGGACAGTGAAGAGAAAGCGATTAGAGAGACAGCTGGTGAGAAAAAAATGAATTAGAAATTTATAATTAGAGGGAGTTGGAGAGAGGATAGAGAGATAGAGAGTAGAGGGAGAGAGTTGAAAAGAAGATAGGGGGAGAGTGATAGAGGGAGGGAAGAGAGAGAAACAAGCAAGTGGGGATATGCACGGGTTTCCAGTGGCACATAAATGCCTTTCGTCAAATTCGCCGTTGTGTAATCATATATTGACATATTTGCTTTGGAATCTGAAAATAATTTTTTCTTATATGGTGGCAGCCCTGCTTTCTAGATACGCTCGAAACATGTTTCAGTTACAGTTACAGAAAAATTCTAACCTTGATATTGTGGTAGCCCTGTTTAGTCGGCCAGGTTGAAATATGCTATTTTGGTTATTTACTTATATGAAGGTTATAGGTACAATATTGGATTAAAATTCTCTATAAATACGTATAAAATATAATTTTACTTTTTATTATGTTGGCCTTGCTCTTTATCTCAATTTTAGACATCTTGATTTCATTATGGTATACAGTAGAAATCTTATATACGAAATTTAGTCGAAATCCATTCAGGCTACTTCTTTCAAATTAATTACTGAAAGAATTTAATTTGTAAGTGTGGCACCCCCGTTTGGTTTATCCGGTCCAAATACGCAATTATGGTTTTGTATATATATATATATATATATATATATATATATATATATATATATATATATATATATATATATATGCGTACATTACAAATTTTGAACTTAACTGGAAATTGATAAACCACAGTCTGACGCCTTGGATTTCAACCGAAGGCATAAATATTTTATGACGTCATGATCCAAGTACAAGATATTAGGTAAGCGCACAGAAGCGATCAAGTTCGCCATTCCGGCGCAAAGCAGCCGTCGTCATTGGCATATTTAATTTTTACTGAAATTGCTCCGTCAAAAAATTATTTAAAGAAAAACATTATTTTCTTTTTTTGTGTAAATCTTGTGATGCTGGAAACGAAAATCTTAACCTAATCACCACTTCAAAATGCGTATTATATTACTATCAAATTCGACCTATTTTCCAATAAAGAATTAAGTTCATATTCTGTAGTTCTGTGTGTCAACGAAAGTATCTGAGGCGTCGATCTATTAGTCGGATACTTAGTTAGCAATATGCTACATGCAAACCTAACGATATTACGCGCATTTTCTTAATTATGGCGGATCTGATTTACTTCATTTGCTGCGAAGATTGTTTACGTTGGCAACAGTTATGTATCCACGAATAAATATTTCTAAGTCCAAAGCGAATTATGACCATTTTGTTTCATTTTATTGATAACGACAACTCTTATGATAAAAATGTATTGAACAAAAAATCTTATATTTAGTTCGTTCCACAACGTTTGTTTTAAAACTTTTTCAACATGACTAATATTCACCTTATATATATATATTTATTCATTCATTCGTGTTCACATATATATATATATCCCCAAATACAATTTGCTCTGTCACATCGCGATGTATTAAGACACGAAAAAATCAAATAGGCAGATATATAAACATGAAAATTAGCAGAAATAATGTACTTAGATATAAAAATGACGTTACAAAAGGGAATTTACGAAAAACGTGAAGGGGATGATTTGCATTCCCAATAAGATAACACGCAAACAACAACTTTATGACGTGCAGGCTTTTATTCTATTTGAGATTATAATTATAAGCAATTGACCTTTGACCTTTGAATCAAAACCATTTTAAAGACAATATTATAAAGTTTTAAAATCTGTTAATCTATTTCCGTCTACAGTTCGAAATCCCTCATGTCAAACGTTTTAATTCGCATATTTTGGAGAAATATTGCCATTTTAACGGTATGTTGCCTTGCCAACCAATTATATTGTTTAAACCTCGAAATCCTTTCGTCATTGCAATCCTTATGGGTGAAAGCGTGATTTGAATGATTTTTAATACAAGAGACAGAGATTGAAGGTGAAGGAAACGATTTTCATAGCGACAATTGTAAACAACATCCTTTGCGTTGTTTACGAGAGAAGGAATGCATTTCAATGTAGAACATTAAACATTCGCGCATTTTAAATTACTTAAAACCGTCGCGGGGAGTTCGAGGCTTTAAACAACGAACGCCTTAAACGAAAGAAAATTTGTTTTCCTAACATCCATTTTTTTAAATACGCGGCGAATCTATTAAACAGATGTTTATTTTCACGCGAAAATTTGACCTATTCTTAGTAATGGTTTGCATTTTCCGCCAGTTTCGTGTTATTTCGTACTATTGACTTGGATAATATACCGCCATGTCGCATCAATATATATATATTCACGAAATTTCATAAAAAAACCTTCCTAGTTGAATTTTAACGGACATCTCATACATACATATATATTATATATATATATATATATATATATATATATATATATATATATATATATATATATATATATAAAGAGAGAGAGAGAGATAGCCAAAGGAAAAGAGGAAAAGAAGAGAGACAATGGGAGATAGAGGGGAAAATAATGAAGTGTGTGGGGGATGAGAGAGTTTGCCAAGTGAAGAGTTGTCAAGAAGAGAGAGTTAGGAAGGGAGAGGGAGAGAATGAGAGAGGGAAGAGACGAAATAGGAAGACTGGAGAGGAAGACTGGAGAGGAAGAGAGAGAGAGAGAGAAAAATGAGTGGAAATAATAAAAGGGAAGGATTTTGAAGAGAGAGATAAGGAAAGAGGGATTCTGGTCACGACTCTCACATCGGCAGAAAATGACAGAGTCCGTGGTGGTTCCCTCGAGTGACGAGTGGCGGCGCTAGTGAGGATGGGGGAGATTTATGAGAGAATGAGGGATTGGGGAGGCAGAGAAAGACAGAGAGAGAAGGAAGGCTTCTGTGTGATACAAATTGGGATTTTTCTCGTGCGCCCCGGCAGTCAAGTTTCTTTTTATCAACCGCAAGAAATGAAATTAGTGCGTTTAAGTGCATTTATGTTAAATGGACAAGATGAACAAGATCGGAGTTTATGATACCTGCTTCTTAGATAATCACTTTAAAGTAAATGAAAGTAAATTCATTACTTCATTCATTACTTCATTAATTACTTCATTCATTACTTCATTCATTACTTCATTCATTACTTCATTCAGTACTTCATTCATTACTTCATTCATTACTTCATTCATTACTTCATTCATTACTTCATTCATTACTTCATTCAGTACTTCATTCATTACTTCATTCATTACTCCATTCATTACTTCATTCATTATTTCATTCATTGCTTCATTCATTGCTTCATTCATTACTCCATCCATTACTTCATCCATTACTTCATTCATTACTCCATCCATTACTTCATCCATTACTTCATTCATTACTTCATTCATTACTTCATTCATTACTTCATTCATTACTTCGTTCATTACTCATCAAATGTTCAGATGTCTATATGACCCAACCATTTAGAGATTATAATGTTTTTTGGAATGCTGGTTAACAAAGAATTGATTTGTGCCTGTATGATTAGACTATACCCAATCTGACTCCAACAATCTCGTAATATCTGACAAAAGCTGCAGAAACGTCAGCATTTGCGCGAAATTCGAAGAAATGCGATTGATAAGCAGCATTCCAGGACATAGATTAGAATATATATTAAATTCCTCAGCAAATGGTTAAATAACGCTCCGGTATTGCATTTCTAAAGTATTTTAATGTGCGAGAGAATATTACACTGCACGATGGATTTCAGATTTCCCATGTAAATCAAATGGGAAGGAAAGACCCTGGAATCGAACCCGGGACTTTCAATCTTCGCAGAATAACCTATCCTCTGGTGTGCTCGCTCTCAGTAGCGAGAGATTTCCAAGTTTCACGAAAATCGATGTATTGGTTCAAAAGTCAATAGGGAAGACGGACAGACCGAGACAGACAGACGGACAGACAGACAGACACAACCACAAAACTATAAGCCTAATTTCATTCTAGAAGGAAGGCTAAAAATCAGATATTACATCACCAAAGACGCCCCTTAAAATTCCCATCACGACGAACTACACTAGAACTCGGTTATGACGTCATGTAAGGGACCGGGAAATTATTGTCGTTATAACCAAGTGTCGTAATATCCGAGGTTGCATCGGAACATAGAATTCAATAGTTTCCAAATTATATAATATGATCTTAAATTTCAATGCTTAGCACAGTACGTAATAAGTCCAAAACAAATATATAAAAGAGTGTAATATTGTTATGTCTTGTTTAAAAGATATAATATTTCTGCTGCGTCGTATGCGTCAACTTGCGTCTCCTTCGATTTACTAATGCCGAATTACCACTTTTGTTGCGTAAAATCTGCATTTACAGTTCAACTTATTTAAAATTTTGACGTTTTCGACTCAACATACAGAGTGTTAATGGTACATGTGGGGAACCGAATACTTCCTTCCTTGAATAATTACGTCACAATGTAAGAGTAACACATAATATTCTAGCAATAATATCAACGTAGACATTTTACTGAGGGTCTCGTTAAGGAACCTGCTCCAATCCGAAATACGCCGACATGGAAACCGGATAGAATGTACACGTATCTTCAGCAAATAGCGAAATTATCCACTACCTACAACGAAACCCCGTTTTAGCATCAAAGCTGGTTTTACGGAACAAAAGCAAGTAGTTCTGGAAAGAGCCAATCCGCCTACTGTCCTTACAGAAAACAACAGGCAACAAACCCATTCAAGACGAGCAAAAAACCAAAACTCTCTCACCAAAGATACCGCAAGAATTAGACAAACTGAAGGTACGCTTTCGTGGAAATCGGTCAGTTCGTGAAGATGAAGTTAGTGGGAGACGCACAGTACGACACGCCGAGGCGATGTCACAAGATAATCGATGAAATTTAATTTAGGCTCACTTTGGATGGAAAACTGGATCAAATGCGGTTCATGTACACATTATCGTGAAATATTTGCGCGAGTATTTGGCATTGTTTTATGCAAAGTAGTTTCAACAAAAGAAGAAAAGTGAACTAAAAAAATGGATTACACAGAAATTTCAAAGGTTTTCTTTGCGAAGAGCGCGTATAAAAAGGCAGCTAAATATTGGGAAAATCCAGAGTTTTTATTTCAGAAATTAGAAAAGTAATTATATGATTCCGCGGATTTATTTGAGGTAAATTTTGTACTCTATTGGGATAGATATTTCAATTTATACTCGTCATGGGCCGACCTCGTTCGTAAACAATATGCATAAAAGGAAATGCATTAACAAAGGGCCTCCTGAAAATAACAGAATATATCTGACAGTAAAAATTTCACCACCTGCCATACACCGACCACGTTTGCTAGCTATATTAATAAATAAAGCTTAATTCTATCACTTCAATTATTCCTGAAAATAACTGAAAAATATCCGACAGTAAATATATTCACCATCTGCCATACGCCGACCACGACTGCAGGAAATATTAATAAATGAAATTTAATTCTATTCCCTCTATTCCTGAACATAACTGAAAAATATCTGACAGAAAATATGTTCATCATCTGCCATACATCGACCACGTATGCTAGCAATATTAATACATAAAGTTTAATCATATTCCCTCAGATACTCCTGAAAATATTTCTGAAAGTATTCATCACCTGCCATACACCGGCCACATTTTATGACAATACTAATAAATAAATTATAATCATATTTCCTGAATTATTCTTGATACGATTATAAGAATTCGTTGCATTTGTTCACAAATGCACGAAATTTCGGCGATATTTTGGAAGTTGAAACAATACCATGGTTACGATACACAATACGAACGCAACGAACATAAATAAATATCCTATTGTTCATTAGCATTGCGTTAATGAGTGTTCCCAAGAGGTTGCCGAATTAAAAGAAAGATTTTTGGGTACATTTTCGGCGAAAGCTGAGTAGGGTTTTAATTATCGACTAAAGACGGAAGGATTTAAATTTATAAATTTCAAATTAATGAAACAATAGTAAAAAACATACAATTCAAATTATGTTACGTTCCGGAGAGCTAAAATAAATTTGGCCGTGCAAAAGTTGTCTAGCGCAATGTCTCACAAATAAATGTTGTTTTTGTATGTGAGATTTTCGTCTGCCTATATCACGCTGAGAGAGATGTAGCTACATTTTTGACGGGAGAACGAGGCGAATGTGAGGGAGAATAGGAGGGAGCGAGGGAGAATAAGAGGGATGAATAATAGGAGGGAGAGAGGGAGAATAGGAGATAGAGAGGGAGAATAGGAGGGAAGGAGAGTAATAGAGAGGTAGAAATTGAGGTACAGAAGCAGAGTAAGAGGGAGGAAGAATAGGAGTTAGAGAGGGAGGGAGAATGGGAAAGAGAAAGGGAGGAGAATGGGAGGGAGGGAGAGAGAAAGGGAGGAAAGCGAAATAGCTTAATTTTAACGCTTAATCTCCACATATCCGTCAATTATGACGGGATATTACGCTAGTAAATAATACATTCCTTCCGCTTACGGGACTATATACTAATAATAAAAATAATAATAATAGTTATCCAAATATAATAAAATCCCAGGTTAGTTCGTGCGTAACTGGTGGTAAAATTACATTAAAAGACGAATAACTTGATCAAATATGTACATACGGCAATGAAATTTGGCGGAAATGATCTGCCCTTAAGTAGAAATGCTCTGACGAAGAAAATTTTACGAAAAACGTCCAGAGTTCGAGTCCATGGCTGGCGATACATTCCCCGTAACTTAACCCGCAGAAATCGATTTTTCGACCTGCAGGCTTTTCTTCTTTTGCAAAATAAAATTAGAAGTAATTGAGCTACGATCTTCGGATAAGAGCCATTTGAAAGGAAAATAAACAAAGATTTTTATTCTTATCGTCGATTTTTGCTTTCGGTTCGAAATCGCTCGAACTTTGCATAAAGGTTCAAAATTCCATGAAAATATTGCGTTTTTTGTGAAAGGTTTCCATGACGACAGAACAGATTGTTGAAGTGGAGATCCTCATTATTGCACGCTTTCTTATAAATGCATAAAATTAGACGAATCGTTATTTAAGAGTGGATGAAAAGTTTTGTTTATTTACTCTTTGTTGATAGCATAAATTTTAATTAGATCGCGATATTTTACTGGAAGTGTTTTTAAGCGAGTCACAGCACACACCATATCACGGAAAATTAATTCCTTGGCGAGGATCGCAGATTCACCCAAAACTTTGCTTTAAAACAGCTGCTACACTAAACATTAAATCTTCAATCAGGTTTTGCCAAAAAATAAACAATACAAAACAATTGAAGAAGTTTCAGTTTTTAGAAATAAAAAAAAAAGTTTTTCATTAGCTTTGTTTTTCAGGAGAAATTTTTCGCAAACTCGAATTTCTACTTTTATATTTCTATTATCATCCCGTCATTTTTTACGGGTCGTCGCTAGTAATAATAATAAAAACAATAATAATAAAGAACGCCTTGAGATCTCTGCGTATTCCATTTACGGAGCAAAATCTTCCTACTTATTTGCGCTAAATTTGCGTAATATATTCGCACTGCCTTAAAAACACACACGTTTTAACGAGATAACAAAATCTATACGCCAAAGCGAAAACAGATTCTCGACGAATTCGAAAATTAATTCAGCCCATACATGGCCTACGACAATAAACACGACGTCCGTGCCGACCAATACGGTTGCCATGGTGATGCGTCCGACGCCTCGACTCCTAAAAAAAATTACGTCGATGTTCATCTTTTTTTGCGATTGAAAATATTTCGCGTTGGATTACGGTTGACCTGGCAATCATCGGATGGATTCCAGACGTGTTTAAAAAAAAAGAAATTAACAAACGATTCTTTCGGTTTCGCACACCCTATTTATAACCCCATTGGCTGCGGTTTACTACATCGCGTGATAAAGGTAAGAGCGCTTCACGATAGTGCACGAACACATGGTCACGCCCAGAAGGTGAATTATAATACTTCTCATGATGGAATTTTCTCGGATTATTTCTGCTACAATCTCTTAATTTCTATTCCATAATCATTATAAATAGCTGATTATTACATACGTAAGATATAGGACATGTAATATAAAACCTAAGGTATTTATAGAAGAGTTACGAACCTGAAATTTGGATGGATACTTCCTCACTTACTTACTTACTTACTTCCATATTCTCTCTCTCTATTGCTACATCTCTTCGTCTCACTATTCTTTTCTCTTCCTCTCCGTTATTCACTCTCATATTTCCCTCTCTTCGTCCCTAACTTCTCACTCTCTCTTCCTACCTCTTTCACTTTTCTCTTTTACTCTCCTTCGCTCTCTGAGTTTCTCTCTCCCTCTCTCTTCCTCGCTTTCTCTTCTCTCCCTGCATCATTACCTCTCCCTTTTCCTCTTTTCCTACCTCCATCTATCTTCCTATCTATTCCTATCTCCTTTCCATTTTTCCTTTCCTCTCCCTATCTCTCCCTCTCCATCTTTCGTTCTCTCTGCCCCTATCTCCCTTCCTCTATCTCCCTCGCTCTCCCTCAATCTCTTTTCTTATATATCAATCCCTCTCATACTTTGTTACCCTCTCTCCATCACTCCCTCTTCCTTCCTCGCACCCTCCCTCTCTTCCTTCCTCTCTCTCTTTCCCGCCCTCTTCTTCTCTCCCGTCCTCTCTTCCTCTCTCTACCTTTCTCTAACTCTTACTTGTTCTCCCTCTTTCTCTCTCTCTCTCTCTACCTTTTTGTCCCTCCCCTAATTTGCTTCCCTCTTCTCATTCATCTCTCTATCTCCTCTGCAACCCTCTCCTCTATTCATCTCTCTCTCTTTCTTTGCCTTTCTTCGTTCCCGTTCCTCTCTGTCTTCCTCAACTCGCCTATCTTTCGTACTCTGTCTTATTCCCATCTCTCTTCCTCCCACTCATTTATCTTATCATCCTTCCTCTCTTCCCGTCCCCGTCATCTTCTTTCTCTATCCTCGTCTCTCGTCTTTCACTCATCTCTCTTTCTTCCTCTATCTCCCTTCTTTCTTCCTCCTCCTCTCCCTCTCTCTCATCTCTCCCACCTATCTCTCTCTCCCTCCTCTTTCCTTATCCCACCCCCACCTCTCCCTCTATTTTCTTTTCTCTCCCCCCTCTCTTCCTCCTCTCCCTCCTATCTCTTTCTACCTCCTCTCTCTCTCTTATCTCTCTCCCTCTTCTCTCTCTCATCTCTTTCCCTTCTTTCTCTCTCCCTCCTCTACTTTCCTCTCTTACTCCCTCTCTCTCCCTCTCTCTTTCCCTCCTCTCTCACTCCATCCTCTCTCACTCCCTCCTATCACTACCTCCTATCACTACCTCTCTCTCTCTCCCTTCTATTTCTCCCTTTTTCTCTCTCCCTCCATCGGAATTTCTCTTTTTTTCTCATTCCTCCCCCCTTCTCCACTTCCCTCCCTTCTCCTCTATCCCTCTCCTTCCCACCCTTCTCTCTCTCTCTCCCTCCTCTCCCCCCTTCCTTCCTCCGTTCCTTTAAAGAGTTCACCTGACAGCAAAGTGTCCATTATTTTCCCATTTCGATCCCAACAGCAGTGCATCGCGTGCAGGATCGGAAGAAATGCAGTCGGCGGATGAAGCAGAGACGAATTCGCCGCCGTAATAAGCGGCCTCTTCGTGCTATTAATAGCTGCTGCACTTTTACCTCTCACCCTCTCTCTCTCTATCTATCTGTCTGTCTATCTATCTATCTATTCAAGTCTTCTTTTGTTTTTGTCCTACTTTCGAGAATGGAAACAGGCCCACAGATTCTTTGTTGTTATTATTAACTTTTTAACCAATCCACCGATTTTCATGACACCTGGTGGAAATCTCTTGCTATTGGAGACGATCTCTCCCGAGGATAGCTTTTGTCGCAAAGATGGAAAGTCCCGGGTTCGATTCCATGGAACTTTGCTTCCCATTTGATTTACATGGGAAATCTGATGTCCATCGTGCAGTGTTAATTTTCTCTCGCACATTCAAATATCATAGAATTGTAATATCGGAGCGGTATTCGAACTATTCTCTGGGGAAAGGAATGAGAAATTCTGATTTTTAACGTTGAAGTTCGCTTATTTATCGTATTTTATGAATTTCGACTAGATACTGGCGTTTTCGAATTTTTTATATCAAATTACGAGAGTGTTGCCATAGCGGCGCCTATTGTTGAACTCGTATTCGGTACAGTCTAGAACAGAGGTTCAGAACGTAGTGCCCAGGGGAAAATTTAATGGGGGATTCCCACTGTTAGCATTATTCAACTTAAAATTATTCATTGCGGCGGCAGTAAAGATAACAACAGCAGAAAAGTATTTCATAAGCTAACGAAATTCGAATTTGCGCAGCGACGGGTAATTTAGTAGCTTCCAGGAACAAAAACAGCGAAGAATATATTAAAATAGGGGAGTGAAAGAGTTAAAAAAAAACGTATTTTTTTAAAAATCAGTTATGGCTGTATTGAAATGAAGAAGCGCACATAATTATTGCCTTGTGTAACTATAGTATCGCGCGATACGTTTAGGAGAAAGCCCACATTTCTGCCATATCAATAACAGCTTATTTATGATGAGAAAATTATTTTTCCGACAAAAAAACATTTTCAATATCCACTCATTTCCAAGTTGGAAAGGATGCGAAATGGCAGAGAATTGCCAATATCGAATAATGGAATTGAAAAATTACGGAAAAAATGACTGATTTTATGACCTTCCAAATTTCGATGTTGCTTAGCAACGGGTAATTCACAAGTTATTAGAAACAAATACCCAGAATAATAAAATTAATGAGAATAATAAATCAATTAAATAAACCGTTACAAAAATCAGCTACAGCTATTTTGAAATAATTATTCAAATGAAAAAACGCACACAATTCTTGCCTTGTGTGATTACAAGGTCCCGCAATGTATTCGGGGGAAAGCTTACGTTCCTGTCAGATCAATAACAGCTTATTTCTGAAAAGCATATATTTTATCAAACAAAGAAAAACATTTTGGAGTATCAACGCATTTCCCAGTTGGTAAGGAAGCGAAATGGCAGAGAATTAATAATATCGAAAAAAGAAATGGTAAAATCACGAAAAAATTCATTGGTTTTATGAGCTATCAAATTTCTAAGTATCGTAGCAACGGGTGATTCAGTAATTTTCAGAAACAAAGACCGAGAAAAATAAAATCGATAAGAATTATATATGAATTTAAAAGAAACATTAAAAAAAACAGTTATAGCTATTTAGAAATGATTATTCAAATGAAGAAAGGCACGCAATTCTCGCCATGTGTAATTATAGGAAGCCAAAATTTGTTTAGGAGACAGCCTACATTTCTGTCAGATCAATAACAGCTTACTTCTGACACGCATGTCATTTTTTCGACCGAAAAAGAAACGCATTTTGGAATATCAACGCATTTCCCAGTTGGAAAGGAAGCGAAATGGCAGGGAATTAATAATATCGAAAAGCGAAATTGAAAAATTACGGGAAAAATTGACTGAATCCTTCTCGAAAGTCCCAATGCGGCGAGAGATTTGGAGAAAAGCGAAGGGGCGCGGAAGGGGACGGGCGAAACCCACCCCTATTAGAATATTCCTCCGGGAGTGTGGCAAGGAGGGGGGGTTGGCACATTCGGAACGGGATGGAAGGATAAGGGGGTGAGAAACGAGGGTTGTGGAGATGGTGGTTGGAGGGGGGTGCAGGTCCTTGCAAGACGCTTCCGAAAAAAAATAACCTAAAAAAACACAACCTTCCCTAGTGGGACAACCCCAGCATAAAAAAAGGCGGGCTAATTTCAAATTCTAGTCACAATTGCAAAGGAGAAGCAGAGAGAGAGAGATAAAAGAAGAAAGAAAGAGGGCTGGGAATCAACCTAATATTTCATCTAATACGTCACTTCCTGGTCCCCAATATCTCCCCCTACTCCGTGGAAAAAAAGGTTCGGGAGAAATTGAATGAAAAGGATGAATCGAAATCGATTTGAGATCGATTCTGAATTGACTGACGGAATTCCAAAGAGAAGTTCAATAAGACATTTGCATCTCTGGAAGATTATATATATATATATATATATATATATATATATATATATATATATATATATATATATATATATATACATATATATATATATATATACATATTTTTCTCTTTTTTTGGGATGAGTTACATATATCCTTCGTCTCTTCCTGCTCCTATTTCATTCAGCTTTACCATTCTCTCTCTCTCTCTTTTCCTTCCCATCTTTCTCCCTCTCTCACTTTACCTGATTCTTCCTCTATCCCTTTCTCTTTTCTTCTTTTCTCTCTCTCTCTCTCTTTCCCACGCATCTTCTCCTCTCCCTTCATCTCACACTCTTCTCTTCCTCTCATTATTTCTTCTCTCCTTTTTCTTCTCACTCTCTATTCTCCACTCTTCCACTATCTGTCCTTCTTCCTCCCTTCTCCCCTCTCTATCTCTCTCTCATTCTGTTTTCCATTTCTCTCTTCCTCTCTCTCTCTCTCATACGTTTGTATTTATGAATGATTTTTTTCTCTGTTTCTCATATTATTGTATTTTTTTCCTTCCACTTAACTAGTTTAGACATTTTCGCGGTTTTTTACACCTCTCTTCTCTTCGTAGGTGTTTTCCGCAGTGGGAATTTTTTCTGTGGTAAAACATAACTGATACGCAGTTTTTTATGACCCACAAAACTAACATTCTTTGGTAATGCTCTGTCATCTACTAACGAATATATTAACTGGTAATTAATATGTATTTTGCTGAAATCTGTTTGTAATTAATTTCTGTTATTTTGTAAATATTGTAATTACTTATATGACGAAAGGGTTAAATGTAACAAGGGACTACATAGTCTCAATTTCGCCCTAATAAAGTCGTTTGTCTGTCTGTCTCCTCACGGGACCTATTTTTCATTTTCCCATTCTCTCTTTCTCTCTCTCCCCATCTCACTCTCTTTATCAATTTCTTCTTTTCGTCTTATCTTCGTTCACTTTCACTTCCTCTAATGCATTCTTTCAGGCGTTTTTCGCTTCAAACATTACCGCTTATATTAGCTTGGGTTTGTCTGTCTGTCCGTCCGCATGTTCGTTCTCCGCTCCTACCGAACGGATTTTCATGAAGTTTGACGTTAAGGACTTACCATCAAGGGCGACAAAAAATAAACAAATGAATCAAGTGAGCCAATCAGGGGTACCACTCTGCCGGTGACAAAAAACGAACTTCCCGTTATATCGCGTAAATTATCCGTCATATCAAAGCAGTTTTTTAAATAAATTCATAGAACTAGTAACGTAGAGTATTTATTTTCCCATACATTTTTATCGTAGTAGTGGCCGGTATCAAGAAAACCGAAAAATAATGCTGTAATTCACTCTGAACTCCAAGCATCGCTTTGAAATTTAAGCATAGCTACGCAATCGGTGTAAACGTAAATAATCTTATTTTTTTACTGAAGTTAATAAGTTATGCTATAATTACAAAATAGTTTTAATCTCTTAGACGTGCATGACAGATTTTGTAAGCGGAAAGAAATGGATTCTCTGCGGCGAAGAAAAAACTTGAACGTAAATATTAGAGCTACAGAACTCAAGCGAGGTAGGTATGTCTTTAAATAATTTTCGATTATTTGATTAGTTGCAATTGATTGGAAAATAGATGGACAATTAAAGATTTAATATTTCCCAGGTATCAAGTCTGGTATATAGTTTTACAGTGTTTAGTCGTTGAAATTGGGGAAACACGTATATTAATGCATCAACTTAGTTGGAGAAGAACTATTTAGTAGGCGGAGAGGCAATCGGCTATTGGTGTTCAGTTGTTTTACAGTGTGCGTTCGCTTAAATTATATATCGTGTAGTTTCAAATACTCCATCTAACGAAAAGCGTCTATTTGTGATATAAGCTGCAACACTTTCCTAACTTGTTTATCCCCTCTCTCTCTCTCTTCCTCCCTTTTTCCTCATCTCTTTCCCGCATCTCCCTTCGCCACTCATTTTCTCTCTCTTCCCACTCTCTTTCACTCCACTTCCCCTCCCTCCCTTCCTCTCTCTCTTTCCATCTCTGTATTTCCCTCTCCTCAATCCTCCCTCTTCCTCTCTCTTCATCACTTTCTTCCTCCCTCTTGTAAATCGTTCTCTCTCTCCCTTGCTCTCCTACTTTATTTCTCTTCCTCTGCCTTATCCATTCTTCCCCTTTCTCCCTTCCCCTCTCTCTTCCTATCCTAATGATTATAATGCGGAATGCAAGCATCGCAAGCTCATTTGGGATAAACTTCATTACCACATATTACCTCCGAAATGTCACTCTTTCTTCCTTCGCATAACATTCTTTTACCCTCTATTACCTCCTAATTCGACCAGTTTCTTAAATCCTTTCTTTCTCTCCTAATATATCAACCTATACGCCATTTACCACTCCTTCTCTCACCCTCTCTCTCCCTATCTCACTCTCCCTCTCTTTGTGACTTTGTACCAAGCACAAGTTCACTCCTACCAATTTCACTACATTTTACGTGATCAGGGCACTCCTTCCGCGAATGTGTGTGTGTGTGCACGTACGTATGTGTGTGTGTCCGATTCCATGGTTACGGCGAGCCTCATGGCTTCCGCACGACCGCATTCGCAGCACCAGACATCGTCTGCACGAATGCCTTTCATTCCTTCCTTTCTCTCCATTCTCTCAATGCCAGAAGAATTTCGAATGTTTTTTTTTGCAACTCTCTCTAAATGTATTGCCGTTCATTTTTTATTTGGTTCACGTGGTCTCCACGGAGGCCGCTAATTGTCGCCCGAGATTTATGCGGTTTTGACGCACGGGGCAAAGGTAAAATAAAAAAATTAATGCCGACCTTGTCTCTGTACGCGATTCGCTGCCATTAAATAAACAAGCAGGGGTGTAAACGGGTTTCCCGTGGTACAGAAGTGCTTTTCGTCAAATTCCCCTAAGTATAATCGTATACTAAGGCATTTGCTTTGAAATCAGGAAAATAGTTATCCTCATAATGTGGTAGCCTTGTTTTTATGATCCGTTATAAGCGTTCGTTTCGTTTAGCCATCATGTACTCGCCCTGAAAACGAAATTTCTTTGAGATCCGTTCAAGTCAATACCTTCCAGATTCATAGTCACAGAAAAATTCTAAACTTGATATTTTGGTAGCCACGTTTAGTCGACCGAGTTTAAATATGGGATTTTTGGTTATTTATTTAAATGAGGATTACATGTACCATATTGGGTTAAAAACCATGCGGTCAGTTCTATAGAAATAAGTGTAAAAGAAATATTATTTTACTTTTTATTCTAGTAGCCCTGTTTCTTAGCTCCATATTAAACATCTTGATATCATTATGGTATGTTGTACAAATATTATATATGAAATTTAATTGAAATCCGTCGAGCCAATTACTTCCAAAGTCTTTATTACTGAAAGAGTTTAATTAGTAATCTTTGAAATTTCATTTGGCAGATTCAGTTTAAATATGCTAATATTGTATACGGTATATATGTTTTCATTAAAGAAATTTTTTTATTCCTTCTATTGCGGTAGCCCTGCTCTCAATATCCATACAAAAAAATCTCGATTATGTTTTTTTTATGTTGCACACCTCCTTCAAAAAAAATTTCTTAAAAGTCGATTCACAGTTAATTCGTTCCAAATTCATAATAACTGAAAAGATTTTTTTTGTAATCGTGGCACCCCTGCTCAGTTGATATGGTCCATATATGTCATTTTGGCCATTAATTTATGTGAGTATTCTATGTACCAAATTTGGTTGGAATCGGTTAAGCCAATTCTTCCCTGACAGGTGAGTACGGACGGACGGACATCATGAAGATGATGGCGCTTCTCTGCAATGACGAAAAGCGCTGAAAAATGAATGACGATTTTTTTTCTCTCTGCCCGAAATATTAGCGGGTCGTTGAGATTAAAAAAAGGCTCTTAAAAGTGACGATGATTGGTCCGAATGCGGCTTTAATGGTGATTTTTCCAGAATAGGTTTATTATCGATCATAACAACGCAAAGCTCTATGGATGAACTTGTATCTTTATGCCATTTGTTGGAATATAATGAACTAACACGGGTATGCAATATTTTCGGCGTGGCGTGCCACATTTGTAATTGTGAGCGCTTCGGAGGGCCGCATTAAAAGTCACGAGAGAGCTTCGGAGGGCCAGAGGAGTGTTTACATCAGAAGTTAACTGGAGATCCTGGGGCCTCATTTGAGTGAAAATCAAGTCTAAATAATTTAATAGCATTAAAACCTGTTCGGAAAAGCTTTTGAAATTATAATCCACTGAAAAATAAACTGACGTGGGCAACACATGACTTTCTCCATATTTATATGGCAAATTACATGCTGTTAGCTCTGGGATCGTTGTCAATATTTACTTCCGGTTGACAATAAAGAAAAGAAAAAGGAGCGTTACTAAGGCGTAACTAAGCGTCAATCGTTAACGATAGTCTTCGGTAGGTGGCGTGGTGGTGGCAGCTGAAAATATAAGATATATCTTAAACAATGCATTATATGGAAAAATGTATCAAACAAAGATTGTGGAAAATAAAATTTTCCACAACTTTTATTCTGATACATTTTTACATTTATCAAATATTAAAGCTAATATCTCAAAATAACGGATAAGTGAAAAGAGTAAACACCCGCTCCCGGTGGACCGATTTTTACCAAAAACTAATGAGATCTTCTAACTTTTATAGAAATATAATGGAATGTTCACTGTTTGTCACCAGTAAAGTGGCACCCCTGATTGGGTAACGTGATTTAATTATTCTGATTTTCTTATTGTCTTTAACTGTTAGTCCTTAATGTCAAATTTAATAAAAATCCATTACGCAGAAGCCCAGAACGAACATACGGACAGATGGACGGAGAAACAGAAGCTTATAGGCGCCTAACACCAATAGTCAGGTATCTACACAAAACTACAAAGTTTTGAGTCTTTTGAGGTCAAAGATCAATAAATTTACCGATGTTTGCGTTTTTATACGTTTGCATATTGCAGTACTTTTGGTTATTTATGTATTGCAGTCAAATTGTGTAAATTATTTTTTTAATGCCTAGAAGAAGAGGTTATTTGATTGCTGAATAACTAAATGAAAGTAATCGAAAATATTGTCGCGCTAAAATGGTTTCAAGTTCATATATATGCTGGCTGTGAAAAAATGTCATTTTTCAGCTCGCCATTTGACGGGAATTCAAACTACTAATATTTTATTTTCGGTAAATGGAGTGAGTATATATATATATTTATTTCATAAGAAATTCGAGGCGTTAAGTTACGTTTTTTCGTTGGCGAAATAAACGTCCTTTATCGAACGTAAAGGCTTATATTTCCCACTATGTCCCTGTTCAACTATTGCGTTTAAACTAACAGATGACGCAGTGTAGTACTGATTGCCACGACTAGCCATTCTGGAATAAATTTCAAAAAATTCCGAAAATGAACAGGAATAAACTATCCTCGGTTTTTATGCAACGGGATATTTTTCAGCCAAGTATCTCTTTGGCGCAATAACATACATAAACACCAAATTTCGTCAGATTTCGCTTAATTGTTAAGCCAGTACACACACGCAATAGTTGGATGCTACAGCCAGAACCACAATGACCCCTTCATCAGGGTCTCCAGCATATTATTTTTAATAAAACAAACGGAATTCCAATTTATTTCACCATTCAAATATTTCCTCTATATACATTGCGCGGTCGAAGTTAAAAAAAACACATGAATCCAAATAAGTTCGTGTTATACTAACAATTGAAGAATATAACACCTCGCAAACGTTAGTTTCGCTGCAGCTGTTCGAATAGGTCCGGATATTTTCAATCTATTCACACGTTTAAGCGCCTAATTGTGATGTTTGTGCACTTCATCACCAAGTACTAGCTCCAATTCAAGACGCGGAAACCAAGACAATCTTCCTTCCCGAAGATTTACATCGGTTGCTAGGTTACGGCATTGGGGGTAAACAAATAAATATAGAAATCTCGCTAATCGCGGTACTCACCTTCAAGATGGCCGACCCATGGAGCTGCATTCCATGTCGAAGGGAATTCGCACGCGAGAGGACCTGGGATCGAGGCGATTGCTTCTAGCCTCTTGAACTGGGCTGCCGGTTTGCCATGGAGACATGGAAAAATTCGGGAGAAAAAGAGAGATATAGGCCCATATTGTTGTATTGCCGCATAATTAATTTTAAAGCGTTTCTATAGTTACAGAAAGAATTTATTTGCCAAAATTTTTATTATGCATTGGTTAATTTATCGTTTTTCATTCGCTGAGGCGTGGTGATGAGAAAGGTATGACGAAACAAATTTTAAAATCCATTGCTTTGGTTTTACAAAAGCGTTCTCTTAAAAATATAGCAAAAATGTGAATAATTTCCGAAGAATGGTACAATAAGGGTTAGCGAGACTCAGCGCAGGAAAGCAAAACTAAACAATGTTAAGCGAAACATAGCTAGGCTGAGCCAAACTAAGCAAAACCTGTGAACGAAGCAGAAAACTAATCGGACCAAAACTAAATAAAGCGAAACGTAGAAAGACTTAGATAAACGAAGCGAAGCTAAGCGCAACAAAGCGAAGCTAAGCGCAACAAAGCGAAGCCCAGCTCAAAAAATGGAATCGAAGCGAAACGTAGCTAGGTTAGGCTTACCAACGCGATACTAAGCGACCCTAAGTGGATATAAGCTAAACTAAGGGAATCTAAACGAAACATTGAGGGGTTAAACTAAACAAAAGCGAAGCGTATCGAGGTTAAGCTTTGCCAAACGACGGATAGCGAAACTAAGCTACACAAAGCAAAGCGCAGCTGATCTACGGAAAGATTAAGGAAATCGAGGGAGTTAAAATGAAAAGTTGAGCGAGCCCAAGCAATTATTGACGAAACCTAGCAAGAACAGGCTGAATGAAACCTCACTAAAAGCTAAGGCAAGCAAAGGTAAGCAAAACCCAGCTATAGAAATGAGCAAACCTAGCGAAACCTAGCTAGAGTAAACTAAACAAAACGAATCATATCCAAAAAAAGCTATCATAACCCAACAAGACTAAACGACTCGTAGCGAGGATAAGCGAAATTAAGCGTAGAAAAAGCGGAGGTTAGCTTAACAAAGCGACGGAAGACGAAACTAAGCGGCACAAAGCGGAAATGTAAGCTAAACCAAGCAGAGGCATGCGAAATTAAGCGACACAAAGGGGAGGTAAACTCAACAAAGCCACCGCAGACAAAAGTAAGCGACACAAAGCGGAAATGTAAGCTTAACAAAGCGGCGGAAATCAAAACTAAGCATGACAAAGCGGAGGTAAGCTTAACAAAAACACAGCAGACGACATTAAGCGTCAAAAAAGCGGAGGCAAGCTTAACAGAGCGACGGCAAACGAAACCCAGCGAAACAAAGTTTGAACAAACCGAAAACCAAGCTATCCAAAGCTATCTGCAGTGAAACCTAGCTATACCAAGGTAAACAAAGCGAAACTTCTCGAAACATAGGTAAGTAAAGCAAACCCTAGAAAGAACGAGCTAAACAAAGCTATGATAAGAGACACAAAGTGGAGCTGAACTAAACCAAGCAAAGGTAAGCGAACCCAGCAAAAAAGCTGAATGAAGGAAAATCTAAGCTATTCAAAGCTATCTTAAGCGATATCTAGCAGGACTGGACTAAACAAGGCGATGTTTACCTAGCCAGAATGAGGAAACAAATAAATCTCAAGGTAAACAAAAGTTAAGTTAAAGGAACCCTAGCTAGGATAAGCGAAACTAAGCGCTTACACAGCTGAGATAAGCTTAACAAAGTGACGGTTAGTAAAACTAAGCAACGGCAAGCTAAAATAAGCGTAACCTATCCTTAGCGAGGTCTAGCAAGACTAAGCTGAACAAAGGAACGTTAACCTAGCCAGACTAAGGTAACAAATAAAGCTCAAGGTAAACAAATCTATCTAGCAAGGACAAGCAGCAACAAATCAATCGCAAGGTAAACAAAGCTAGGTTAAACGAAACCTAGCGAGGACAAGGGAAACTAATCGTCAACAAAACTGAGGCAAGCTCAAAAGATCGAAGGTAAGCGAACCTAAGCGAGGCCAAGCTGAGATGCGAGCTAAACCAAGCGGAGCTAAGCGGGATGAACGCGAACAGCCAAGGTACGGGTTTCGCCCTTAAAACTCGAGGTTCACAGTCGCGTATCCTTCACGCGATGGCCTTGAATTTGGAACAAGACCTCCACCCTCTGTTCGAAAACCCCCCTCTGCCACCTTAACCCCCTCTGCAAGCTCCCCCTACCCGCTACACTTCAAAACTCTCGCCCCAGCCTCCTTCATAAAGAGTTTTTAGTAGCCAAAACTCTGCAGACTTAAGTTTATTCCAGTTATTCCCTGGAGTTTACAACTTGGGAAATTTGGAAGCGAGTTCTTTTTTGAGGAGGTGGGGTAACCCCCCACCCCATCCCCTTTCCCTATCGTCACCTACTTCTTTCATGGTTCCCGCTCCGTGAGTAGGTTAACCAGACTGGGAACAAAGTTTATTATGAAACTCCGACAGTTTTCTTTTGTTTGCGTTGAACTTTAGCGGGCTTTTTTGGTTACCTAGCAACGTACGGGTTGGTTTTTTTATCGGATGGAAAAAACACAAACATACGAGAGCACGCACACAACAAAGGCAAGGCCGAACTGGGCATAACAGGGGTTCAAAATCACTCACACTTTCGCTGATTTTGGTAAGTTCAATGGTTCGCAAAACTCGCTGAATTCATTTATCCCCTTCTCAACTCTCCAAATCTACCTTTTTCTTCTTCTCTTTCTCTCTGTCTTTCTCCAACTTCTCTCTCTCTTCTTCTTCTTCTCATTTATTACCTCACTGTTCTCTCTCTATCTTCCTTTCTCTCTATTCATCTGCCTGTTTTCTTCTCTCTTCTTTTCTCACAATTTTCTCCTCTCTTTATCCATATTCTCTAACTTAAAAGAAATTTATAGACTACTACAGGTACTTGCAAAAATAAACTCCGCGAAGTCAGTCAGAAATCTGAAGGTTTAAAAGTTATCTTAGAGTGGAAAATAACGATACACAGCAATTATTATCAAAGTTGTGCGTCATTAATGCTTCAAAATATGTTGTTATCTATTAAGTTTGACTTGACTCAGCGACAACAATAATTTCGTTTAATCATAAATAGCGCGAAGCGATTGACCCAATTCTTTCGTCTATTTGAAGGCTTAATAAGACGCTAATTCAATCGGTGGCAACAATGAGGGTCGCCTTGGCAACACCCGGAACGAAAAATTTCGAAATGAAACGCGTATTTCTGACAATTTCTTGGGTGTAACATCTAAACATTGCAAGAATAAGATATTTTATAGTTTTAGCCGTCGAATAAAACAAAAATGGAGAAATTCGGTCTATATTTACTTATTCTAATGAATGGTGGAAATAAACCTTGCACCTTGAAAAATCAAAAATCCCGTGTAAACTCATGGGAAAATATAATCGCCTCTCGGAGTCGAACCTTGGTCACTTCCGTAGAAGAAAATAGTTTTCCCGAGGTCTCCTAGTTCGCAAAAACAAAATGACGTTTACGACATTTCTCTATGAAAAACTGGTCGAGAGATAAAAGTGGTGACGGACAGATGTACAGACTTGGAATATTGAAAGACATTACGAGAACGCTGTCAGTTTTTTTAATAATACATTTTTTAAATCGGAAAAATCGTTTGCAATCACCTTGTATGCTGGAGTTTATACACATATTTGGATATACTTTCATAGCCGCCACGAATTTGAAATGAATATAACACGCATATAGTCACGCAAACATCGGCCTGTGGTCTCTATAGAAACGTCGGAATTTCGCGATACCTTCCAAAAGCACGTCATTTTTCCAATGCGTCGCTGAGGTCGGGTTTCCAAGGGATACGCCGCCCTAGCTCTCTCTCTATGGGAACGTTTCGATAAAACCTCAATTCATACCTTTCGACGGATTCTAACGGTTTGGTATAAGAACGCAATCAAAGGACCGGATAGCGCGTTAGATATGGAATGAACTGGAGCTTAAAATGTGTAGTTTCAGTAACTACGGTGACAATTGTCGCTGCTGCCATGGTTTCAAACCAATTCTTCATTCGATATCACTTCCTGCAAAACAGTATTCTCTGTATGTTAAGCGACACATTACATAACTCGGCAGACATCTTCCGAACACCCGTCGGCGTCAATGTTTACGAAAGGCAACGTCGTGTTATCCACGCTGCGAGCATTGGAGACGAGAAACGCAATAATCGTCACTATGACAACGTCTGACGTTTGTAAGTCCATTTCATCCCACACAAATTGGAGAAAACGGCGCTTCGAAACACGGACGAACCAACCTTTTCCGACGCTTTGCTTGTTTCGTATTTTATACCCAAATTAATTTAACGTCAATTTAATAAATATATAAAGCATTTTCACTGCCTGATTTATAAAAATACGTATTAATAGTTTACACACATGGTTTAATACGTGTACGTAATGGATTTATGACGTCATCATAATACCTTTTAATAATTCCCATTTAAATAATTATAACAGTGATATTGTACGCAATATGTATTATCAATTGACATGTAAAAGCATTGGACTCGTTGCCATGGTAATAGCTATCATCTTTCATTGTTTAAAACACGGAAAAATGTCCCTTTTTTCCCGATTAAAAAAAAACAAATTTTTGTGATAATTAGTTATGGATTTGAATTTAGTCTTTAAAAAAAATAAACTTTATTTTTAAACCTATAACACTGTTTTATTTTAGAGTTACTACCTCAGTTCTAACTAATTTTAAAATGCAATTTTATAAAACCCTGAACCGGTTTCAATTATTTTCTCATAGGGGGCAGAGCTGCAACAATGAGGTCGGAAATAAAATAAAATAATATTTTTCCAATTGTTTAAATTTTAAACATTTTTAACGGACGCTGCAATGTATTTATGGAGAGCTTCAAATGTTTATTTGTGCAAATGCATTACGTTGTACATAACTTGAAAATTTCATCTTCCTAGCTCATCCCGTAATGTCTAAACAGTTATCTATTTGTTTAAATTTTGAGAATTTTTTACTGCCAAACAAATTATAATATCAAAATTTGTATAATCCCTATTTTGTTTTTTTACAAATTCTACCTCTAAAACAAATTTCAGCTCCGTAGAACATTCGGAAATGCGAAAACATGGAACATTTGCTTATACAATTGCGAATTATTAGTGGTCAAATCTTTTAACTTTTTCAAAATTTCATTTTTTTATGCATAATTTTCTACAAAAAGATTTCAAAAACTCGAACCTACAGCATATAGTTTTCTAGATAAAAATTATTAAACTTTAATGTTCAAATGGGGTTAAAACAACCCCTAAAATTTACAATTTTAAAATTTTTTATTTTAATAGTTGGTTATGAGAAAAGTTCTATAATCTTGCAAAATTTCAGCTTCCTAAACTTATTAGATTGGTCTACACACTGGATTGCGTTTTCCCATGCTAACTTATGGGAGATATTCCGGGGTCTCTAGGGTCGAACCCAAGACACTGAAAACAAAAGTGACAACAATTCCTAATAGATATTGCGGCCATCTAGCAACACTGAAAATTTCATTTTTCTAGCTTACCGGCAAGTGCCCATAATTAATTTACAAATATTGCGCAATGCTTTTCTTATGGGAGAAAACGGGACTTTCGGAGTTTCTGTTGGCTGCGCGCAAAAACAAAATAAATGAAGAGCAAAGTCCGTTATCGGTCTCGTTACGATATATATAGCATATAGGAGGATACTGATGTTTAGGCACTTCCAGATGAGCTGGAGACTCAAAATATTTTTCTTAGGTAGAATTTTGTGCAAAACCGACTATAAAAAACCAAAATCATGAAAAAGTGCAACAATGCGGACGCAAAAAGTTCGCAATTGTTTAAACAAATTTTCAAGGTTTATGCATTTCTAAATGAGCTACGGAGTTGAAATTTTTTTTATAGGTAGAATTCTTAAAAAAACGAAATAAGGATTATACAAATTTCGATATTTTAATTTGTTTGGTAGTTAAAAATTCTTAAAATTTAAACAAATGGATAACTGTTTAGGTATTACGGGATGAGCTAGGAAGCTGAAATTTTCAAATTATTTACAGAGTAGTAAATTTGCACAAATAACTATTTCAATTTTACCATATATGAATTGCGGCGGCCGTTAAAAATTATTTAAATTTAAACAATTAGAAAAATATTATTTTACTTCTAGAACTGCTACAACTTTAAAATTTGGCAAAAATGTGTAGCATTAGTACCCCATAATGGATAAAGTGTAAAAATTTTAAAATTGCAACGTTTGGGGATTGTTTTAAACAATTATTTTTGCATGTGGGAAAAACGAAAATCGCTGCGGAGGTGAAATCTTTAGAATTAAAAGAATATTTGTAATGATGTAATGTCTGTCTGAAAAATGAATGTTTTTCAAGGTGAGATGAAATGCTTGCAGTATGCAAGCATCTTCTACTAGTATAGTATACAACGTATTATAATGGGAGACATCTTACCCAAATTTCGAGAAGGCCTCCCAATCTAATAACACCACAACTAGAAGCCACGCCCAGACTAAACAATAAATCTTCAGACGACTCCTCAACATATTTAACAACGCCAAGAAAATGAAATACTTCTATTATTTAAACTCCGTAACCAAGAGACACTCAATGGACACAGGATTCAGGTTTTTTCGGAAGGACTCTATATTCAACAAGGGTTAATTCAGAAAGTAGCGAAGTTTGCCCCATAAAACTTTAGTGAACTAGACAGTTAACAAGTTCCAGCATATAAAAATGCCATCAAACCGTCGCCAAGTCAACAGAACCAACAATAACCTGCGATAACCAAGGGAAATCAGATTTTGTCATTGTTAAAATAAATCCGGGAAAAGATAGACGGGATGGCAATGCTAATTAAAGTTATCATTGTTGAAAAACTAAAAAAAATAAAAAGAATTTTTTCGTGATTAAAAAAATAAACCAATTTCACAGCATATCCTCTACGGATTTATAATTCTAGACACAGCGTGACTAAATCACAAGCTCTGAGATAGCTGAATTCTCAGCTCCGTTGTTACTTCTACTCGCCTGTCCCATTGTTATCTCAACTTAAGCCGGTTATTACTTGCAATCCCATCCTTCCCGAATGACTCCTTGATTCTGTTCCATTTATACGCTGAAAATAAGGAACCTCACGCGCGTATTTATGGCTCGAAGATGCCCAAGGAAGATTTTGACAGCAGTTTTGATTGTTAGTTGTCTATTTTTCTCCGGTTTTGGCTCGTTTTAACTAAATAATTCGCCGAGGATTACATGTGAGATATTTTAAGCCTCCATCTCCTTCAGCCACTTATGTAATACTGACGCGAGAGCTGAAATTTTACAAGAGCTACAACAGGTACGAATTTTCAGCGCTTTAGAAAAAAATCACTTATTCGGTTTGTCCGCCCACTTGTCTGTCTGTACGAGCGATATCTCCTGAATACTGTAACATTGAGGAACAAAATTTTCAACATAGTTTGCTCTATATAAGAACTAAGCATGGTACAAATTTAACGCATCTAGAGTTGGATGCTGGGAATTAAACGATGTTTTTTTCCAGTCACTCTTCATTTCTACATTCACATAAGAGAAGCACAATATGGATGGGTACAAAGGGCATTATAAATTTGCATTTTTAAATCATCTGAAATTATGATAGAAACTAGGGGTTATAACAGTCCTATTGCTCAAAGACAAAAACAGAATTCATAAACCGTGTCCAATGAGAGCGAAATATAGTTTTTAAAACGAAAAAGAGAGAAATATCCAATTTATAACAAAGAAAGATATCAATTACCATAGCAACGAGACCACTACTTATAAATGGGAATCATATTATTGCATAGCATTCATGTAATGCTTTTAATGGGAATTTATTTGACTATATATATGTTATATCCTCCTCCTTTGTAAGGAACGTCTATATATAATGATATATATATATATATATATATATATAATTATATATATATATATATATATATATATATATATATATATATATATATATATATACATATATATATTAGAGGTACAGCTTCGATCCTTACGAATTTCCACATTTGTCCACCATTTTCGGAATATTTCAAAGAGAGAAATAACAAAGTGAATCGGCTTTACCGTAACGTAACGTATCCCACAAATTACGCGTAACAATGTCGTTCTTCATTCGAAAAACGACATCCTTGTGCGTCCGATCATAAGGAAGGCCTTCTCGCGGGCACAGAGACCGATCTTCCAAAGCAGACTCGATTTAAAAAAAATGCAAATTTTTTTTAAATATCCCGAGACGTACCCGAAGACTTTTCCCCGTTCAGTAGTTCGTTGCGAAGTTCAAAATTTTCGGAACTCGAGCGATTAATCCACTATATCGCACTCCACGACCTACCTCCACTTAAAATTTTACAGGCCAAGCGGTCCCAGCAATATCATCCACGCGCATGGCAACGCTTTTAATTGTTAGCAACGCTTTTAATTATTAGCAACGCTTTTAATTGTTAGCAACGCTTTTAATTGTCGGCAACGCTTTTAATGGTGGCAACGCTTTTAATTGTTAGCAACGCTTTTAATTGTTAGCAACGCTCCGACGCTATGGAAACCGGAACAAATTCTTCGTCGCCTGGATTCGAAACGCTAGCTACTGTACTGCCGTCCTAAGTTTAATATTTTTTCAACTCCTTGGATATCCATGCTGATATTAAGCCTGCATTCCAGAATGTAAATAGGCTTATAGTTTGTTCGTTGTGCCTGTCTGTCCTTCCTATTAACTTTAAAGTTTCATTCGTTATATTTTTAAAATTATTTTGCGAGAAAATCTGTCAGGATTATAAATAAATTTATAGAGATGGTTTCATTTCGTACTTTGAATATCCAGCAACTATTTCTAAATTAATTTTATTTAATTTACTAGGATTTTTTGCAGTTTTCTTTCGCCACAATTACAATTCATGTGCGACTCCGTACAGGGAGTCTATACAAGTTATATTGTAGGAAATTTATAATATATGTTAATAGGATACTTCTGTGTTTTTATCTGTCTAACTCTGTTGTTGTGGAAACGAAAACAAACAGACCATAGATACCTCATACCTCATTTGCATAAGATTTTAGCGTATCAATTGATACTTAGGATACTTAGGAACGAAAATAAACAAACCATGGCAACCTCTTTTCATAATCGATTGATGCATGTTGCCATTCGGAAAATAAACGAGGGATAGCCGTATTTAAAATCGAACGGAATAATAAGATTAGGGTTCATAAAATTGATATTTTTGTTTATTTGTTGCAGCAACGAAAATAAACAAACTCTAGAAATCTCCTGGTGCAATTTATCGATGTATTTTGTCGTTCGGGAAATGAATGAGCGATAAATTTTAAAATCCGGTTCGTAAAATTGAATAATAAAACAATTTTCGTTCCGGGCTAAAAAATCCAGTCACGAAACGACGCGAATACGAAGTAAGTTTGGCCGAAATATTTCTCGTCGATCGGAATCAAAAGGGTTGGTTAGTCTAAAAGGGTGGACGGACGCCATTTGACTCTCCAGGGGCGTTGCTGCGTTTATGCGCGCCGGGCGCTTAGAGACGGTTCGAACCCGCAGGAAGCCACCCTCCCGTCGCTCGGCAATCTCGCCCGTTGCCGGGAGAATGGAAACACCGCCGTCCGTCGCCAAGCTACGTCCGTATTCGCTCCGCGTGTTTTCAATTAAGTTGATTAATCTGCGTGTTTGAATACTTCGAAATATTCCACAAACGACGACGAAGTATGCGTGCAAAGTACTCGGCAACGAACGTACGTCCACACCGTTCTATTCCACACGATAATGTCGCTGGTTATGTTAACTAAGGAAATGCCCGTTGAAATTTAACGGGGAAGTTTTGTATTAAATAATAATGAACAAAAATATACCTTGTTGTTAACATTGGTTGCTATGGTAATAATTTTCCTCTCCTTCCATTTCTCTCTCTCGTATTAAAAGCATTCAAAGCACGCTTTCACCCATGAGGATTGAAATAACAATAAGATTTCTAGGTTTAACAATGCAATTGGTTGACAAGGCAACATACCGTTAAAACGGCGTTTCCCAAAAAGATGTGAATTAAACGTTTAACATGAGAGTTTTCGAGCTGAAGGCGAAAAAATGTGTAAATAATAAGAAACTTCATGATTTTCTCTTTAAAATGACATGGATCCTAATATCGTAGGTGAAGGTCTTCTAATTTTAATTTCCAAAAGAAGAAAAGCATGCACATCGAAAAGTCAATTTTTACGTATTATCTTATGGGTACCTATTGCAAATCACCCTTTGGAATCGAACCCTTGACGTTTTTGTATATTTTCCTTCGCCACAGCATTTTTACATCTGAACAGATCATTTCTGCCAAATTTCAAGCTTATATCGACCTATTTCGTCGAGTTATTTGAGTTTTAAGAGCGTTGACAGACAAACGGCAAGTTATAATAGATAGGCATTTAAGCGCAGTTTGTCTCTTAGCTACAATGCTGCTACTGTTAGCAACGAGAAACTTTGGGGTAGCGATAAAGCACGAATTATTTTCACGTCACCAGGCGCTATATAATCATAGTTTTGGAAATTTAGCTGGCGTATTATTATTTACGACATCTTGCTCCATAACTGGACGAACTTTAATAAAAATCAAACCGGAATCTTTTCGATAACCAGAAGTTTCGTGATGATCGACAAGAACAAACGGCCCGCCATTTTTGTGCTATAAAGTTCATTTCAACAAAGTTGTTATTCCCTTTTACTACCCTACACAAACACGGGATTTCACTGAAAACATTTCCAGAAAATCGCCATTTTGTGAAAATTCACGAGAATAAACGACCCCCCCATTGTCGCATGACAGGATCCATTTCAACAATGCTTCCATTCCGGGTTATGTCCTACATAGATACGAGATTTCTTCACATTCTGTCCAACAATCGAGCCACTTAGAGACAAGAAAACTAGGCGGACTACAGAACCGCGTGTAAAGTACGTTAAAATAAAGCAGTAAAATTTCTTCACGGACATAACGCTTCCTTCCTCTGAATATTTCGTGAAACGAGAAATTTAACTGACCAAGATACAGGTAACCCTCGATTAACGCGGTACTTTGAATTACACGGTTTCGATTTAACGCGGTCGAAAAAAAACTACCGGTATTGATCAACACGGTTCTAGACTTGGTTTTCCACGTTCTTTTCCTTATTTTTTTTTTTTACATTTATGGTTCCAAAAACATAAACACCATAAGAAATGTAGTTTTTTTTATCAAACATTTAACCGTAATTTGAATTTTGAATAAACGGTTGCATGTACATTAAGTTAAATATGTGTTACAGCGCAAAATTTATAATCAAAGTTTTATCAAGATTTATTCGATGGAGGTACGTACATTTTTATTAAATACCGCGCAAAATTGAAATTGAAATAAAGCTATAAAAATTCCGCAGAATAAAACAAATCGAACATATTATTAGGGAAAGTTGCCTCATCTTGTATCCGGTAGCGAGAAGCGGGGAAAAATGTTTTTTTTCCATAATTTCCATTTTTGGGAACCGAAAGCACTGCTTTGTATAAATTCTTAGTCTCGATTAGCGCGAATTCGGATTGCACGGCGTTTTAGCGGAACCGAACTGTACAGAAGACAATTTCCTGAAACATCAATTCCTTTCGATATCATTTAGCTCGTTATATTGCGGCCACGTCAAGAAGTTCGCGAGTCTGGACAGCTGGGCAGTCGCCACCGGAGGAACCGACCGAAGTTTCCAAGGAAACGGACTCTTAACAATACCACAACCGACAAAAACATGGAAATTCAGTTTTGGATCGCGCGGATCGGCCGTTGGAATCTCTAATGCGCTCTGCTTGCAAAAACGCTTAGAAGAACTAAATTATTCCGAAATTAGAACTGATGTCGCGTGCGCATCAAACTTCCCCTTGTTCCGAACAACTTTAAACGCGTCCACGGCGCAATTTTAAACGTCCCGCCGGTTTTGTCGCCACGGCAACCCATGAAGAGCTGCGTAAACTCTGCAAACATTCGACATAAATCGGCAAAAATTTTAGCGGACACAACTTTGACCGTAAATAATGAAGAGGAGTGGACCCGAACAGAACATCGAATTAAAATTTAAAAAGAGTTCCAAATATGTGCCTTAGCAACGGGATGTTTTTAAAAACAGCAAAGGGGATAATTGAATACGTGGCTCATTGTCGACATTAAATGATTCCTGAGAGGCAATTGTTCAGTATACGTCATCATACATTCATGATTACAAGGATCGGTTAAGCTCGCATAACTTTAATTACCATCCACTAAGTAAAACTTAATGCAACACAAAAATTCAGTAGAAAAGCCATAGTAAACCGCCGTTTTGTCGCTATGGAAGCAAAATTGATAGTCCCGGGATCGATTCCGGGACCACTATCCTTCAGATTTGAATTCCATGGGAAATCTCTTGATATCCATTCTCTTGCACATTGAAATATCCTAGAAATGTAATATCGGAGCGGGATTAGTACTGTTCTCTGAGTAAAGGAATGCAAATTCTAATTTTAATCGTAGAATGTTGCTTATCAATCGCATTTCTTCGAATTTACCGAAAATACACGGGCGTTTTCTCAGTTTTTATCGCGCATTGCGAGAGCGTTGCCATGACAACAACTATTGTTGGACTCGGATTTGGTATAGTCAGGCAATACAGACATTTAATCAATCCTGTAATAATCGTCCACTAACGTAAATATTATAATCTGTGAATGTTTCAAGCACGCAAACATCTGATTCTAAGAAGAAATGAATTTACATTAATTTAAGTTAAAATAATAATTGCGTGGAAAGTAGTAAACACATGTTCCGTACGGATCATCTCGTTTCTTCGCGTTTTTATACGCATCACTTTGCGTTTCCTCTCATTTAAAACATCAACAAAATATCGAGAATATTCGTTTCTGCGGCAAAAGTATTTTTTTTTTAAACTTGAGTGCTTTCCGCAAAACGCATTCTGAAGAAGTCCCTTTCAAGTGAGCCAGCCAAAGAGTGTTCCAGTATCCCTTTTTGACGCCACGTTCCGATAATTTCGACCTGAAAAGTTCCCTCCTCGGTTAACTTCCCGGGGAGGTCCTTCGACAGGTCCCAGCTAAGAAACCAAGAGTTCGGAAAAGTTCATTCTTAAGGGGAAAGGGGAGATAAAATTGACCTGATAAAACTGCCCAGCAACAATGCCCTCGGTAGTCAAGGGGACGAGGTTAAAGGTCGAACCATGGCAACATCCTAAATGGACACCTTCCCGGATTCAGAGCGGTATAATTGAACACTATAAACGGTGGCACTTTCTAGACAGATTATTATTGTTTCGTTAGTCGGAGGCCATGTTTAAGCAAGTGAAACATTCAGCTTACGACGAACCCTGCCTTATATAGAGGTGAAAGAAGGCACTGGGTAATATTTAACGATCCTAAAATTGATTTACAGTAGTACCCCCGTTTAACGCCGGGGTTGCGTCCCTGAAAACGACAGCGCTAACCGAATCAGCGTTATGCGGGGTCGTTTTTGTTATACTGCTTACGGAGTAGCATTCCAAAAATCATAATTTATTGCCAATTTTCAAACTATTAGTATAGCCACTCTTCTCTCTGTCACTCTTAAAACTGTACTGCAAACAATTAATCTTTAAATGCGGAATGTAATAGACTGTAGCAGCTTTAATTCATCATTTTCTCACGCCGTAGCAGATCCCACGCAACCTTTACCCTTATAATCAGCGCCAAATACCGCAAATAGATACCCAATTTCGTGAGATGTGCACACAAAACCATTCACAAACGATATTTGAGGAAAATGACACGAGTAAACCTCCACTTCCGGTGAACCAATTTTAACCAATAACGACCTCAGCGCTTGTCCCTATGAAGAAAATGTCGAATATGAAATTTGGTGAGGATCCGGAAATTAGTTCCCGCAACAACGCAAGATAAAATTGGCACGAGAACAATGAGCGTTGTAACGAGTAGCGTTATACGGGGCAGCGTTAAACGGGGTATTACTGCATATCAAGACGGCGAGAAATATGCAAAAGGATATACAAAACATCACGTGGTATATTCCAGAAGATGGGGGACAGAAAACCGAAAATTTCGGAAAGCTAAAACAAATTTTTCACAGTCCACAAAAACGAAAAATAACAACTTCAGGGATATATACTCCTATAAAGGTAGGATATCTGAATTAAGTCTATGAAATAGAGAATAGCTTCGTAAAGGGCAGGAACGTGGACGGTGAGGAAATGAATTCAATCATGGGGAAGAATGCTGAAGATGATAATACGGACAAGACGGGAAATAACAAAGGAAACACTGGGAAGCGAATGATCAGTGTATGAAATGGGAAACCGGACTGGATTGCGAGAGACGGAGAAATGGCTTAAAGACGCGCCAGAAGGAAAAAATAGAACGAGGAAGGAAGAGATTTCAGCTGATATCCGTAAGTAAAAGACGGCTATCGAAACAGCACGATGAAGATTTCACGAGAAAATAAACACGGATCTGTCTACGGACGAACCAACCATGATTGCGACGAATGTTCTCGGTTTTAACGCTGGCCAAAGTCATTCTCCGCATGTGACAAGAGCGTAGCAACGAAAACCAACAATCAAAACGGCTTGTGTTTGGAGCTGATGCACCATTATTGCCGACACACCGGCGATAATAACACTCGCTAAAATTCACATTCGGATTCAGATTACAGAACGGGCGCGAAAAAAGCACTACATCTACTTCACCTCCAGAATTATCATCCACAAAATGTTTCTAGTTTTCTTTAGATTCCTCTCGACATACACGCTCTTAGTCGCGGCTTCCGTAAGATGACCCAAACGGAACTTATGATGACGACTTTCCCAAATTTCATAAGTTAGTTTTGTAAAAAATATAAAACAACACATTCAAACGGAAAACTGAATTAATCACGCATATTTGTGCGGCAAAAATGTGTGTGTGTGTGTGTGAATTAGACTATACCGAATCCGAGTCCAACAATAGTCGTTGTTGCTACGGCAACACTCTCGTTAACGGGTGATTAAATCTGAAAAATCACCAGTATTACGCGAAATTCTAAGAAATATGATTAATAAGCAACATCCAAACGATAAAAATTAGAATTTCCATTCTTTTCATCAGAGATTAGTACGAATTCCGCTCGGATATTACAATTCCAAGATATTTTAATGTTTAAAAGAAAATTACCCCGCACGATGGATTTCACAGATTTCCCATGTAAGTCAAATTGGGAGGATAATGTTCCTGGAATCGAACCCGGGACTTTAAATCTTCGCAACAGAAACTAATCCTCGGGGGAGTTGGGCCCCATCAGCCAGAGATTTCCACCAGGTGTCGCGAAAATCGGTCTAGTGATTCAAAAGTTAATGATGGAAACAGGCAGACACAGAGTAGAAACTACAAGCCCGTTTCCATTACGGAAAGCAGACTAAAAACACAGCCGGACGTGTTAAGAACGTATTTTCACAACTGCAGCAACAAAGATAAGAAAAATATACAGGGACGAGCAAAAGAGTTTGGACTACTGTTCTGCCTTGCACATACAGGACTTTAATTCCGAGATGTTGAGAACGCCAAGGAGACGAGATTCATTGTTGCGGCATCCATGTCCGCCGAATAAGTCACTCTTTCGCGTATCTGAACGCTTCTCAAATCAAAAACAAAACATTTGCGCTCCCTGGATTTTTCTCAGGAAACTGTTGCCATGGGAAATAAACGGATAAATACACACCAATCACCACGGTAACCAGAGTCACGCGGCGATAACTTCGGAATAGACATAGGTTCTGCCAGGTAACACATTAGGTCTTTCCCTAAACCTAAATCTCCTTATAGCAGAAATGCTACGATGGAAAATAAAATAGTCCACGATTCTGCGAGTTGTCATGACAATCTTGCATTGTCGAGATAACTGAAATTTCGGCCATGTTTTTCCACTTAATATAGCACGCAATGAAGCCAGTTCGGTACGATTTCCAACCCGTCCTGAATAAACTGAGTTTTTCTCAGCCGTAAAAAAGACCGAATACTGAAATATAATTATAATATAACATGCTTTAGATTACGAATGAGTTTAATGTTATTCTCAAACCGGAATAGACCCAACATCCTATTAATCTATTTGATAACGACGGTTTCAAGAGACCTTGATGTATTTTCCGCCCTTTGAGACGATTAATTATCCTAAATATATATATTTGCCGCGAGATTTACATCGGAAAAATTGCAAAATTTTTATTAAGTTTGTCGTCGGCTTATTCCATCTAGTCAAACACGTCACTCGATTCAATGCAGTGAATTATTCGTGGACAAAATACTCCAGAAATCATTCAAGTGTTTTTTTTTACTTTAAAAAAGGTTGTATATAAGCAGGGTCGGAAACCCCCTGGCAACCGGTTGTCATAGGCGACTCAAAAATTGCTAAGCGGCGATTTTGTTTCTATTTTTGAGGCGCGTTTCGCTTCGTCAATAAGCGGCTGTTAGGTTCGCCCTGACCGTCCTTCCGCCAGCACGTATGATCGTTCTTGGCTTCCGCGTAACCGAATCTTCGTGAAATTTGGCATTAAATATGTTTCTGGATAATTTCTGAGTAAATTACGACTCTTTCTTGTTTTATTGTTACGACGTCGACACGAGATTAGACCTTTGGTTGCGATCGACTGCCTCGGAATATATTCCATAAATTACCTTTAAAAACATTACATATCGATGCTATGTTCCCAATTTGAAAGCAGTTGTTGCTATGGTAGTTTCACTTGTCATTGTTAAAAACCGGAAAATTTCCCCACTTTTCTGGATTTAAAAGCAATTTTTCGCTCTCATTCCACATGGATTTGAATTCCGTTTTCAATAAATGTAAACCTCGGCTTTTCAGCTATAGAACAGTTTTAATTTCAAGCTCATATCTTAATTCAAACTAATTGAAAAGTGCTCATTTATAACGCCCTGCACCTATTCACGCTTCTCATATGGCGGGTAGAATTGAAACAAAGGAATTGGAAATAGACATCTATTATCTCCTCATCAAGTAACTCTACGTAAGCTGAATTTTCAAACATATTTAGCCCTTGTAAAGACCAATCTACTGTGAAAATTAGGCTTCTGTAAGACGTAGGAATGCAGAGATATTATCCTGACAGGCGAACTGAACACATAACCGATGTTTTTAGAAAAAATGGCGTTTAACGGCACAAATGGTTCGCATAACCTATTCAGGGATGCCACTTTGACGGAAACAAAAAACCGAACCGCGCACTTTCTCAATTAGTTTACCAACTCCGGAGGATCAGCAAGGAGGTAATGTTTTTTACGCAGCACGTATGTTCGGATATGTTATGTAAACGCTACTGCAGACCCTTGATCAACGAGAGAGATGCACACATACTGCGTGCATACATGCGAGGCAGGGGCGTTCTTTAAGATTCATGCAATCATGCCAAGGAAATTTAAATATTAATGGCTTAGTATATTGTCTAAGAAATGATATGCCAAGGAAATGTCGATTTTTTTATTCACCGATTTATTTTCTGATAGGCCGTCATTAGTAAAGCAATCGACAATAACCTCAGACGTACATTAATCGAATAATAGTAATATAATCTTTTATGTTCACGTTAATTTCTTTATCAAATGTTGCGTGCGCATGAAAGAAAATTAAATCAATTAGGTGTTTACAGCAGATATCGCTTACTTCGTTTGCCGCGAAGACTGTTTTCGTCGACGGCGATTATAAATCACGGGAAAATATTCTCCGACTCCAAAGTGAATCAGGATTTTCTCGTTCGAATATCTTGAAATCGGACACTCCTATTAAAAAAGTACCGAACGAAACATATGCTATTTTACTAGTTCTACAAATTTTGTTTGAAGACGTTTTAGTTATTAAACTATTGGTTATTAATTAAAATATTTAAACTATTAATAAAAACCTTAATCTGTCGGTTGGTTTGTTGGTTGGAAGGATATATGGGATTTCCCATAAGAGGGATCTTAAATATATACACTTTCACACTTGCAGACTTATTTTCTTTTGCAAAATTAAATTAGAAATGATTGACGCACGATCTTCGGATAAGAACCATTTTAAAGGAAATTAAATGAAGATTCTTATTCTTTTCGTCGGTTTTTGTTTTCGAATCGAATTCGCCCACATTAAGCTAAAATATTCGAATATTTGTCAAAATTTTGCATTTTTATTGAAACGTTCCCATGGCGATCGACAGAATTGTTGTTATCGCGGAAAATCAACATATCTGGTGAGCCCATAATAGCCAATTTTTTTAATAATACGTTAAAGATGTCGTTAACTTAGTTTAAAAATTGCATACTCTTATTGTCTTATACCATTAAATATAAAAAATATGTTAAAGTGAAAATCTGTTCATCTTTCTTATCTAATGATCGTATAAGTGTCATATTTAGCTCACTTCTTCCCAGTGTAGTTGAATATATTAAGTTCCAATTTTTCCGTTGAATTTCAACGGGCAATGACACAAGTATGTAACGAGGTGTATAGAAAAGTTAATTTTTTTGTCGCTAGTAAAGTGGCACTCCCGATTTAGCCACGAGAACCATTTATATAATTTTCTTATTTTCTTTACCCTCACGTCCCAAATACCAAATTCCGTGAACATACGCTCCGTAGTTCAGCAGATGGAAACTTGGCGGACAGACGGACGGACACGACCTCACCATAAAGCGTTCTTTCTCTTACTCTTTGCAGAGAACGACGTCTACAAAAATCGCACCGCATTCACATCCACCCCGGACGACAAGACTTTGGAAATGGACGCTTGGATTTGTACCGGATACGTCGGGACCGACTATGCGATTTGAAAACTTTCTTGCTCGCTACCGAACCTAAATACTACGCCGAACTGTTCTGGAAGAGACATTTTTCGTCGACTATTACAGAGACGAAACAGTTTACGAGCAATAAATTCCACGAAAAAGCGTTGATTATTTTTTTGAAGTTCACGCGAACCGACAGATTCCGCGATAATAATATTCCAAAAAATCTTATATGAATTCGATAATATTTGCCTTTTCAATAAAAACTTGACTAAATAAAGCAAGCTTCAAATACTTTTATTATAAGTAAATGAAATAATCTCGTCGACCTGCTACAACAACAATCCACCTAAGTAAAATGGCCGACAGCATTTCACATCGCAAATCTTTCACGTTTATTTAATAATTATCTTGACCTTGCAAACTTCTAAATTGTAGAAACACACGCCAGAACATATTTTAAAAAAGACTCTCATTCATAACGCTTGAAAATATCGTCCGCAGATGTCGATACAAGTCCATGAATATCGGTATATTCTTATTGTCAAAGTCGATAATTTTTGGCGATTAAATTCGAAACAGTCAAGTCCAGGTTTGCTCTGCATGGCTAAGCGTCACGTCTTAAAGAACACGCGGCACAACCGATTTTTCAAGAAGCTCCTTTCAAAGCCACCCGCACGTATAACATTAATGAATTAAAAAACGGTCCAAAGCTAAAAGTTGGCCTGTGGGAAATGTTTCTATCCCACCTTTAAAAAAAGTCGCTCATAATTTGGGTGACGGTACGTTTAGCCGGGAAAGTCCCGGATGTCGCTAGATGTTGTCCCGGCGACCCGTCCAGTTCAGTATTTGTCCCGGTTAAAAATTCTTTTTATTATTTATTTCCAAAAATACGGAATAAACACATCACATTCCACCAGCTGTATGTTATTACACAAGCAATCCATTTATTAGGAATTAAAATATCGTCCTTCGAATATGTTTAAATAAACCCGTAAAGGGTGCGTATGGGGGCGAGGTGCGCGGCGCACTCCTACAGCCTGGTGCACGAAGGGCGCATTTAGCTATGCACGACTTTCGAAGCAATCATTTACGTTTTAGATCATCCCTATTTACTTTCACGAATTAAGTTTGTCTAAAACGTTATATTTAATTTTCATCGCTCCGTATTACTTTCTCGAATGTCGCCAGATACGGATTTAACCGCGGCTAGGAACGATACGCGGCGTGACTCTTCCTAAACGCTTTCGATGAACCAAAATACCTTTTTCTCTGGAGAATTTTCTGAAAACTCGGGGTGCGTTTTATAGCCAGAAAAATAAGGAGAATGTTACTCTAAAACATTTGCTCCCATTAATTTGCTGACCAATTCTTCAATAATTTTGTGCAATATAATGTCAGAATCTGAAAATATTATGGGCTACTTTGTCAAGAAATCATGGCCGAGGTAAGCGTAATTTATCTATTTAGCATGCTAACGACAAAACGACTAAAGGTCTCATATTGTCCCGGCTATGCCCCGGATTTTCGTCCCCGGAACCCCTTGTGTCCCGGTTTCTCCTTCCTCAGAATCTGTTCACCATATTCACAAGGTAATCGCTTGATTCTCAGTCACTAAGCAACCGACGTGGAAACTACGGTTACTATAGACAACCTACAAACAATATAACGCATTCCTTAAAAAATATATATAGATTGATCATATTTGAATCTGGTTTCTAAGATTCAAATCCGAGTTTCTCCTTTTGATCCTTTATAAACAACGTATTGCGACGTATATTAAAAAAAAACTATTCAACTCAATATCAAATAACTCAAATACGGCCGAATATAATTTAAACATTCTTTCAGTTTCAAATGGATCGAGAGCTAGAGAGACTTTCCTGGTAATCGGCGTGAAATATAACGACCCGAGTTAGGTTCCAAGGATCGTTCAATTCCTGCATTTGAATAACATTTGGGAATTGGTGCGAAGTAATTTCGATTCGCACATCAACATTACTGAAAATAATCTTACAAACTTGGGACTTCAACTGATGAATGCGTTAAAGAAACAAAATTAATTTTCGCACCTATGATTTTAAAATACGCCTTGATTTCATGCATAACATCGTTTGAACACGAAAATTTAACGTTTTTAAAATGGGAGAACAATCCCTCGCCAGTGGAAACCTCATTGTCGCCGATTTAACAATACTACGTACCTTTCATTGGATCAGACGTTATTGAAAATGATCTTTACAGCCTTAGAACTTGTACCGATGAACGGCTAAAAGAATGAAAATTCGTTTTTCTAAATTCGATTTTCGAATACGCCTCGAATAGATGCAATAATTCGGTTTGAACGCGAAAATCTATGCTTTTTTCATGAGAAAATATTTCGTCGTCAAGGGAAACTTCATTGTTGCTAATTTGGCGAAATTGAGGGCGTTGAATTGCATATTATATGGAAAATTCATAAACTATAGGTATTATCAAACACTTATAAACCCTTATTCTCTTGTTAACTTTGTCGATAACGCCCAATATCTTAACCGTTTCTTCACACAGGTCAACCAAATTTTATATAGGCTCCTATTAATTCCTCAGGACTGTCAAAGGCAAAATAAATCTCCAAAAAATCCCGGGTTCGATTCCGGTATATAATTTCTATTTCCCATAAGATAACACGTAAAAATCAACTTAGCGAAGTGCAAGCTTTCGTTCTTTTGCTCGTGAAAATTAGACAAATTGTCCCTTGGCCTTCATACCGGGACTGTTTTAAAGAGAAATGAACAATGTTTATTATTTATATAACCGATTGAGTATTTTAGTGCGAAACCGCTCGAATTCTGACATTTTAAATGATTTATTTCGACACAATTTAGAGGTTTCACGAGGAATTTCCATGACAACCGTGTCATTGTCGAAATCCAGACCACATTATCGCCTCAGCACGAGACTTCATGACTTAAACAATACATAATACATTCCTTCCCGTCATTTTGAAGGGCTTTTATGCTATTATCTCTATAAAAATTGTTTTAAAAAATTCATTTCTACACCGTCGCTAGTTTTATCCTGGTAGATTATGCAATCTGAAATTCAGTTATTTTTCTTTCAAAAAAGTCCCGTTAAAAAAAAGCGAATCTTTTTTTTTAACGGTATCTCCGTGTGACGCCCTTGGAAACGGACATTGTGACCAACGCCCACACAACGGGAGCTGCACAAAATGGCCGACCGGGAGCCGCTTCCCTAGCTAGGTAACGCCCGATGTTCTTATAAGGTGTCGGCGCGGAAGCTCTCCGAATCCAACCCGATCTACCCCGAAAGTCCGAACCGTCCGAATTGCAAAAATTATTAATGAAAAAAGTCGCGAAAAATTCGCACCTTACGTGGAAGATTAAAAAAAACGTATTTTAAACCGCAATCTATGAGGTCTTCCTTATATAGAATAAATTCTCTCGCAACGGCGATGCGAAATCGCGCGAATATTTCTCGAAACGTCGAACGAAAGAGGAAAAATATTGAGCGTAATATCGTACGCGATTGAGTATGAAAAAAATGAGGTTATTATTAATAAAAAAATCACTTTGATTCCGTTGTGCGCGAGTTTATGCTAAGGACGATGGAAAAGTCGAAGACACAATTGCCTATCGGTGTAAAAACGTAATAAAAACTATAAAAAATAACCGACAGTTTACAAAAACCAGAAGAGATGTGTCAATAGCTTCGTAGATTCCAATGAATCCAAAGTACTGCGTTAGTTCGTCATTTGTTTGTATTGATTTTTGGTGCGTAATTTTGATTAATCTCTTAGGTTCATACTGCGTTCGTTAGTCCGTGATTAATTTTTATTGATTCTTAATGCATAATTTGGACTATTTCCTTACGTTTACACTTCGTTAGTTCGTGATTAATATGCATTGATTTCTGGTGTATTATTTGGATAATTATTTCGCGTTGGATCTCACCGTACGCTATATTTCCCTACGAGAACGGAACTTTCCTACAACTCGCACAAAATCCACCGCTTCGGGAGAGCAAAACAAATTCCGAGTTCCTTCCTTTTCATTTCCCGAAAAACACACCGAGGTTTTCAAAGCGTCCAAAAATTCTCGCGGCGTTCCGAATCGAACGAGGAGGACAGCGACACGAGAGGGAAAATGAAACGGAAGAAGAATGCCCGCGATTAAAATTCGTTATCGAGTTCCCCGCACTGAGATGGACCAGGTTTTCGGCGGAGAGGAAAATGGTTCCCATGGCGAAGGCCATTTCGTTCGGATACGTCACCAGGTGCGAAAAAATATGACGCCAGGAAAACTGAGGGCGGAAAAGAAGGCGGGACACTCGCGACTGGAAAAACGGACGGAAAATTAACATCCGTAGAAACGGGTAAAAAACACTTTTTCACAGATATACTATTAATACCATAGCAGCCGCGTCTACAATAATATATAAATACCCTAGCAATCCCGTATAAAGTCATGTAATAATGCTGCGAATATCCTAGAAACCGTCTCTGTAACTGCGCAAAAATATTACGGATATCCTAGCAACCGCGTCTGTATTTATATGTACAAGTTTTCTTTTAGAGCGACGGAGAGTATAACCCAGTAGCTTCCAACATACGTTCCTCCGAAGGATAAAGTGTCCACAGCGCTTCTCCGACGCGTGATTTTAACATTCCTTTACCTCGATTGTATAAATATACATGCACACACACACGCATATCCTGTCTATCTCCTAGGAAACGCCTAACCGCCTAGAAACCCACAAATGAAAGGACGCAATGTTTCACGTGTTTTTCGTGACGTATACATTTGTTTTTTAAAAAACTACGAGTTTATATATTGTTTTTTTTTTTTCGTTTCGATGAACATCCCCGGCGTACAAAATAAAAACATCCAATCGGCACTGATGACGTCACCAGAGCAATGCACACCCAAACTGGAGAATAGCTGATTCGACGCGAGACTGTGCTAACTGCGATCGTATAGTCGCCGGTAAGCTCCTCCTCTACGTCACCAAAGTAATACGTTCGTATAAATATACGCGCTTATAATACATACATAGCATTTATATATATATACGTATTTGACTGCGTATATAAACCACACATTTCCTCCAACACGCAAGGCACTAGATAAACCACTCGGAACACCAAATTCGGAACACCTTTTCGCCTATTATTAGAACAACCCGCAGCCTAGCATACCCACACACACCTTTAGAGCACACACGCATGGCGAAACACACGCACATACACACGCATACATATATATGTACGAGCGCACACAAAGTATTTATATATATATATACAGAAACACAGAGAGAAAACAATTGAAAATAGCTTACCACCTTTTGTCCCAGCTGTAGCAAAAACCCGTGGGAACCACTTTTTCGCAAAAATGGGATATTTAACGGAGCAAAAGCGCAGGGAACTCTGGGATTGATTAAAAATGGGGGACCAAACCCTTCCCCCGCCCAAAAAAACCCCTTTAAAATATAAACCAAGGGTTATAATGTTTATATATATATGTACAAAAAAACCTGTTTTTTTGAGCGGAACAACAAAGTAACGGACCTAATTCTTCTTCTGTTTTTAGTAAAAGGAAACGAATCCAAGAGGACGTTATACACGAGCGAAGTATTTCAACGTTCACTGCCAAAGTTGGCTCTGGAGTTTTGAGGAGAGCGGGAGAGAGAGAGAGAGAGAGGGGAAGGGAGGGAGAGGGAGGGAGAGGAGGAGAGGGAGGGAGGGGGAGGAGAGAGAGAGAGAGGGAGGGAGAGAAATGGTGGGGTTGAAGCAAAACTTTCTCAAACTACCACACACCAATGGGAGCCGAAGGAAGGGAGGGAGGGAGAGAGGTGGAGGGAGGGAGAGAGAGAGAGGGGGAGATGAAGGGAGAGTGGAGGGAGAGAGGGAAATTACGGGGAAATGAAAGAGGGAGAGAGAGAGAGAAGGGCGGTGAGACGAACGAGCGGAGAATGGAAGAAGGCGATGAAAGGTGAATAAAAAGAGTAAAGGAAAGAGAATGGGATGGAGGAATGCGATATAGAGCGGAAAGGGAGATAAAAGAATGAGCTGAGAATGGAAGAATGCGATAAAGATGGGAATGAAGAGGAAAATAATGAGTGTGGAATGGAAGAACGCGATAAAGAGTGGAAAGGGAGATAAAAAATGAGCTGAGAATGGAAGAATGCGATAAAGTTGAACCGAAAGAGAAAAGAAAGGGTGTGGAATAGAATAATGAGGTAGCAGAATTAAAGAATGCGATAAAGAGTAGAGAGGGAGATGAAAGAATGAGCTGAGAATGGAATAATGCGATAAAGATGTGAATAAAGAGGAAAAGAATAAATGTGGAATGGAAGAATGCGATAAAGATGTGAATAAAGAGAAAAAGAATGAATGTGGAATGGAAGAATACGATTAAAATTAGCTAGAGAGAAATGAATGAGTGTGAAATGAAAGAATGCAATAAAGAGTGGAAAGGGAGATGAAAAAATGAGCTGAGAATGGAAGAATGCGATAAAGATGTGAATAAAGAGGAAAAGAATAAATGTGGAATGGAAGAATGCGATAAAGATGTGAATAAAGAGGAAAAGAACAAGTGTGGAATGGAAGAATGCGATAAAGATGTGAATAAAGAGAAAAAGAATGAATGTGGAATGGAAGAATGCGATTAAAATTAGCTAGAGAGAAATGAATGAGTGTGAAATGAAAGAATGCGATAAAGAGTGGAAAGGGAGATAAAAAATGAGCTGAGAATGAAATAATGCGATAAAGATGGGAATAAAGAGGAAAAAATGAGTGTGGAATGGAAGAATGCGATGAAAGTGGACAAAAGGGTAAGTGGCAATATCGTAGAATTAAAGAACGCGACGAAAGGTTGATTGAGAGAGAAAACAAAAGAGAAATTGGAGGAATTCGATGAATTGCAGACATAAACTGATGTTAGCAACACATGACTTTCTCCATTTTTACATGGCAAATTACATGTTGTACGCCCTGGGATCGTTGTCAATATTTACTTCCGGTTGACAATTAAGAAAAGAAAAAGGAGCGTTACTAAGACGTAACTAAGCGTCAATTGTTAACAATAGTCATCGGTAGGTGGCGTGGTGGTGGCAGCTAATAATATAAGATAACTCTTAAACCATGCCTTATATGGAAAAATATATCAAGCATAGGTTGTATAAAATATAATTTTCTACAACTTTTATTCAGACCCATTTTTACATTTATCCAATATTAAAGCAAATATTTTAAAATAACGGATAAGTGACAAGAGTAAACACCCACTTCCGGTGGACCTATTTTTACCAAAAGCTAACCAGATCTTCTTACTTTTATATATATTTTAAATATAAAATTTTGCGTTGATCTAATTAATAGTTTTTGAGTTAGAGCACCCACAAAAATCTATCACATACAGACAGACTCGGACATCGCCGAGAAAATAGTCAAAACGTGTTCAGGGGACCTTAAAACATGTATTTCCCTTGAAAACTCGAATTCGATTTTTTTCGTGAAAACAATACTTTCTCTATACTTCATCTATGGAGAAAGCAAAAACAGAACGCAAGAGAAAACGAAGGAACTTTCGAAAAAGCGGACATTTTCACAACCTCGAAACAAGCCTTGGCGAATGTATGTGAAGAGTTTCACTTCGATAAACGACAAGCGAGAGGAAGAACTCGGATAAAACAACAAGAATAAGGAAGAATAATTGCGACGAAGAAAGAGGACAGGGAGGCTAAAAACCTGGAACTAAAAGTGGGAAAAAAATCTCGGGGTAAACCTCAAAATAACCACGGTAGAAACCCCGCTTTTGCGTCAGTCACGGCGTGACGAGATTGCCCTTTACTTTAAAGCGAGGAAAAGCTTAGAATCGGAGAGATAATTAAACTGGGCTCGACTGAAATCGATACGCAATAAAAGCGACACTTGACGTCGTTGCTACGTTACAAAACATCGGACTTCACCTGAAGTTACGCGAATAAATACCGCAAACAATACCTTTTATAATTCCCAAAATATTTGTCCTGAAAAATTAAGACCATTATATAATCCTAACTAATCAATACGACGGGATGGAATATATTTACGTCGGATATATTACTCATATGAGAATTGAGACTACAATTGGGTCTCGATTTCGACAATAGCTCGGTTGTCAGAGCAAATTCTCACGAAATCGATAAATTTTGCCAAAAATAAGACGTTTTATCCTTAAATTCGAGCAGTTTTTGGACTGAAAAACACAACTGGCGATAATAATAAGACACCTTATTCATTTCACTTTGAAAGTCACATTTTGAAGGTCACAGGGTCAACTTTTCCAAATTTTATGAGCAAAAGAACGAAAGCTTGCACTCTGCTTAATCGATTCTTACGTGTTATCTAATGGGAAATGAAAATTACATTCTATATAGACAGTTTTAATTGAAAGGAATGACGTAATTCTAACTCAAATGGTCCGTGCGTATATAAAATCAAGCACATTTCTAATAATCGTCAATTTAAATCACCGAAATTATTAGTTTGGGGCCATTTGCGAGGGCCCTTTCTTTAATAGCGGCGCCAAATCCGCTCCTGCCTACGCCCGTCCTAGGTTGCTAGGATACGCATGAGTCCTATACAAGGGTATATTGAATTTTCCTAGAATTTTAGGCAAAAATATACCTGCAGGTAGGGATACGAAAAAAGTATCGATACTTTACTCATATCGATAATTTCCTTTCGATACCAAGTGCTTTTGTACTCGATTCTTTTCTTTCGATTTTTTAGTGATATCGATACTTTCGGACCGATACTTTTGCGGTATCGATACTTTTCATTCGACATAACATATGAGTAAGGTATCGATACTTTCGTTTCGATTTCGTATCCTTAGATATCGGTACTTTCGGTCCGATACTTTTGTGGTATCTATAATTTTCATTCGATACATCATATGATTACGGTATCGATACTTTCGTTTCGATATCGTATCCCTACCTGCAGGTTATATATAACTGCCATAGCTTTTTGACAGTGGAATGATTGTTTACGTTTACGATTAAAAAGGTAAAGAAATGATTGCAGATCAAATAATAAAAGGCACTTATTTCACCGACTGCAATATTTCCAACTCCGAGTAAAGAATCAAAAGTGCTATGTATTGCTGGTTGCCTAAATAAGCAGCAGCTTGTACTTTGTAAGAATTGTTCTCGATTACTTCCCATCCGGTGAGTTTAGATCCACCAAATGTTTACTATACCTGGCATTCATATTTATCAATACATCTCGAAAAATGTTTTTTTCTACGTAGCGGGATTTCAGAGATATCGCTCGTACAGTCAGACACATAGCAATGCTAAAAATGGAAATTTTTCCTCTTTTTTATTAAAAAAAAAAACAATTTTTCGATAACATTTTTTATGTATTTGAATTTAGTTTTTAATAAATGTAAACCACATTCATTCGGCTGTAGAACTGCTTTAATCCCGGGTTCCTGTCTTCATTTTAGCTAATATAAAATGCAAATTTATAATGCCCTGGTTTTCTTATTAAAAGCGGGTAGAATTGAAAGAACTCGTTTAAAACCTCAACGACTAATCATGGAGCAACGAAATTTATACCATCTCTGCCGTTTATATAGTCCGTTCTATTCTAAAAATTTGGTCTTTCAGTATGGCGGTATTACAGAGCTATTGCTCCTACAGACAGCCAAACGAACGGACACAACTAATACACAAGCGAATTTTTTTTCAGAAAAAAACCCCTAGTTACTGCATCACGCTCTTAATCAACAACCGATTAATTAAAAAATTTCATTAATAAACGTGGAAGGTTCTTTTGTTTAATTCTTTAGAAAAATAACCTAAATTTTTCCTCTCAGACTGACACTTATTTGAGAATATTATTATTAGGACGAGTTTAGCAATATTTCCTTGATAAAGGGCAAAAGCGGACATATAAACTTCCTTCAAAATCGACTTCTCATCAAATCTGGACGTTTTTGTTTCCCTCAAGGTCATAAGGTTAGGCACGCGGGCGATAATGCCGAAACAAAACACTGGCGCTGGGCGAAAATTAAAACGCCCTCCATTATTTATCGAGATGAATAGCGCCGCCCAGATCAGATACCTAAAGCTAAGCAGGGTATCCAGGGCTCCATCGAAGCCTAAAAGGTCAGGGAAGAGCCGCATCATATTTAGGTCCGCTTAATTAGGGCCACATTAGGGAAAAAGTTTCAATATAGAAATTAATTTTCACACACGACTTTAATAGTGATCACTGATATATAAGCCCGTTAGTATGATGGAAAGGAATATATTATTTGTTATTGTTTAACTTAAAATCTCGTACTGAGATAATAATGGAGGTCTTGATTTCGACAATGGCAGGGTTGTCAAGGGAAATCATCGTGAAATCGATAAATTTTGCCAAAATGAGTCATTTAAAACGTAAACATTAGAGCGTTTCCTGACTGAAGGTGACAATCGATGATACGCATAAGAACCATTGTTCATTTTCCTTCAAAACAGTTCCGGTTTGATGCTCGAAGATCCATTTTTGTAATTGTTATGAACAAAACAATGAAAGCTTGCACGACGACATATTGATTTATGCGTGTAAGTTTATGGGAAATAAAGATTATCCACTGGAGTAGAACTCGGGTCTTCATTTGGGGATTTTCTTTCGTAAATGGCGTTTACTATAAGAACCAAACCTTCAAAATCGAATTTCAGTCTTCTACCTAATCAAAAAGTTTCTTAAATATAGCATGACAGTCAGTCATAAATAATTCTCAATTCTCCCGCACTTTTAAAACGGCTCTTTAAGGGCGGCGCCACAGTCGAGCGTTTGGGAAGGAGATATATTGCTCCGATTTATATATGTAAGTACTTGTCGCAGTAAAACCTTACTCGGTGGTCACGGGATTATATTATGTATATTATATATTATATTATGTATATTATGTATATTATATTATGTAAATTAATGTTTCTAAAATATAACGCAAGAGTATCGTATTTACACACTCATTCATTACTTTTACAAATTTACATATTCACCATTTCCTTTTCATTTCGATTACTGAAACGTATTTAAGGTTTAAATAACTCTTAGCAGTGTTTTTTTGCAACGGGAACTGTGTTTCTAATTTGTCCGTGTAATCGTAATGAAAGTCAATCCTGGGATTGGAAAATCTCTGAAATCCCTCGGGATCGCAATCCCTGGACACGAGACGATTTTTTCGATGCAAAATTAAAGCATGCGATTATCGGGAAGGCGTGGAAAGGGCCGCATTCGGCCCAAAGGAATGCGGTTCGAAAAAACTAACAATAAGCCATCTGACCCCTAATCCAAGCACGGGAATGCCTGACTATACGGAACTAGGAAGCCGCATCGATGCGATTTACGTCACTGGAGGGCCGCATCTGAATCTAACCTTTGAAGAACGACTTGCGCTGTTCATCCCTTATCAAATTTCATAATTTAGCGTTGATTAAAATATAAAAAATACAACCGAACGGAAAACTAAATTGGTCACGCGTATCTGTGTGGCAAAAATTACGCGTGTGTGTTAGGCTATACCGAATCCGAGTCCAACAATAGTCGTCGCTATGGCAACACTCTCGTTAAGAGCGATAAAAACAGCATAAACGCCAGTATTTACGAGAAATTCCAAGAAATGCGATCGGTAAGCACATTCCTACGATAAAAATTAGAATCTCCATTCTTTTCCTCGGTGAAATGTACAAATCCCGCTCCGATATTACAATTCTATGATATTTTAATGTTTAAAAGAATATCACCCCGCACGATGGATTTCACAGATTTTCCGTGTAAATCAAATGGGAAGGATAGTGTTCCTGGAATCGAACCCGGGACTTTCAATCTTCGCGACTAAAACTATCCTCGTGAGAGCTCGGTTCCACAAAGTGTCATAAAATTCGGTCTATTGGTTCAAAAGTTAATAAGAGGGTGAAAGACCGACGGACAGACACAAATAAGAAAATATAAGCCTATTTCCATTTTGAAAAGTAGGTTAATAATGAACATTGGATCTCATCCAGCTAGCCGTAACCTGCTCAACTGGCAAAAATATTCAGAAAAGGCAACCTATAAAGATTTAATGTTTATGAAAACCTCGTATTCTTCGCAGGAAAATTAATTACGATCGATAACCAATTCGACCTATCGAAAATTCGAGTCGAAGAACTTCGATACATCGAACATCGACCTCATTTACGAAGGGCAGTATAAATTCCGTTCGCGTCAACTGTTTCAACTTGAGGATACGACGTAATGAGGGCCTCGAAAAAGGTCCCTATCAATAAGGTCGTCGCCTGGGACGACGGAGCAATCGGTCGCCGGGCGACTGGATCGTCAAGGTACGCTGAAGTCTCGGACGCATATTCGCGTCCAAGACGCGTGGATTCCGCCGAAAGCAAATTCTATTCGTAAAGAAGGGAAAAAACTACCTATAATTATTTATTTAAGAAAATAAAATACGGGTTCCATTGCTCACAATTATAATCAAATAATTAGTAAGAACCACAATTAATAATCAGAGAAAATTAATACTAGTAAAAATGCAAAAAATTATTATTAAAATAAAAAATGCAATTAAATAAATTTTACAATATGAAAATTATTTACACAACAAAAATCACATATCTAACAAGGTTGTTAGAAATTAAATTTCCTGTAATCACCAATATATTCACGACAACAACATAAAATAGATTATTTTTTATTTATTTATCATTATGTATTTAATTATTATCACTAGCTACGAGCCTCGTAATTATTACGCCCAGTTTTTTCGATTAATTTATGAGCAAGTTATTGCATAAAAATCTGATGCGGCCACCGCATGACTTGATCCATATCTGTACTATTTCCGAAAATTCCAAATAGGTTACAAAATAATAAATATTTTAAGAAACTGCGAGAAAATTATAAACTTTACAAGGAACAGAAATAAACTCAAATTATAGCCTTCTGATATTGGATATAGTCACAAAGCTCCAACAATTAAGAAAAGAAAAGGAGCGTTACTAAGACGTAACTAAGCGGAAATTGTTAACAATAGTCGTCGGTAGATGGCGAGGTAGTGGCAGCTGAAATGTTTCAATCAAAGGTTGTAGAAAATTGAGTTCCCTACAGCTTTTGTTCCAGTACATTTTTATATTTATCAAATATTAAAGCAAATACTTCAAAATAACTGATAGGTGACAAGAGTAAATACCCTCATTCGTTTGAGCGATTTTTACCAAACCCTAATCAGTTCTTCTGACTTTTATAAAAATTTTGAATATAAAATTTCGCGTTGAGGTGATAGTTTCGGAATTAGATCACCATCGAAAAACGCGTTACAAGCAGAAAGGCATCATCGACGAAATGGTCAAAACGTGTTATTTCCGTTGAAATCTCGAAGTTGATTTTTTTTCATGAAAACAATACTTTCCCCTATGCTACGTATGTATTGAGAAAGTAAAAATCACCAATATCCCAGCCGTTTCTTCAGCTGTGTCAAACAAATTTTGTCCAGTTTTCTCATTTTTCCGAAGTATTGTCATAGTTCGTACAGTATTCCAAAAAAAATAATATATAATGCTAGCTCGACTGTGGCGCCGCCCTCAAAGAAGCCATTATAAAAGTGCGGGAGAATCGAGAAATATTTACGACTGACTGCAATGCTATTTTTAACAAACTTTCCGAGTAGGTAGGAGATTGAAATTCGGTAGGAATGTTTTATTCTCATAGTAAAAGCCATTTACGGAAAAAAATTACTAAAAAAGAACCGGGTTTGACTCCAGTAGATAATTTCAAATTCCCCATAAGATAGCACGTAAAAATAGCATTTAACTCAGTCATAAATAGTTCTCAATTATCCCGCACTTTTATAACGACCCTTCAAGAGCGGCACCACAGTCGAGCGTTTGGAACCGAAACATATTCCTCCGATTTATATATGTAAATACCTACTTACCGCAATAAAACCTTTCTCGGTGGTCACGGGATTATATTCAGGAAATATTTCGGACGCAAGTTTCCATTCTTTTGCTCATAAAAATTAGAAAAATTGACCCTTTGATCTTCAAATTAGGACTGCTTTCAAGAAAATTGAACAAGGTTTCGTAATCTTATCGCTGATCGTCTCCGTCGGTCCGAAATCGCTCAAAGTTTTACCTTTAAAAGAGTTATTCTGGCAAAATTTATGTATTTCTAGAGGTTTTTTTACTTGACAACCGTACCATTGTCGAAATCGAGACCCCATTGTTGTGTCAATTCTCATATGAGTAATATAATACGTATTGAATGCCTTACTATGAGACATAATGTGTCGTGCAGGGAGTCTAAAATAATGTTCAACGGTTTTCTACGACAGGTTTATGTTAGAATTTTGACTAAACATTATATTTTTGAAATATATTAAGAATAAATTATTTCTAGGAATAATAAGTAGGAGATTTTAAGTTGTAAATAATGAATGACGTATCCCTTTGCGTCATATCGACGGGAGTTTTGATACTAGTGCCCGCATGACAGAAGGGAAGAAGAGTTTAGGCGTCCGGAGTGAGAATTTAGAGGTGGAGAATGTGTCTAAATTACGCAGAGAAAAGTGTGGATAGAAAAAAAGGAGTGAGAGAGGGAGATAGCGTGCCTAGAAATATTCTCTCCCTCTCTCTCCTGTCTGCAAGTGCGTGTGTGTCTGTGTGAGTGTGTGCGTGGGTGGATATATACCAGGATTGATCGAAAAGTTTCACGGGGCAGGGTTTAAGAGTGGGTGGAGAGAGAGAGAGAGAGAGTGGGAGGGTTAAGGAGGGAGGGAGGGAAAGAGGGAGGGAGGAGAAAGAGGGGAGGGAAAAGCGGATGAGAAGGGCTAAGCCAAGGGCGGGGCCAAGAGAAGGAAATGAGTAAAGAAAGTTGGAAAGAGAGAGAGATAGTGGAAGGGAGATAGAGAAAGAGGGAAATGGTGGGAGAGAAGAGAAAGAGAAGGTAAGGAAAAACGGCAAAAATACCGCGTGTATATATTAGAATATACCGAATCTGGGTCCTACAATAGTTGTTTCTACGGCAACACTCTCGCAATGAGTGATAAAAACTGCTAAATCCCAGGTATTTAAGCAAAATTCTAAGAAATACAATCGGTAAGAAAGTTCTACGATATAAATTAGAATTTTCATTATTTTCCTCAGAGAATAGTACAAATCCCGCTCCGATATTACAATTATAAGATATTTTAATGTGCGAGAGAAAATTACCCTGCACGATGGATTTCAGATTTGTTAATCAAACGGGAAGAATAGCGTTCCTGGAATCGAACCCGGGACTTTCAATCTTCGCAACGAATACTATCCTCGGGAGCTTGGCCCATGTAGCAAGAGGTTTTCACCAAATTTCATGAAAATCGGTCTATTGGTTCAAAATTTAACAAGGAAGGACAGACAGACGGACACAACGACAGAACTATGAGCCTAATTTCCAGGATGGCTAAAAAACAAGCGAAGCGAGGCAAAGAAGTAGAGAAAGGCGTGAAGAGAAAGGTAGAAAGATGGAAAGGAATAAGAAAATAAGATGAGAATGATGCATAGGAAGGATTGGAAGAAGAAAAGTGGAATTTAGCAAGAGAGGAAAGATGTGTGAAATGGAGGAAGAGAGATGAAGAGAGAGAGAGAAAGAATAGGATGAAAGATACACGACTAAAGAACCTAGAAGAATTTTAAGGGAAAATACCATTTCGTTAAAAACCCACAACTAAACTAAACAACTATATATATATATATATATATATATATATATATATATATATATATATATATATATATATATATATATATATATATATGGATGGCAACAAGGTGTTGGGATGAGTTCTCTCTCTGTAGCTGAAGAAGGAGTAGTTCCGAAAGCTTTACGTTTGTGATGTTTCTGTGTTTTTGTGTTATTTTACGTGTCGCTTCGACATCCCCGGGGCCTCGCCAACCTGAAGTCGTCTGATTGGTGAGTGCTCACTGGGTTTCCTCATCCCAACACCTTGTTGACATCCATATATTCATTTTACCTTTCATTTTCCGTAAGTTGTTATATATATATATATATATATATATATATATATATATATATATATATATATATATATTTGTCGAATGTCCGTCTGAGGCAAGGTCATTTCAATGACACCCTTTGAATTGCAATTCTGAATCAAAATAATTGAGGAGTCCTCTGGTGACATAGTGAGTAACCTGTCGGCTGGCGGATATGAAGTCCCGGATTCGATACCGATCAGGGTCAATTCCTTTTATTCAATTTTATATTACATTTTTACTTTCTCTACATGCGAAATATAGAGAAAGTATTGTTTTCATGAAAGATATTGGAATTCGAGATTTCAACGGAAATACATGTTTTAAGGGCCCCTGAACACGTTTCGACTATTTTATCGATGATGTTTGTGTGTCTGTCTGTGACCGGGAGTCTGTGGGTGCTCAAAAACTACTGATAAGATCAGCACGAAATTTTGTATTTAACATTTTTGCTAAAGGAAAAAGATCTGATCAGTTTTTCGTAAAACTCGGTCAAAAAAACGTGGGCGTTTTTACTTGTCACTTATTTTGAAATATTTGCTTTAATATTTGATAAACGTAAAACGTTTTGGAATAAAAGTTGTAGTAAATTTACTTTTCTAAAAATCTTGTTCGAAACATTTTCCCATATAATGCATTTTTCAAGAGATATTTTAAAGACTAATTTTTTATCCGCCGCCACCGCACCACCTACCGGTGACTATTGTAAACCAGTTTACGCGTAGTTACGTCTTAGCAAAGATACTTTTTATTTCCTTAATTGTTGGAGCTTCGTGGCTATATCCAATATCAGAAGGCTATGGTTTGAGTTGATGTCTGTTCTTTTTTGAAGTCCTTGAATATTTCTCGCAGTTCCTTATAATATGCATTATCGTTTGACATATTTCGAATTTTTAGAAATATTACAGGTATAGGAAAAAGTCGCGTGGTCATGTGGACACATCAGATTCTCTTAATTAATTTGAATAAGGATTTTGATTTGTATATATGGCCATCAAGTCATCTTTCTCGAAATAAAATTTTAAATAATAATTTAAATATAAAAGAAAAGTATTTTATTCTACTGTTTCAAGTTGCGCAGCGACGGGCGAGCCACTAGTTACACTGAAATAACAAACTACCATCTCGTAAATATATATATTGTTTTCCCCTTACAATTTAGGTTTAAATCTTAAGCGTTACAAAATGCGAACTCCTTGAATCGTATTCTCTTGTTTTTCCGAATTCACGTTACTATCAAAAAGGCAGAATATAAACACATATTTGGTGTAATAACTTGGATCTAGCGTCGATGCCAAATTGCTAAAAATATATGTTTGTATAGTTTTTTAAAATTAAAATATGCATGTTATCCACAAACGGAATTTTGTTTGTTTGCTCAAGTTAATTTCAACTCTCAAGGTTTGGGCATATTACGTATTTGTAAGCTCCTGTCGAAAGAAAATAGAACGCAACGGATCGTTTATAACGGTCGTTATGGATTTGTGCTTTGTTTATATTTAAAGCAAACATAAGGTTCGCAACGAGGATCGAGGCTTTTGTGTTTCCCTGACAACGATTTGGGGCTCTCGCTTAGCAACTTGATTCGTTCGTCGCTATTGAACGTTAGGCTTCCCTGCAGCTTTATTGTAGCATTCTAATGTTTACGGAAACATACGTCTGCATTAATATAAAAGAAAAATCACATAATTTCCATTGCTAGCTGTCATTTTCAAAACGACTTTAATTAAAGGTAAAATATAGTCGACAGCACAAGGGAATATTTGGTGGAACACTATTCCATTTATACCTACTAGCAATTAATTTATAAAAATACAACTCAAGTAGAATTTGTAAAAGATTTCCACAAAAAACGTATTTTTATGTACTTAAAAATAAATTTACATAGAGTAGGACAGTTCCTAATTCGAATAAAAGATGTCACGACCGTCTTTGAAGAACGTAAATAAATGATAAAGGGTTATAAGCTATCAAAATCTTTCCCCCAAATCAATCAATGACAGCCATAAAATCCAGAGCTTTTGTAATTTTAAATATATCAATTTTTGATAGAACAGAGATGATAAATCATAGGCACGCAACTCTTAATTAATTAACTCGATCGGCTATTGATGGGTCTACGAGGTGGAAATTCGAGCGGCTACGTTACCTGGGCAAACACGGCCGTCGCCTAGTTACGGCAATTGCTGGAGTTTACGCGCCAATTCATTAGTTTCAGTTCCTGCTCGCTGCAGGAACTGCGGCGCTAAGTTTTATTTAAAAAAAAGCACTTTCTTCGAGAATGAATGGAGGTCAAACGACAATACGGTGGGAATAACTAGAAAATATTCGGTCAAATAACGAATAACGGTTAGAATTTGTCTTTTGCCAAATTTTTACTATAGTACTCAAGATTGAATATATATATATATATTCATGACACCTGGTGGAAATCTCATGCTACTGAGGTCGAGCTCTCCGAAGGATAGTTTTCGTTGCGAAGATTGAAAGTCCCGGGTTCGATTCCAGGAACACTATCCTTCCCATTTGATTTAGTACGTGGAAAATCTGAAATCCATCGTGCGGGGTAATTTTCTCTTATCACATTAAAATATCTTAGAACTGTAATATCGGAGAGAGTTTTGTACTATTCTCCGAGGAAAAGAATGGAAATTCTAATTTTTATCGTAGAATTTTCCTTATTGACTAAATTTTTTTAGAACTTCGCCTAAATACTGGCGTTTTTTCAGTTTTTAAAACTCATTGTGACAGTGTCGCCACAGCAACAACCATTCGGTATATTCTGATACGTAAACGCGTTATTTTCGCCGCTCGAATACGCGCGATAAATTTAATATTCCGTTCGAATGTATTTGAAATATTTTATAAGGTTAAATCGTGAAATTTATGAACGCAAAAACAACATCTCCGCGGTGATTTTAAAGCTATTGAATGCAATATAAGTATTAAATGAATGATTAAATGGAAAGTAGGCATCATAAGTTCCGTCCTCCAGTTATTTATTTACAAAAAGTAAAAAAAATGAATGCCTCATGATCAGTTTCCGTCAGAATTCCGAAACTCCGAAATTGTCTTCTATACCTTATCTTTATCTTCTTCTTTATGTCTTCTTCTTTACCCTATAACTTTACCTTCCTTTATTTCTTCTATATCATATTCTTTCTCTTCTTCGTCTTCTTCATTTTCTTCTTCATTATCTTCTTCATCTAAATCTTCTTCTCTCTCTTCTCCTTTCTCTATTCTTCCTCTCCTTCCTACACTCATAATTTATATATATATATATATATATATATATATATATATATATATCCATTGTTTCATCACCTTCTCACTCTCCTTCCACCCTCGCCTCTGAATTCTGTTCTCTTTCCCTCTATCTCCTATTTCTCCTCTACCTCTCTCCATCCTCTCCTTCCTCTCCCTATCTCCCTCCTTATTCCTCTGCCTTTTTTTAATTCCTCCATTTCACAGCCGATTCTACCTCAGACTCCCCATACCTCATTTTCTCTTTTACGCATTTCCCATCCCTCTCTCTCACTCTACGTCCCAAAACTCTGCCACCAACTCTGAAGCTCTCTCCCTCTCTCTCTCTCCCACTCCAGTCCTGATGATACGATCCAACTTTCCAGAACTTCCCCTCCGAAAGAACCCTCAGAGGAACTTCCCCTCCATTTCCTCCTCCAATCTACCTCCCCCCCTTCCTCCCTCCCCTCTCTCCTCCTCTCCCTCCCATACTCTCATCCTGGTGCCCGGCAAAGAGGCCTCCTACAGCCGTGCGCTCCAAAACTCATAACTCCATACCTTTTTTCCTTTTCTCTCCCTCTCTCTTTCCTTCCCTCTCTCTCTCTCTCTTCACCTCTACACTCCTAACTTCTTTTCCTCCATCTCTTCCCCTCTTTCTACCAAATCTCTCTCTATCCATCTCTCTCTCTCCCTCCCTCCCTCTCGATCTCCATACATCCATCTCTCCCTTTATATCTGTTTAGTGTTTTCCTCTCCATCTATTCCTTTCATTCTCTCTCTCTCTCTTCCTCTCTCTTTTTCACTTTCTTCCTTTCGCTCTTCCTATCTTTATATTGTCTCTGTTCCTCTTATATCTTCCTCTCTTTTCTTCTCTTCCTTTATCTCTTCCTTCTCCATCTCTCTTACTCTCTCATCCTCTTCCTTTATCTTTCCCTCTCTATTTCTCCCTCTTTCTTATCTCTATTCCTCTCTCTCTTCCTCTCGATTTCCTCTATCTCTTCCTATCTCTCTTTCTCTCTGTTTCCCTCTCTCTTTCCTTTCTCTATTCTCCTATCTTCCTTTCTCTACAAATCTATCTTTCTCTTCGCCTCTTTCTCATTCTCTTCCTCTATTTTTCTCTCTCTCCATCTCTCGCATTCTCTCTATCTTTTCCTCTGTATTCTTTTCTCTTTCTCTTCCTCTCTCTCTCTTTTCCTGTCTTTCTCTTCCTTTATCTTCTCTCTTTCTCCATCTCTTCCTGCATATCTTCCTCTCTCTCTCTCTCTCTTGCCTTCTCTTAAGATGGACGAAGAGACACCCTAGTATTATCTATCTTGCCCTAATACGTCATATCCATCTCCCTAAATTCACTTCTACATTCCTACTTCTATTCCTCTCTATAAATCTCTAGTCCCATTCTCTATGCATCTAAAGGCGCGCTTATGCGGTTCTGTTCGATTGAACAATCCGGTTTGAACCATCCAAATTGAAAAGTGTAAACAGGAATTCAATGTCATTGAGCAATCGCATTGAACATTGAAAGAAGCAGGTCCCAGTTCAACTTTTGTTCAATTCCATGGAAGCGATGGAAATGAATCACCCATATCGAACGACGATTGATTCGTAAAAACAGAGAGTTTCGATGGCACTGAATTCATTCTCGTCTCGAGACATAGCAGACGCTCTGGTTTCAAACTGTGAATGACGAGTGAACTGAAGGACGCGAGTAGTGTTTGATCGTTCTTCGAATTGTACGGAAGGATCACGGTTTCTGAGAGAAGGACCACACGCCGTTGTTTCTTGACCTGCCAACAAAAAATTACGATTGCTTGCGGAATAGCAAAAAAAAAGTGATTATAAAATCAAGACTGCCAGAAAAAGATTTGATTTCCGACTTAAATTTATCGGGAGTGACGGAACGAGATGAAAAGATGGACGATATTCATGTGCCAAAGCGGATTTATTTTTTTATTATTCTATAGGACTCGTGTATTAAGTGATCACGAATAACGCGGATCCCCCCTGCGCGAACTATTTCACTTGGATACACGTCGAGTTGGATTGGCGATATCTATTTCGTCGATTCTTGTAAACGACTATTATTTCAATGCGGAAGCTTTAACGCTGCCGATTCGATTAGATTGCTCGTTCGACATCGAACCGTTTAGACGCGCCTTTAGCTTCCGAAATAAAAGAGGTATTTCTGACTCTTCGTTCGGGTTATGAGAAACGGCTGAGCGGATTTTCCCTTTCATTTGTTTGGTTTTGAGCCGTTGCCATCTTTGCCTGAATTCTGTTTACTATTTTCCTCTGTCTCTACTATTTTATCTTCCTCCATCTCTTTCTCTTACGCTTCATTTCTCTCCCTATCTCTCCGTTTCTCTCTCTCTCATTCTCTTCCACTTCTGCTGTACCTCTCTCCTCTTTTCTCTCTCTCTCTCTTCCACAATTACTTTCTCTTGCTATTAGTTTTATGAAATAATTTTATTTATAGCAGGATTATACAAAAGGAACTTGTGTAGCCTGCACTTAACGTCGTACACGCGGTTAAGTTGCCCTTTGCTTTCACAAATTTCATAATTTAGCGTTATATAAAAAATATTAAAAATGCATTCGCGAACGGAAAACCGAATTGTTCACGCGTATTTGTGTGCGGCAAAAATAACGGGTGCATTTACCGCACTTTGCCGAATCGGTGTCCAACAATAGTCGTCGCCATGGAAACGTTCTCGTGATGAGTGATAAAATCTGCAAAACAAAACGCCGGTATTTACGCGAAATTCGAATAAATACGATATATATATGCAAATTCTACGGTTAGAAAAATTAGAACCCTTATTCCATTCCCCGGAAAACAGTACGAATCCCGCTCCGATATTACAATTCTAGGATATGTTAGTGAGCGAGAGAAAATTACCCTGCACGATGGATTTTGGATTTTCCATGTGAATCAAATGGGAAGTATAGTGTTCCTGGAATCGAACCCGGGACTTTCAACCTTTGCAAAAAAATCTATCCTCGGGAGAGCTTGGTCCCAGTAGCAAGAGATTTCCACCAGGTGTCATGGCAATCGGTCGGTTGGTTCAAAAGTAAATAGGGTTGGACAGACAGACAAACACAACGACGAAACTATAATCCCATTTCCATTCTGGAAATTAGGCTAAAAATGATATGCATTAGATCTTCTTTAAGCCAATATATGCACTAGTGCGCTAAACAACGTCGTCGGTAGCCAAGGAAACTTTACTCACTAAAAACGCTATATTTTCATGTAACATGCCATTAATACGCAAAATTCGTGCGATTTCGAACAAAAAAACCAAAATCGAGTAAAAGAATAAGAATTAACGTTCATTTTACTTTTAAATGGCCCCTGACCGAAGACAGTACGTCAATAACTTCTAATTTCATGTTGAAAATGAAAATAATCCTACACGTCGATAATTCGATTTTTACGTGTTATCTTATGGATATTTGAGATGATAGTCTATAGTCGAACCTGGGACACACACATATATATATATATGTGTGTGTGTGTGTGTGTGTATATATATATATATATATATATATATATATATATATATATATATATATGGGAGAGAGAGAGAGAGAGAGGACAAAGGTTGTTTGAAATACATGTGACCTCTCACGATGATTCTCTTCGTCTGCCCTGTCCTCTATCTCTCTCTCTCTCGGCACGCTTTCAAACCCTCACTCCATCTCCCTCATTCTCTCTCTTTCCCACTCATCCTCTCTCTCTTCTATATAATTTTTTCCGAAATATAACACGCGCCGGAATTTCGCGGAATCCTTAATTTTTTCACTCATTTTCGGTCGTGTTTTGACTTTTTATGTCCGCCGACCACCCCATTGGGTGAGAGGAAGGTGGAGGGAGGGAGGGAGGGGAGAGAAGGGGAGGCAGGTGAAGGGATGGGTGGGGGAGAGGAAGAGAGGATAGGAAGAGAGACAGAAAAAAGGAAGAGAGATAGAAAGAGGAAGAGAGAGCGGAAGAGAGGATGAGATAAAGGAATATAGAGGGGAAGAGAAGAGCAAGAGAGACAGGAAGAGAGAGAGAGGAAGATGGAGAGGATGAGAGAGAGGAATAAAGAGAGGAAGAAAGAGAGGTAGGGAGAGAAGAAGAGAGAGAGGAAGAGGAAGAGAGGGAAAGAGAGATAGATGAAGAGGAAGAGAGAGAGGTAAAGAGAGAGAGGAAGTGAGAGAGAGGAAGAGAGAGAGGAAGAGAGATAGCAAGAGAGAGAGAGGAAGAGAGAGAGGAAGACAGAGAGGGGAAGGAGAGAGGGAGAGAGAGGGATAGAGAGAGGGAACTAGAGAGAGGGAGAGAGATATGGAGAGAGAGACCGGGAGGGAGAGAGAGGGGGAGAGAGGGGGAGAGAGGGGGGGGGAGAGAGAGTGGGAGAGAGAGAGGGGGATAGAGGAAAGAGCAAGAGAGGGAGAGAGGAAGAGAGTGGGAAAGAGAGGGAGGGTGTGGGAGAGAGAGAAAGGGGAGAGAGAGAGAGAAAGGGGAGAGAGATGGAGAAGGGATAGAGAGAAGGGTGAGAGAAAATGGAATGAGCGCTTTGATGCTTACCATAATTTGTTTGTCTGTGCATTTTATGATGGAATATTCACAAGTGAAGGTCCTTACACACAAGTTCATCTGTATCGTTATCTTATTTCATTTGTCCTAAAGTCCTAAATGGCAAATTTCGTTAAGCTCCGCCCTGTGATTAAACATTTCAGTATCGAAAGAACTCTCAGTAATCGCACATTAGTGGACAAATTGTTTACAAAAGTCTCCTCTACCTGGAGTGTTGGTGGCAGCTGAAACATAGGTTTTTCAAAATATCTCTTAAACAATGCATTCTGGGAAAAGATGTTTCGAACAAAAGTTGCAGAAAAGTATATGTTCTACAACCTTTATCCCGGTAATTTTTTACGCTGATCTAATATCAAAGAAAATATTTGATATAAACGGAAAAGTGACAAGAATAAACACCCACTTCCTGTCGACCGATTTTAACCAAAAACTAAGCAACTCTTTTTCCTTTATTAAAAATGTCCAATATAAAATTTCGCGGTTTGCGAGTTAAATGCATCCACAAATTTCCTATCCCACACGTCATCGAGAAAATGGTCAAAACGTGTTCAGGGGACCAATCGATTTTTCACGAAAACAATACTTTCCCCTATACTACGCATGTTGAAAGTAAAAATGAATCAGTACCACATTATATCGAAGAGTACAGTAATACCGTCAAATTCAGCGCAGCACTGAATAAATCTGCAGGGCAGGTCATTAAGTTAGGTAGAATTTAAAAAGGAGAATATGACGAAGAAACCAAAAAACCCACTGCAGCCAACATACAAAAGACAACTCCTGACGGATGAAGTGTGACTAACCCCCGGGGTATCCTATCGGAAATGTTGCATTCCGTATCTCCCTTATTCTTCCCCCTCCCTTCCCGCCCCCAAAAATCCCCATGGCAACTTTTTAATTGGCAGATTACAATTATTTGTTCCGATTCCCGTAATGTGTATAAAAAAAACACAAGCGCATTTTCCCCATCCTCCTGTCTTGTCTCGCCGGCGCTTAATTAAAATCTTTTTAGCTGCGTATCTAAATATCCTATCCCCGTCTCCTTTGATGTGATTCGCAGCTGTTTCTTTTTTTTTTTGCGGGGGAGTCTTCGGAATGCCCATACACTTTCCACCTTCATCCCTCGTTCAAAGCTATCCATTGGTCTTTCCAGCGATGCTATGTAAAGGGCTGCAGGGGGGAGGGGGGGGGGGAGTAGTGGGGAGGGGGTGGGGAGACGCAGCTCATTCTTTCACCCCCAAAGGTAAGAACGCCCACGGAAAAATTCCTCCATCTTTTTTTAATCGATTTTCATCTGTTTTTTTGAACCGTCAAAGCGTTGTTGTTGTGCTTTCTTTGACCGCCGCAATAACTCCGCGGGATTCGCGCGTATCTGTTGGGGAAATTTTTACTTTTCGAAAAATCTCCATACCTGCAACAATTCTCAAAATTTCAAATAGTATAAATCGTAATAAACATTTCGAGGAAGTGCGAGAATTATTTCGAGGACAGTGCAAGGAACAGAAATAAATTCAAAACGTATTCTTCTGATATCTGATATATCCAGGAAGCTCCAACAATAAAGAAAACAAATGGGAGCGTTACTAAGGCGTAACTAAGCGAAAAGTGTTTACAATAGTCTCCGGTAGGTGGTGTGGAGGGAGCAAAAATATTAGTTTTTAAAATATCTCTTAAACAACGCATTATATATGAGAAAATGCTTCAAACGAACATTAAAGAAAATTAAATTTCCTACAACTTTTATCCCAATCACATTTGTCAATTATTTAAAAAAAAGCGGATGTGACAAGAACAAACATCCACTTCCGGTGGACCGATTTTTACCAAAAACTAATCAGGTCTTGAAGCTTCGACAAAAATGTCAAATATAAAATTTCGCGTTGACCTGATTAATAAGTTTTTGAGTTAAGAGCACCCACAAAATTCCGGCCACAGACAGACACACCCACAGACACCGATAAAGTAGACTGAACGTGTTCTGGGGACCACAACACGTGTATTGCCGTTGTTATCTCGAACAACTAGATTTTTTCGGGAAAACAAAACTTTCCTTATGGAGAAATTGAAAAATGCTATATATCATAACGCCTTGATCAAAAAAAACATTGATAATGAACTGAAATAATTATAACTATAAACCAACCGATGTGAACAACCAACCTTATTTTTTTAAATCCTTAACAGCCAAGTATGTTTTTTTACTATCAACATATGAGAAGTATAGGGAAAGTATCGTTTGTATTCATAAAAAAATCGAATTCGAGATTTCAATGGAAATACATGTTTAAAGGTCCCCTGGACACGTTCTGACTATTTTTTCGATGACGTCCGTGTGTCTGTCTGTATGTGATAGATTTTTGTGGGCAGACCAACGCAAAATTTTATATTTAACATTTTTATAAAAGTTAAAAGATCCGATTAGTTTTTGGTAAAAATTGATCTACCGGAAGTGGGTGTTTACTCCTGTAACTTATCCGTTATTTTGAAATATTTGCTTTAATATTTGATAAATGTAAAAATGTATCGGAATAAAAGTTGTAGGATATTTGATTTTCTACAATCCTTGTTTGATACATTTTTCCATATAATGCATCGTTTAAGAGATATCTTACATTTTTATCTGCCACCACAATGCCACCTGCCGAAGACTATTGTTAACAATTGACGCTTAGTTACGTCTTAGTAACGCTCCTTTTTCTTTTCTTAATTGCCAACCGGAAGTAAATATTGACAACGATCCCAAATCTAACAACATGTAATTTACCATATAAATATGGAGAAAGTCATGTGTTGCCCACATCAGTTTATTTTTAAGCGTACACAAGCGTAGCTTGTGTCTGGGTCTACTTGTATAAGTAAATTCTTCAAATGGTGTGTGTGTGCGAATGTATATGCAGTCACCCAGACACACTGCGGCATTAAGTTTGGAGAAAACAAAAAAAAATAGAACGCTTCGTTGCTCCATTGTTAAACAAAAGAATAGCAGAACGCAAAAAAATGCAGCGGACTAATCAGTGTTTGAAAAAAAAACAAAAGAGAGCGAATCTTCGATCGGAAAGAAAGCAGAAAGAATTCGCTTGGAGGAGAGAGGGAGAGGGGGAGAGAGATGTGGAGGGAGGGAGAAAGGGAAAGAGAGGGAGATAGATGAGGAGAGAGAGGGAGAGAGGGAAAGGGAGAATGAGAGGGAGAAAATCGATAAATGTATTCGGGCAGTTTGTGAGAAAGTCGGTTGGAAGAAGGGGAATGGAGGTAAATGTGTAATCAAAGGGACCTAGATACGCCCAGCCCTCAAATTAAGAGCCTGAAGCACGTTGTCTAAGAATGTCCATGGCGATGGTTTGTTTAACACGGATGGTTCTCAGACTTTCAATTGTCGCGATCACCTTGGATACCGCGCGGCACACTTTGAATCGAAAATAGTAAAAATTAAAAAAACTTTATCGCGAATTTCTTCACTTAATGTAATTATTTATAATTTTGTTAGCGTCGTCTTTCCAAAAAATTCCACGATAAAATTTTATTGTTCGCGAAAACTTTGTTTATCGACATTACATATTGCATCCAAAATAATTATTCGGCCAACAGTTTGAGGAACAATGGCCTACCGCAGAGTTAAGTAAGGTACTACAAGCGACGTTGTATTGTAGGTCCTTAAAAGACCATCCCAGGAGTGAAGGAGCTTCATTTGTTTTTCTATACTAGTATCACTTCGAAATTTTTGAATTTTCCGAATTCGAAGCCATCAAGCGGAAAATCTGTGAACCACATGTGAATTCCATGATTAAAATATTCATAGAACGACAAGAGATGCATATTTAAAAAAGAATATTCCTGATAATACAAAATTTTGAATTTCCTAAACTGATGCCAACTAGCGGAAAATCTATGGAGTAAATGGAAAACCCAATTGGTGGAAAATTCATATATTGATAAGAGCTATCAAGTTCAAAAAGAATTTTCCTAATATTTGTAGTAGTTAGGCTACAGCACTGTTTCAAAATTTTTAAATTTTCCGATTATTCGAAGACACCCAGCGGTAAATGTATGAATTACTTGGAAAATCCAATCCCGGAAGAATTCATGGATAAATAAGAGCTATCTAATCACAAAATAATTTTCCAAATATCATCAGGTTTGGCTACAATTACTAATCGAAATTTTTTAATTTTTTTAAATCGAAGACATCTAGCGGAAAACCTGTATTACATGAATATTCTAGTCATTGGGAAATTCAGAAAATGATAAGGGATGCATAATTCAAAAAGAATTTTCCTGATATTTCCATTAGTTTGGCAACAATGCTATCTCAAAATTTCAATTTTCCTACATTTGAAGCCGCCTCGGGGGAAAATCCAGGACTGTATTTACGCGAAATTCTAAGAAATACAATCGATAAGGAAAATTAAAGCGATAAAAATTAGAATTTCCATTCCTTTCCTCAGTGAATTGTACAAATTCCGCTAAGATAATACAATTTTAAGATATTTTAATCTGCGAGAGAAAATTATCCTGCACGATGGATTTTACAGATTTCTCCATGTAAATCAAATGGGAAGTATAGTGTTCCTGGATTCGAAGCCGGGGCTTTCAATATTCGCAACGAAAACTATCCTCGGGAGAACTCGATCTCAGTAGCAAGCGATTTCCTCCAAGTGTCATGAAAATTTAATAAGAGGGTGACAGACAGACAGACAAACACAACGAAGAAACTAAATATAATCCTATTTCCATTGCGGAGAGAAAAACAGAAAAATAGAGAAAGAGGGAGGAATAGGAATATAACGAAAAAAGAAGGTGGAAGAGAGGGAAAAACAAGATAGATAGCGAGAGGAGAAAGAAAGAGAGAGGAAAGGAAAGAAAGATGAATAAGAAGAACAAGAAAAGGAAATGAAGAGAGAAAGGGAGACGAAAAAGAAGACGAATAGAAGGAGAGAGAGAGAGAGAGAGAGAGAGAGAGAGAAAAGGAAAATAGGAAGTGAGGTATTGGATAGAGAGAAGTATAAAAAATAGGTGAAACATGGAAAAGGATGAAGTCATCCTAGGAACGCGTAGGCAAGCGATGGGCAGTTGGAAGAAGGAGGTAGGAAGGAAGGGAGAGAGAGAGGGAGGGAGAGATAGATAGAGAGGAGGAGAGAGAAAGAGAGAGAGGGAGAGAAAGAGTGAGAGAAATAGAGAGTGAAAGAAGAATGAGAGATAGAGGAAGAGAAAGAGAGGGAGAGAAAGAGAGGGAAAGAGAGAGAGAAAGATAGTGAGGAAGAGTGAGAGAAAGAGGAAGAAAAAGAAGAATGAGAGAGAGGAAGAGAAACATGGAGGAAGAGAGAGGAAGATATAGGGAGAGAAAGAGTGAGAGAAAGAGAGAGAGAAATAGTGAGAGAAAGAAGAATGAGAGATAGAGGAAGAGAAAGATGAAGAGAGAGGAAGTGAGTGAGAGAAAAGGATAGAGAAAGATAGAGAGGAAGAGTGAGAGATAGAGAAAAAGAGAAAGATAGAGATGAACAGTAAGAGATAGAGAGAATGAGTGAGAGAGAAAGAGAGAGAGGGAGAGAAAGAGTGAGAGAAATAGAGAGTGAAAGAAGAATGAGAGATAGAGGAAGAGAAAGAGAGGGAGAGAAAGAGAGGGAAAGAGAGAGAGAAAGATAGTGAGGAAGAGTGAGAGAAAGAGGAAGAAAAAGAAGAATGAGAGAGAGGAAGAGAAACATGGAGGAAGAGAGAGGAAGATATAGGGAGAGAAAGAGTGAGAGAAAGAGAGAGAGAAATAGTGAGAGAAAGAAGAATGAGAGATAGAGGAAGAGAAAGATGAAGAGAGAGGAAGTGAGTGAGAGAAAAGGATAGAGAAAGATAGAGAGGAAGAGTGAGAGATAGAGAAAAAGAGAAAGATAGAGATGAACAGTAAGAGATAGAGAGAATGAGTGAGAGAGAAAGAGAGAGAGGGAGAGAAAGAGTGAGAGAAATAGAGAGTGAAAGAAGAATGAGAGATAGAGGAAGAGAAAGAGAGGGAGAGAAAGAGAGGGAAAGAGAGAGAGAAAGATAGTGAGGAAGAGTGAGAGAAAGAGGAAGAAAAAGAAGAATGAGAGAGAGGAAGAGAAACATGGAGGAAGAGAGAGGAAGATATAGGGAGAGAAAGAGTGAGAGAAAGAGAGAGAGAAATAGTGAGAGAAAGAAGAATGAGAGATAGAGGAAGAGAAAGATGAAGAGAGAGGAAGTGAGTGAGAGAAAAGGATAGAGAAAGATAGAGAGGAAGAGTGAGAGATAGAGAAAAAGAGAAAGATAGAGATGAACAGTAAGAGATAGAGAGAATGAGTGAGAGAGAAAGAGAGAGATAAAGGAAGAGAGAAAGAGAAAGATGAAGAGAGAATGAATGAAAGACAGACAAAGAGAGAGAGAGGGAAAGTGAGGGAAGTGAAAGAGGTAGGAAGAAAAAGAGAAAGAGAGGGAGAGAATGAGAGGAAGAGAATGAGAGGAAGAGAATGAGAGGAAGAGAATGAGAAGAAGAGAAAGATAAAGAGGAAGGGAGAGAGAGAAGAAGAGAGATAGGAAGATAAAGAGAGGATGAGAAAGAGGAAGGGAGAGGAAGAGAATGAGAGGGAGAGGAAGAGAAATATAAAGTGAAAGAGAGAGAAAGAAAGATAGAAAGATAAATAGAGGGACAGGAAGAGAAAAAGAAAGAGATGGGGAGAATGAGAGAAAGAGAATGAGATTAAGGGAAAGAGAACGAGAGAGGAAGAGAAAGAGAATACGTATGAGTTGTCTGTGGCAACCGGTGCGACGTTCGAAGGAGGAAGGAAGGAAGGAAGGGAGAGAGAAAGATAGAATGGAGGGAAATGGCGATAGTCGTCTGTTTGCGAGAACTCCGTTAGTTTTGGTGCGTGAGTTGGACCCTACCAAACTTTTCCTTTTATTTTTTCATCTCTCTCTCTCTCCCCCTCCCTCCCTCTCCCTCCCCCGCCCACCCACCTCTCCCTCCCCCCTCCCTCTCTCCACCACCCACTCCTCTGCAGACCCAGCCGGGAGAGCTCAAGACCAGGTTTCCGAACGCTGCGAGCGCGCGGCGAGAATAATCTACGCTTTTTTCAACATATTTATTTACGCTCAGGCCGTTGCTAGGCAACCGTAAGGACCGGTTGCTAGGTCAAAGGTAGGTCACCATAGGATACGGGTAGTTTCTAGGCAAAGCGCAGAGGGTGAATCTAACGAAATTATAGCTAAATAAATAAATAAATATATATATATATATATATATATATATATATATATATATATATATATACTGAAAGGTGTGCTTAACAAAAAATCTGATGTGACCATTAAATGACTTTCTCCATGCCTGTAATAGTTCTAAAAATTCAAAATAGTTTAAATTAATATAAATATTTGAAGGAACTGCGAGAAAAATTCAAATACATTACAAAGAGTGTTCACACCGTAGCCTTCTGATATTGGATATAGCCACGAAGTTACAGCAATCAAGAAAATAAAATACCAAGGCATAACTAAGCGTAAACAAAAATTTTTATTAAACTCACCTCCAGATGGCAGGCATGGTCGTGTCAGATAAAAAAATATGGCGTTTATTTTCTCCGCTTGATTAACAATGGGGACGAGCGTTGCGCAGTAATGTTTTCCGTTTTAAATTTACTTAGAACCATCGCAGGACATCGGGACTTGAAACAGCTAACGGCTAAAAAAAAACGAAATTTTATTTTTCCGCCGTAAATTTTCGAATACAAATCGAATCGACGCAAAAGTCAATTTTTAACGAGAAAATTCGACGTGTTTTTTTCGCTCGGCAATCTTCCGTCGTCATGGCGATTCGCATTGTTGCCAATTTAGCGTAAATGCGTGTGATCAACCGGGATTGTAACTAACCTTCACATCCGTCCGCGCATTCACAAAGTTTCGTCGCCGTATTGACGTTTAAACAATAGATTAGTGACGATGAACAATGCGACGGAAATGGACATAAATAAATATTCCACCGTTCACCGATAATGTGTTAACGACGGGTTTTTTAAGTCAGATTTAGAGAAGGCAAAGATATGCAATTTACGACGCGGAAATAAACTTTGCAACGCCGAAGCAAGATCGATATTACGATCTAGCGCCATAGCCACCCATTCGACGACGGAAACAAAAGAAAAACGTTTCCGTAATTGTAAAATTCTTGCTTAGCAACGCTTGTAAACAAACAACCGACTCAAATATGTAACAAGAACAATGCGCTTGTCACTGAACAAAGCTATCTTATCTTTTAAAATAGCAGTTTGGAATTTAGTTGAAGCTGATGTTGGCTCCATTGTCATGTCATTGTTGCGAAAGATAATCTTTTAAAAAAAAGATGAATATACAAAACGAAATAAATTAATTTTTCGCGATTTCAGAACGTTTTTGTGTATAATGGCATACTTATTTCTAAGAATATTACCTCCGAATAAACACTGCGCAACAGTTTAGACAAAAAGAGCGTTATCTATAGATATAAATGACTAGGGAGATGCCCGTTGAAATTCAAGGAGAAAGTTTTTTTGCGAAATAAAAAATTGAACACCAATAATACACCTTGACTTTCTTTGGATGGCAATAAAACAAACTTTCGTTCTTTTAGGCGTTCGTTGTTTCAAGTTTCGAACTCCTACGAGGATTCTACGATATTCTACATTCAAATGTTGTTTACTTTTGTTGCTATGAAAAGAATTTCTCTCCTCTCTCTCTCTCTCTTTCTCGTACTAATTGTAAGAGCATTCAAAGCGCGCTTTCACCCATAATAAGGATTGAAATAACAATAGGATTTCGAGGGTTAACAATGTAATTGGTTGGCATGGCAACATCCCGTTAAAATGTGAAGATCTCCCAAAAATATGTGAATCATGAGGAATTTCGAACTGTATACGGAAATGAATGGACAGAATAAGAAACTTCATAGTTTTTTCTTCAAAATGGGCTAGATCCGAAGATCGTAGGTTAATTCTCTCTAATTTAGATCTCAAAAAGAATAAAAGCCTGCAAATGGAAAAGTCGATTTTATGGGAAATGGAAATGCCTACCCTGGAGTCGAACCTAGGACTTTTTTAGAGATTTATTTCCGTCATCGTCTTACAATCTGTGAATCGATCGTCCCTGCAAAACATCAAAAATAATTCTCGTTCCATTATCGAGTTATTCGCATTTTTACAGCGTGACAGAGGGAGCCACAGAGGGACAGACTTTCATTATTGTTCGATTGCGCAAACTTCACCGAGATTTGCATGGACGAGAAACTCAATTCCGACACTATTATTACATTTTTTATAAAACAGCTAAATTCTAAACTAACGCTTTATATTTTATTCTATATTATCGTAATAGCCACGATTTCGCAGCTGAGATTATATTTAATCCATTTTAACCGTAATTGGTTCTTCTGGATCATAAATAATGAACAGTGGGCCTCTAATGCCAATTATTAAATTTGATTTACAAAGATGTCCTTAATACTTAAATCGTGGGAAAAACATTTGACGCTCATACGGTAAAATCTCCATGCCAACCAGTATAACTCACGCATCGACATCTAGCGGCGATTTAGGTAACTATGGAAAACATCATCTAACGCTATTAAAAAACCCTTACTTGGGAGATGCCCGTTGAAATTCAACGGGAGGGTTTTTTAAAATGAAATTTCGTGAATAGATGCGAAGTTATTATCCAAGTCAATGGCACCCAATTACACGAAACTGGAAACAATGCGAATCACTAAGAATGCGACAAATTCTCGCGTTGATAACTGATCAGTTCGCGGATTTTCCTCCCCTTCCTTCTCTCTCTCTCTCACACACACACTCTCTCTCTCTTGTATTAAAAGCATTCAAAGCACGCTTTCACCCATAAGGATTGAAATAACAATTGGATTTCGAGGTTTAACAATGTAATGGGTTGGCAAGGCAACGTCCCGTTAAAATGACAAGATATCCCCGAAATATTTGAATTAAACATTTAACGTGAGCAATTTCGAACTGTAGGCGATAAAAGATGAACGGAATAAAAAACCATATAGTTTTTTCTTTAAAATGCTGTAAATCCGAAGATCGTAGGTTAAATCTTTTTAATTTAGATCTCAAAAAGAATAAAAGCCTGCAATTCAAAAAGTCGATTTTTACGTGTTATCATATGGGAAATGGAAATGACTTCCTTGGAGTCGAACCCAGGACATTTTTCGAGATTTTATTACGCCATCACCTTACAATATGCAAATGTAGCATTCCTGCAAATTTTCAAACATATATATCTCCATCTTTTATCGAGTTATTCGCATTTTTATAGCGTGACAGAGGGAGGCACAAAGGGACAGAAGTAGCCTTTTATAGATTTCAGATCCTCTCCGTCACTCTGTACTTGGGGCTGAATATCTGAGCCGTTAAACCAAATTTCGTATTAGCTCCTCATTTTTCCTCGGGATTGTCATAGGCAAAAATGACAATAACTAAATAAATATCCGGGTTCGATTCCGGTAGATAATTTCTATTTCTCCATAAGATAAGACGTAAGATATCAATCCGGAGACGGGCAATCGTTTGTTCTTTTGCTCATAAAAATTAGAAACATTGACCCTTTTATCCGTAAAATTGAGCGTTTTAGAGCAAAATGAACATAGTTTATTATTATTGTCTTCGATTGTCTCCCTGAGTACGTAAACGCTAGGATTTTTACGTTTGAATTACTTATGTTTGGCAAGATTTATCGGTTTCATGAAGATTTGCCTTGGTAACCATGCCATTGTCGAAATAAGGTCGTCATTGTTGTCTCAGTGCGAGATTTGAATTAAATAGTGAGCAGGTTGTTTCGAGCATAAAACAGACGGAATGAATATTCATGCAGCCGAGTATGCAAAATATTTAGGTGTATCCTTTTGTCGAGAGCTTTCGTGGGACATGCACATTTTACCGAGTTATAGGCGCGGCCAACAAGAAACTGCCTATCATAGGTAGAATAGTACGGAACACTACGGAAAAGGTACATTAAACATGTTACTTATCACTGGTAAGATTGCAATTGGAATACGAAGCGAGCATATGGGATCCGTACGAGAAGGGACACGTAATTCAATTAGAAATAGTTCAGCGCAGAGCAGCCAGATTCGTAAAACAAAAGTACGAACATAAGGAAAGCGTCACCTCATTATTGAGGGATTTGAACTAGGTACCACTGGAGGATCTTCGATTGAACTCAAGGTTGCGGCTTCTGGAGAAATATAGATCGGAATGTCTGAAAGACGAGGTTGTAGGAATGATTGAAGCACCAACGTATACAGGTGGAAACGACCGTGACGATAATATACGTGAGATAGATTGTAGGACGAAGCGTTATCTAGGCTCGTTCTTTACGAGGACAATAGGAGATCACAACAGAAATTTTCAACCTGCGATAGACGATCTTTAGGTAGGTTATGGTGCCTTGCACCCACTGCCACCCACCAATTAGGTGAATCGCAGGGTAACATGTAGATGTAATACATTACATCGACTAATATTAACGGGTTTATATGCTAGTGAACTATATCTATGCTGCGAAAATGGGGACCATAACGATACATCAAATGCTTTTTCAAAAATACTTGTTGATTACTCTCAGAAGGTGAAGAATAAGCTTGTAGCCTATGGAAATCGTGACGTCACTCTCGAATAACCAATCATCAGCTGGGTAAGCGCAAGAGCGTAAGACCAAAGTTCATAAGCAAGACCAAACGAAGAATTTCGAAACAATTTTCTTTACGAGAAGCTTTCATTCACGTAAAAAATGCCGTAGTAGGCAAAGGAGATGATAAATTAAGGAGTTTTTTAAAGTTTGGAAACAAAAGAAGCGTGAAAAGGTGGTCAACTACATGAAGTGGGGCGTGACCTTCAAAACAGTAGCAAGATGGCCGACCGCGCAGCCTAAATATAAAAACAAAAAACATCCGAAACTGTTCTTCTTCTTCTTCTTAATTCGAGAAAAGTTTATTTTCCAAAGTCTGGAGATAAGTGCCAAAAACTGTTATAGGGTTGGAGGGGGGGGAGGGGAGAGAAAGTATTCCAAACAAACTTCCATTTTTTTTCGTTTTTTTTTTTTCGGAGCTAAAAACCGTTTGAACTTTTTCATTGTTGCGCTCCTTTTGTGGCGACCAATCAGAAAGTGTTTAACTAAAAAAAAGGAGGAGTTAAGTTCATTCTTTGGCACTTTGGACATAAAGAACACTTTCACACACTTTCGAATTTTGGATAATAGTGTGTGTGTCAGAGAGAGAGGGAGAGAGAGGGGGAGGGATAGAGGGAGGGAGAGAGGGTAAGAGAGAGGGAGGGAGAGAGGGAGGGAGAGAGGGAGAGAGTGAGGGGGAGAGGGGAAGAGAGAGGGAGAGAGAGAGAGAGAGGGAGGGAGAGAGGGAGAGAAAGAGAGGGAGAGAGAGATGGAGAGAGGGAGAGAGAGGGAGAGAGTGAGGGGGAGAGGGGAAGAGAGAGGGAGAGATAGAGAGGGAGGGAGAGAGGGAGAGAGAGGGAGAGAGAGGGAGGGAGAGAGAGGAAGAGAGGGAGAGAGTGGGAGAGAGAGGGAGAGAGAGATAGATCGGAAGAGAGAGGAAGAAGAAAGAGAGGAGGAAAAGGGAGAGAATGAGAGAGAAGGAGAAAGGGAGAGGGAGTAAGAGAGAGGAGAGAAGGAGAGAGAGATAAAGGGAGGGAGGAATACAGAGGGAGGGAGAAAGAGAGAGAAAGGGAGAGATATGAAGAGAAGTTAAGAGAGGTAAAGAGAAAGGAAGGAAAAGGGATAGAGAAAGAGAGAGTGTGAGAAGAAGGGAAAGATGTTCGTAGGCAAGGGATCATACTGTTAAAATTTAAATATTTCCCAAAAACATACGAATTAAACGTTTAACATTAGCGATTTCGGACTGTAATCTGAAAAAGACCAACAAAATAAGAAGCTTTACAAATTTTCTTCAAATCATCTCAAAACCGAAGATCGATTGTGAATTCCTTCTAATTTAGATCTAAAAAAGAAGTTTTCATTCGTCAGCGAATATTTGTATCCCAATAGATTATTCATTCCGAATTTCAAGATTATGCCTCCGTATTTGATTAAGTTATTAGCGTTTAAGCTGTTGTTTTTACGGGTAATGAAAACGTCTTCTTTGGAGAGTCGAACCAAAGACTTTTTCGATATTTTTATCGTCATCGCCTTAAAATACGCAAACAAAGCACTCTTGCCAAACTAAAAAGTATTTACCGCGATCCTTTATCGAGTTATGCGCATTTTAATAGCCACAATGCGACAGAATAAGGCTTTTTATTGATTATTAGCCTACTTTCCAGAATGTAAACAGGTTTATAGTTTCGCCATTGTGTCTGTCTGTACCTATTTACTTTAGAACCAATGGACCGATTTTCGCGACACCTGGTGGAAATCTCTTGCAACTGATGAGGCCGAGCTCTCCCGAGGATAGTTTTAGTCGCGAAGATTGAAAGTCCCGGGTTCGATTCCTGGAACACTATCCATCCCATTTGATTTTCATGGGAAATCTCAAATCTATCGTGCGGGGTAAATTTCTCTTGCCAATTGAAATATCTTAGAATTGTAATATCGGAGCGGTATTTGCACTATTCCTCGAGTTAAGTAATGAAGATTCAAATTCTTATCGTAGAATTTTGCTTATCGATCGTATTTCTTCGAATTTCGCGTAAATACTGACTTTTACGCAGTAATCATCACTCATTACGAGAATGTTGCCATAGCAACGACATTTGTTAGGCTCGGATTCGGTATAGTATAAAACATACACGCGTTATTTTTGCCGCCCACAAATACGCGTTATCTATTTAATATTCTGAGATTCCTGTATTGAAATAAAGACAGAAGATTTTTATTTTGCTCGTCCATTTAAAATTATTAAAGTTGCGATTTAAATATTAAGGTCGACGTTGCTATAGCAATAATTTCGATGCTTCACAAAAAGCGAGAAAGCGAATAACGCAGTTCTATCGTCTATTTGAAGGCTTAATAGACGCTAATTCAATCGGAGGCAACAGTGAGGGTCGCCTTGGCAACGCCCGAAAAAAGTAGGAAAAAGCCATTTAATTTCGAATATATATATATGCCTATTTCCGACGAAGTATTCCGTGTAACATCTAAACATCCCACGAATGATATATATGATAGTTTTAGCCGTCGCATAAAGCATAAACGGAGAAAATTGGTCCATATTTACGTGTTTTAATGAATGAAGGAAATAAACATTGCACCTTGAAAAATCGAAACTCCCGTGTGAGCATATGGGAAAATATAATCGTCTCCCGACTCTGGGACACCTCCCTAAATGAAAATAGTTTTCCCGGGGTCTCGTCGTAAGCAGAAACAAAATGGCGTGTTCAGCATTTCTCTATGTCAAACTGTTCAAGGGATAAAAGTGGGGACGGATGGATAGAACGGCGGACAGACATTAAATAATTATATATAAAAGATACCGCGCCTGGATGTAGAACCATAGGACATCTATACTTTGTGCAGTGCATAATTAACAGACGTTCACGCATTCCTGTATCGAGATCTCATTATCCTCGCCACTAATTTACTATGACAACCCAACACTTCCCCCCTCCCCCTACTTCATCAACAATTGGAGGTTAATAAGTACCGCTAACGACGAATCCATATCGCTCGGGGTTAATTTTTTTGCAATTGCCTTCGCCGACTCCAATTACGGAACAGCGAAGCCTCTTCGAAACAGTCCCACACCGGATGCGACTGCAGCGCCTCTACACGTGTGCTAGCGCACACGCGCAAGCTCGCGCAATGTTAGTTTTATGAATTCCCACCATATGGCAATGGCGCATGATTCAATAGTATAACATTTTTTATAATCAATTGGCTTTTTGCGTGATTTGTATATGCGATGCGAATTTATTAACTCCGGTTAATTATAAGACGCACTGCAAAAAACTATGAAAATTACTATAAAAATAGTTAATTACCAAAACTTTCAATAGGAAGTTAACTTAAAATAAATTAATGAAAAACACGATTTTAATTATAAATAATTCGGGCGCCTTCTCTCTCCCTCTCTCTCTCGTACTAAAGCATTCAAAACACACTTTCCTTACGCATACGGTATGAGGACGACAATACAATCTCGAGGTGCAACAATGACACGGTCGGCAAGGCAACGTATCTTTGAAAAGCTTAAAATTTTCAAATAAATGTGATTTAAACGTATAACTTGAGCGATTTCGAATCGAAGGCAAAAGTCGACGATAAGAATAAGAATTTGTGTTTATTTTTCTTTAAAATGGTCTATTTCCGAAGATCGCTCGTCAATTGCTTCTAATTTAATTTTGCAAAAGAATAAAAGCCTGCAAGTGAAAACGAAGGTGTTTTTAAGTGTTCTCTTATGGGGATTTCTGTAGAGCGCTCCGTAGGACCAAACGGGCGGACGGGCGAATAGACGAACAGACGGAGGGACCAACGTACAGAATAAGGATATTATGTATATAATTATAAATATGTTATTATTATTTTAGTGTGATAGATATTCGTTATAAATAGCTTGCTCTAGAGATGGCGTTGGTTTGTTTACGAGTTGAGATCTTGGTGTACGATGAGTATTTTTAAGCGCTTGCAGTCTGCAAGCGCTGAAAACTCGTAGATATAACGCACAGGATAGTTGGTATAAGAGAATAAGTAATCGTTATAAACAAGTAATAAGATAACAAAATACCAATGCATTCGAACGGGAAAACTAAATTGATCACGCGTATTTGTGTGCGACAAAAATAACGCGTTTATGTATTAGACTATACCGAATCCGAGACCAACAATAGTCGTTGCTATGGCAACATTCTCGTAATGAGTGATGGAAACTGAAAAAACGCCTGTATTTGAGCGAAATTCGAAGAAATGGGATCGATACGCAAAATTCTACGATATAAATTAGAATTACCATTCCCTTCCTCAGAGAATAGTACAAAAAATTGACATAAGATCTCCGAACAGGTGCAGTTCCATAGGTAAAAGAATGAATTTTGATTTTCATCGGAAAAACGGAAAAATGTTTTTCAATTTCAGACTATAGAAAATTCTAACGCGTCCATAAATAGTGATGAATACGATCGCTAAATATTAGTTGCGAGTTGCTATTGGCAACGGCTGCCTCAAAGATTAGATATCGACAATCACACTCTTGAACGATTTTCGTACACTTTGAATTGCTTTCGCTATGAAAAAGGATAATGAAAAATCTGATTTGGGCAACAAATGACTTTCTCCATACCTGTACTGATATTCCCAAAAATTCCAAAAAGGTTAAATGATGATGAATATTTTAAGGAACTGGGAGAACAATTTCAAGACTTGACAAAGAACAGAAATAGACTACGTATGGAGAAATTAAAATTAATCATTTGTTGCTATGGATAAAAAAACATTAACGCGCATCCTATAACTAAGGTCAACTTTTGGCCAAAACGTTTGCGATAAAAATTGTCCCCATAACAATTCAACATAAATTTACCATGCCAACGGAACCCAGGCTCTCGACTATCGACATCTAACAAGCTGAACAATGATTTAGACGGACACCCGAAATATTGTCTCAGAAGCAATGCCTTCCACGAAAAAATCATGTGCGCCCACCGCATCACTTTCTCTACGCCAGTAATAATATTTCTATAATTTTGAATTAGGTTGAGATATAATAAATAATTTAAGGAGCTGCAAGAAAATTTCAATTACCTTGCAGCGAACAGAAACAACATCATATCGCAGCCTTCTGATACCGGATATAGCCACGAAGCTCCAACTATTATGACATCAAAAAGGAGCGTTACTATAAGACGTAACTAAGCGTAAACAATCGTGTTTACAAAATTCGCCTCTACGTGGCGCGATGGTGATAACTAAAAAATACGGTTTTATAAAATCTCTTTATAAAAAAAGCGAAATTACATGGGAAAATGTTTGGAATAAAAGTTGTAGAAAATTAAGTTTCCTACAACATTTATTCCAGTATTTGTTTACATTAATAAAATATAAAAGCAAATATTTTTAAAAAACCGGTAAGTGACAAGAGTAAACACCCACTTCTGTTTCACCGACATTTACCAAAAACTAATCAGTTCTTGTGACTTTCATAAAATTGTTAAATATAAAATTTCGAGTTGACCTGATTAATACTTTTTAAGTTAGAGCACTCGCAAAAAAGCTGTCACATACACACAGAGACATCATCGAGAAGATGGCCAAAACATTTTCAGGGGACCTCAAAACGTCTATTTCCGTCTAAATCTCGAAATAGATTTTTTTCATGAAAACAATACTTTCCCCTATACTACGTATGGAGAAATTAAAAATGATCATTTGTTGCTATGGATAAAAAAACATTGACGCGCATCCTATAACTAAGGTCAACTTTTGGCCAAAACGTTTGCGATAAAAATTGTCCCCATAACAATTCAACATAAATTTACCATGCCAACGGAACCCAGGCTCTCGACTATCGACATCTAACAAGCTGAACAATGATTTAGACGGACACCCGAAATATTGTCTCAGAAACAATGCCTTCCACGAAAAAATCATGTGCGCCCACCGCATCACTCTCTCTACGCCAGTAATAATATTTCTATAATTTTGAATTAGGTTGAGATATAATAAATAATTTAAATAGCTGCGAGAAAAATTCAATTACCTTGCAGTGAACAGAAACAACATCATATCGCAGCCTTCTGATATCGGATATAGCCACGAAGCTCCAACTATTATGACATCAAAAAGGAGCGTTACTAAGACGTAACTAAGCGTAAACAATCGTGTTTACAAAATTCGCCTCTACGCGGCGCGATGGTGACAACTAAAAAATACGGTTTTATAAAATCTCTTTATAAAAAAAAGCGAAATTACATGGGAAAATGTTTGGAATAACAGTTGTAGAAAATTAAGTTTCCTACAACATTTATTCCAACAACTTTTGCATTGATCAAGTAGTGAAGGAAATAAATGATAGAAATGGAAAAGTGAACATCTGCTCCATTTTGACCGATTTTAACCAAAACATTATCAACACTTGTCCGTCAAATATAAATCAGGGCCGCCGCAACATAAGGTAAAACGATTTTTTTCTGATTTCAGAGCAAATAAACATTGGTGTGCGGCCGGCCACATTAGGGCGAATTCGACGAGAGGCACTTCCGTGACGCGGGAAAGCCTAGTGGCATCCATACTTGTTTTATATACGCTCGCTTTCGGAATAGTTCTCGAGAAAATTGCCCAATTTATTTTTTCGAGTGTCTTCGGGGCTAAGATTGTGTTTTGTTTCATCGCGGTGAAGGGGTCACGACAAGTGTTCGGCTTCGCCTGAATATTTGATTCGATAAAGCGCGTTCCCAGAATTAGTTTTCCTCGTAGGCGTGACCCGGTGCACTCAGAGTAAGGTAAGTGGCAGTGGGTGACAGTCGCCGAGGTTTTGTTAATCGATAAAGGGTTTGTTCTTTAGGGGGGGGGGGGGGGCATTGTTGCGTCGCCATGGGGTTTACGACTGACGGGGTTGCTAAGATTTCGCCCTGGTTGGGAAGGATTTTTTATTTCGGATTAAGACGTCACTCTCGAAAGAACCATGATATTTTCAGCTCACGTTTTGGGATTAATTTTTTGGGATTTTTATCGAAATTTCTCGTCTTCCGCGTGTCGTGCCATGGCACTAATGCGTCTCGATTATACTACATAATTCCAATCAGATTTTATGATCGTAAAACCTATAAAATCTAAAAATTCCAAATTGGTGAAATGATTTTATATATATTTGGAACTGCGAGAAAAATTTAAAGACTTTACAAAGAACACGAAACAAACTCAAAGCGTACCCTTCTGATGCTGAATATATCCAGGAAGCACCAACAATTAAGGTAATAAAAAAGAAGCGTTTTTAAGACGTAACTTAGCAGACAGTGTTTACAATAGTCGCCGGTGGGTGGCGTGGTTGTGGCAGCTAAACAATTAGTTTTTAAATATCTTTTAAACAATGCATTATATGGGAAAATGTTTCGAACAAAAGTACTTTTCCCTATACTACGTAAGGAGAAATTAAAAATAATCATTTGTTGCTATGGATAAAAAACATAAACGCGCATTCAATAACTAAGGTCAAATTTTGGCCAAAACATTTGCGATTAGCCTTCTGATATTGGACATAGTCATTACTCTCCAACAATTAAGAAAAGAAAAGGGAGCGTTACTAAGACGTAACTAAGCGTCAATTGTTGACAGTAGTCTTCGGCAGGTGGCATTGTGGTGGCAGATTAAAATGTAAGATATCTCTTAAACAATGCATTATATGGAAAAATGTTTCAAACAAACGTTGTAGAAAATTAAATTTTCTACAATCTTTATTTCAAAACATTTTTACATTTATCAAATATTAAAACGAATATTTCAAAATAACTGATAAGTGACAAGAGTAAACACCCACTTCCGGTTGACCGATTTTTACCAAAATCTAATTAGCTCTTGTGACTTTTATAAAACTGTTAAATATAAAATTTCGCGTTGACCTGATTAATAGTTTTTGAGTTAGAGCACCCAAAATAAAAGCTACCACATACTCAGACATCATCGAGAAAATGGTCAAAACGTATTCAGGGGACCTCAAAACGTGTATTTCTGTTGAAATCTCGAAGTCGATTTATTTCATAAATACAATACTTTCCCCTATACTACGTATGTGCGGAGAAAGTAAAAAACCTCAGAATTGGCAATTAAATGGCGATATTTTGAGAGCCCGAACAAAGCCAAAGTCGACGGCGATTAATTACACGAATACATCTTTATCCATAACACTCGATAATTCCTAGCGATTATGAGAAACTTTTAACCAAACATCCCGAACACTACGTAGACAGATCGAAAAACGTTTCCCTGGAGACAGAAACCGGAGAACAACAATCGTCACCGCAGCAACAATCACTTTTCCGCGCCACAAATCACCAATCACCGAAGCACGTTTAAAAAAAAATTCACCACACCAATAAAAGTTCTCCGCACACGTCACCAAATCAGACCACGGCGTTCGAACCGTGCGCCATCTCTCGGGGAACAAAGGAACGACGAAAAAAAAACAACAAATCACGTGCTCCTTACCTTAATTATGTCATTCTCGAATAATCGAAGCGTCTTTTCACCTCCGCCGCTTTCGTTCTTCTTTTTTCCTCCTTTCCTTATCCTATTCTATTTATCTTCCTCCTTTCTCCAACTTTCTCAGAATAATCTCGTTTTGAAATACTGTTTTTTTTAACCCGCTAAAAATTTCTTCTCCTTAACAGTCCAATTAACTAGCTCAACAATTTTTTAAAATTTATTTTTTACAGTCATTAACGGGAAAAACTGAATTAATAAAACGTGTTAAATAGTAGTCTACGATGGAAATATATAAGTTGCTAAGAAACCATTCACAGACGTACCGTCGCTAAGAAACACAGCGTTAAAAAAGTTGAACTTATTTTAAAGAAGTGGGAGAAAGATTTTTTAGTCTTTCCCGCCTCTCCTCCTCTCCATCCACTTTCTCCTCTCCCTCTCCTTCCTTCTACGATGGAAATATAAGAGCAGATAGCGTTGCTAAGAAACCAATCACACGGAGGTACCGTTGCTAAGAAACACAGAGATGGCTAACGCTAAAAAAGTTAGTACTTTTTCAAGGAAGATGGAGGAAAAATTTTGAAATCTTTCTCTCCGCCACTTTCTAAACCCCTCCCTCCTTTCCCGACCTCCCAAAAACTTCCCTCGCTTCGTATCTCCGCTCCTTCCTCTCCTCCCCCCCCTTCGGAAAAACTTCCCGGACAACACGTTGCCAACGCAACGGCAGTCGGTGAGTGAGTAGTGAGACAGAGAGGGGAGAGAACGAACCACCCTCGCCGAAAGCAAGAGAGAGACTACTTGGCACGAAGGGGAACTTGGAAATCCTCCCCCCTGCTACGAAATGCAACTTCCCCTCTCTTCTCCCCTCCCCTACTTAACCCCTCCCCCTTTTTTCTCCCCTCCCTCCCCCCCTAACTCTCCAATCAGGTCCACCTCTCCCTAGCACCCTAAGAGAAGCAGATCCCACGACGTGCAGAACGAAAGACGATATAGTCAAGGGTACATACATTTTGACACCTTCGGCGTAACTAGGATGGACCTATTTACCCCGTTGCCATGGTCACAAAGCGACCATGTCAACAATTAATTTTTACATGGACGAGTTTTTAGGTGTTCCTTACAAGCGAGGCGATAGCGGCGAGACGCATTACGGGAACGAATCTCTTTTAATTTAATTAATTAAATTATTAAAATTCATAGTCCAACTGTGATTTTGAACAGAATCCGTAGATTAGAACTACCGCTTTAATAAACTTATACTCGTATCTCGTTAAATGGCGTCTGTCCAGCAACAATTAAAACCATAAATTTCTCTCCTGAGCTCTTATAAGACCAGTAAGGTAAAGATTAAAAAATGTATTCGGATAGAAGACTCCATTTGCCGTAATAAGGTTCGCGAGATCACATAATTACGAGTTGTAATTTCGGAGATAATAAGAAATTCTATAAAATCCCGAGCAAATTTTGTTTACATCGATCGCTAAGACGGTTTTTCCCGGCGAAAAAAAAACAATTAAACGTAATATTTTCTCTTCCTGGCTCTTACATGCCCTGTAAGATATACATTATTCGGGTAGAGGACGATTATTACAATTATTAATTAAATTTAACACACTTCTTATAATCCTTGACTATGTTTCCCTTTTCGATATTCTCCTCCATCTCTGCCTTCCTCCCTTCCGTTCTATCTCCCTCCAACACTCCCACACTCTCCCTCCTATTCTCCTCCCCATCTTACTTCACCCCAATCTCTTCCCTCCCTTTCTTCCTCTCCCCCATTCTTTCCCTGCTGTTCTCTCTCTTTCTCCCATTCTGTCCCTCTCCACCTCCCTTTATCAATCTCTCTCTCTCTGCTTAACATCCTCTCTTCCTCCCTCCCTTCTCTTCCTCTCATTCTCTCTCCAATTCTCCCTCTCTCTTCCTCCCTCCCATTCGCCCTCAAATACTCCCTCTCCCCTTCTCTCGCCATCTCTCTCCCTCTTTCTTTCTCTCCTCCCTCTTTCCTCCCATTCTCCCTCCTATCTCCATCCAATTCTCCCTCTCCCTTTCTCCCTCCCATTCGCCCTCAAATACCCATCCATCCATCTCTCTCCCTCTCTCTTTCTCTTCTCCCTCTCTCCTCCCATTCTCCTATCCTATCTCCATCCAATTTTCCCTTTCTCCCTCCCATTCGCCCTCAAATACCCCCCTCTATCTCTCTCCATCTCTCTTTCTCTTCTCCCTCTTTCCTCCCATTCTCCTATCCTATCTCCATCCAATTCTCCCTTTCTCCCTCCCATTCGCCCTCAAATACCCATCCATCCATCTCTCTCCCTCTCTCTTTCTCTTCTCCCTCTCTCCTCCCATTCTCCTATCCTATCTCCATCCAATTCTCCCTCGCTTTAGCCCTACTATTTTCTCTATCTCCCTCGACAGGACTTAAAAATCACTTTTCGTTGCCGAGATATATAACTTTCATCTCTTAATATGTTCTATTCTATTCTAAAATGCGAAATATCGCTTGATTTGGTTCAACGGCTTACACCAGACAGACGGGCATACGCCATTGCGAAAATCACTTGGACTTAGGGACAATTTATAACGCGCATTTCAGTCGTCATTTCGAAGTCGAATTATTTCGCGATCACAATGCATTCTCTATAATACTCTTGTATACACTAACAAGGAAAGACTGCGGCCTAGGTTCACGGATTTTGATTAAATACGATCAGGCGATTCTACGTCGAAAATAATGACACCAGAGTCTCGGGATTTCTGAGAATGGGTTCCTTGGGTTCGAGAAATCAGCCTCGAAAATTTGCAAAAACGTCGCAACCACAAAATTTCGAAAACAAATGTCTGTTTCTGACAAATTCTTCCGTGTAACACCTAAACATTGCAAGAATAAGATATTTTATAGGTTTAGTCGTCGAATAAAACAAAAATGGAGAAATTTGGTCTATTTTTATATATTTTAATGATCGAAGGAAAGAAACCTTGCGCCTTGAAAAATCTAAAATCCCGTGTAAACTTATGAGAAAATATAATTGTTTCTCGGAGTCCAATCCGAGACTTTTTCCGGGATGTTTGATTTTCCTAGAGACCACCTCATGTGGGTTTAAAGATTGTGTAAGTTTCAGCTCTTAATTCCATTGGAAAATGTCCGAAAATACCGGGACAGACAGACAGACGGACACTTGAGAATTATTATATAAGGATTAATTACATATTATTTACAGACAGCGATCGGAGGAGAAAATAACGAATAATGTGAATTTACTTGAATATTTCCCATTCGTTAACTTGAAAAAGTACGGAAGTTAACTGTGGAGACGCTGATAAAAAATTTTAAGTGCCCACTTTTATATGTTTCTGCGTTAATTGCCTCCCTTTATTATAGAAAAATTCGGCAATGAAGCCAATTAAGCTGCAAGCGACGTTTTTGTATATTTCCGACGGTGATTTCTCGAATCCAAAATGCCCATTCACAAAAACCCCGAGAATCACGAACCTCCTTATCTTCGATGTACAAGTAGAATCACACATTGTCGATTTTACTTCCAATTCCGTGACTCAAAGGTCGTGAGCGCACGAGAAAGTATAAACGAAGCTACGAAATTGAATGCGAAAGCATAAATTCCTTCGAATTGGCAGAGTCTTTAAAAATAAACCGCAAAATTCGTCACACCGACACGATGGATTATTTTGAACGGGCAGTTCCGAAAGATCTTCGTTCCGCCCTGCTTGACCATAGTAACAAGAAAAATGTCACAACAAATTTTTCCCCCGTCCGCAAAAAAAAGAAAAACATTTGAAGGTCGCCAGGGCGTAAAGAAAGAGACTTTTTATTTCGTTTGTTTTTATTTTCGAAAAGTTAACTTCTTAAGGCTGCGCGGAAGGGGAAGATGAAAACGGCAAAAGGGAAAATTTGTTGAGCGAGGTCGTATGAGATTTGTGACCCCGTGACCTCAGGCAATAGTTTGGTCTGAAAACTCCTCCAGCCAAAATCCTAAAAGTTAGTTAACACCTCCTCCTCCTCCCCCCCCCCTCTCTCCCCACTTCCCCAACCCCCTCCCCACGTGTGTGTCCTTGATGCAACAACCTTACCGAAAACCCCTCCCTCCCCGAAACTCACACAGTTCCGAAACAGCAATTCTGAACAACTGAAAGTGTTGATGTTGGGAACTAAAGTGTATAACTGTGCCAGGATGAAATGGGGGAGAGAGAGAGAGAGTGAAAGGAGAAAAAATAAGAGAAGAAGAGAGAGGAGAAAAAGAAGAGTGAGTGAGAGAGAGGGAGAGGAAGAGAGAGAGAGGGAGAGAGAGAGAGAAAGAGGGAGAAAAAGGGGGAGAGACACGGAGAGAGAGAGGCAGAGAAAGAGAGGGAGAGGGGGAGAGACACGGAGAGAGAGAGGCAGAGAAAGAGAGGGAAGAGTGAGAGAGAGAGGGAAGAGGGAGAGAGAGGGAGATGGAGAGAGGGGGAGAGGGGTAGAGGGAGAGAGAGAGAGAGGGGGAGAGAGAGGGGAAGAGGGAGAGAGAGGAGAGAGAGGGGGAGAGGGAGAGAGAGGAGAGAGAGGAGAGAGATGGAGAGAGGGAGAGAGGGGGAGAGGGGTAGAGGGAGAGAGAGGGAGAGAGGGGGGGAGAGGGAGGGAGAGGAAGAGAGAGAGGGAGATGGAGAGAGAGAGGGAGAAAGAGAGGGAGAGAGAGGGAGAGAGATGAGGGAGAGAGAGATGAGGGGGAGAGACACGGAGAGAGAGAGGCAGAGAAAGAGAGGGAAGAGGGAGAGAGGGGGAGAGGGGTAGAGGGAGAGAGAGAGGGAGAGAGAGAGGGAGAGAGAGGGGGAGAGGGAGAGAGAGGGAGAGAGAGGGGGAGAGGGAGAGAGAGGAAAGAGAGGGGAGAGGGAGAGAGAGGAGAGAGAGAGGGAGGTGGAGAGAGGGGGAGATAGGAGGGAGATAGAAGAGTGTATTGAGGAAGAAAAGGAAAAATGGGGAAGTTGTGAAGGTAGTGTAAAGTGATAATGTTGATTAAAAAGGGAAGAAAGGAAAGAGACGAGAGAGAGAGAGGGGGGGAGGGAGGCGGGAGAGATAGGGAGTGAGAGAGGGGAAGGGAGGGATATAGTTGGTTATAGAAAGAGATGGAGGGGTAAAGACAGGAAGAGAGAGAGAGATTGAGAGAGGAAGAAGAATAAGGAAGAGGAAAAAAGATGAACAAGGGGATGAGAAAGAGGGGGGAGAGAGGAAGAAAGCGATTAGAGATATAAACACAAACAATTATGGATGCACACGGGTTCCCCGTGGTACAGAAGTGCTCTTCGTCAAGTTCGCCGTAGCATAATCGTATACTAACGTATTTGCTTTGAAACAAAGATTTTTTCTTATCTGGTGGTAACCCTGCTTTTTAGATCCGCTCTAAACATGCTCATTTCATTTTGCCATTTTATGCTCGACTTGCAAACGAAAATTAAAAAAAATCGGTTCAGCCAATACCTTCCAAGTTCATAGTTACAGAAAAACCTAACGTTGATATTGTGGTAGCCCTGTTTAGTCGACCCTGTTTAAATGTGCTCTTTTTGTTATTTATTTATACGAAGATTTTATATACCATATTTTGTTAAAATACATTATGTCAGATCCCTAGAAATACATGCATAAGAAATATTATTTTACTTTTTATGGTGGTAGCCCGGCTCTTTAGCTCCGCTTTGAATATTTTGATTTCTTTTGATATGTTGTATAAATCTTATATAAAATTTCACTTGAAATCCGTTCATTCAATTCCTTCCAAATCATTAATTGATGAAAGAGTTTAATTTGTAATTGTGGCACCCCTGTTCGGCTGATTCGGTTTAAATATGCTAATATGGTTATGTATATATGTATTATAAATATTAAATTTGGTTAAAATTGACACGGACAGTAAAGGCAACACAAATACGGGTAAAAAGAAATTATTTTTTTCTTGTATTGTGATAGCTCTGATTTCCATACCTACGCTATCCATGTCGATTTTGTTACTTTATGTTGCACGCCCTCTTCATATAAAATTTCGTTGAAATCGGTGTAACCAATTTCTTACAAATTCATAATTACCGAAAAGTTTAACTTTGCAATTGTGGCACCCCTGATAAGTCGATTCGGTCAAAATATGCCATCTTGGTCATTAATTTATGCATATATTCTATGTACCAAATTTAGTTGAAATCGGTTAAGCCAATTCTTCCCTGATATATGCGTACGGACGGACGGACGGACGGACATCACGAAGATAATATTGCTTTTCAGAAATGACGAAAAACACTGCAAATGGAAAGCAAAGGTCGACAAAGAGGAAGAGAAAGGAGGTAAAGGAGAAAGAAGGAAAGAAGAAGGAAGAAAAGGGATAAAGAGAGACAGGAAGAGAGGAAGATAGAATAAGAAAGGAAGAGAGAAAAAGGGAAGATAGAGGAAGAGGGAAGGCAGGAACAAAGAGAGAGATGAAGAGGAAGAGAGGAAGACAGAGAAGACACGAAGAGGAAGAGAAGAAAGAGAGAAGAGATGAAGAGGAAGAGAAGAAAGAGAGGAGA